>JANPWX010022705.1:0-23828 GCA_024734555.1 Trochalopteron elliotii
TTTATCTTTAATCAGCTTCCAGCAGCTGGTTTTAAACCCAGGGAGTCTCCTGGAGGGATAAAGCTGGAATTCATGGGAAGGGGATGAGGTTGTGTCCCTTTGCTTGGACAAATCTGCCTTGTTTTCCTCATGTTTGAGCACAGAGATTGAGGTTTGATCAGCATCCTTGATTTGCCAAGGATTTAGTGCACCCAGGGCTGAGGAGGTGACTTGGTTTAATTGGAAAGGCTGAGGGAAAGACCTTGTTCCTGCTCAGAAGGGAGGGAAGAGCATTTCTAGGAACTGTAATGCAGGAAGTTCAGTCATGGCATCACCAGGGAAGAGGAATGAAGTGACTCAGATGACTCTTCAGAAAATGACAGGGGGATTTTGGAAAGGGCAGCAAGAGCTCCTGATAATTGGGGTCGTCCATCCAAGGAAGTTAATCCCAATGAAGATATAAAGGGAAACATGGTTTTAATTTAGTTTCATGTCATTAATCTGTTTTTGTTTTTTTTTTGAATGAAGGTGTCTGTGCAGGGATTTAATTTCACCTAATAAAGGTACTTAGTGTCACATCCTTAATTGGTTTAGGGTGTGCAGTGTGTTCTCCTCTCCCATGGACATCAGGGGAGTGATGCCTCTGGAGGTTCAGGGATGCTGAGAGGTCAAAAGTCTTCCCCTTCCTGCCTCCAAAGGGAACTGGGATGGTGCAGTGTCCATCCAAATCCAGTGTTCCCTGGGATCCCCTCTGGAGCCTGGCAGGGAGTTCCAGCACTGATATTCCTGCACAGGGATCACAGACAGAGACTGAATTTTGGGAGATACATCTCATCTTGCCATTTAACTTGCATAAAGCTGATATTACCCACTTAACTTCAAACCAGTTTATTTGTAGATTGTGGGATTTATAAGTTCTGTAATTAAACCTGATTTGTGCATCAGGACTTTTGTTCCTGCCTCCTTATTCCACTGCCATCCTCCTTACTCCCTTTTTATTCCCCTTAAACAACTTTCCAGACAGAAGAGCAGAACTTCTCAAATCTGTAATTTGCTGTACAAGAACCACATGGGTTGATTTGGTTTAGTTGTGGGTTTGTTTTTTTTTTTTTTCTTAAATCCAGATTTTTTTCATGTTTTAAATGCTTGTTTGCTCAAGTATGTTCCTATGAATTTCTGGACACGGGGAACAAAAAGCTGGCCAGGCTGTCCATGAACAGTGTGCTGTGGAATGCAGTGTCGTGGCACTCGAGGAATTCAGTGATCTCTGTACCAAGAGCAAGATGCTGTTTATTGGTGCTTTCTAAAGGTTGTTCTGGCTCTATAAAATTCCTTATCCAGTACTCAGGGAGTGCTGTCAGCTCCCAGCGTGTTCCTGCTCTCCTCAGAGTCATAAATGTCCTGTAATGATCCTGGGTGTGATGCAGATCTGGGAGATCTTAGTGGATGGGCTCTTCAGAGGCTCAGACTCTGTCTTGGGCTGGGTTTGTCCATCCAAGTTTTGTTGGGTTTTTCTGGACTGAAAGGGTTTTTTTAGTTTGCTGGTGAATTTATCCATTTTTTTGTTGTTGTTGTTGATGTCGTGGCTGAGATTCTTCAGTGCTGGGCTGGGAAAGTTTTATGAGGGATGGTAAACTTCATGAATTTCAAGCTGTTTAACTCTCTTGCTGCTAAAATTTAATTATCTGTTTCTCTAATCCATTGGAAATCGGGTGACACAAACAGCACAATACAACTCATGTTTTGGGCTTGTTCTCCCAAATTCCTGCTGGTTTTCCCATGGAAATATATCTCCCATACACGTGGCAACATTTTCACTTACAAATGATACTTTCTGTAACCTGTTTATAAATTCTTCTGTCCCTTTGGAAAGCTTCACAATGGGGTCCCACGAGCCCCATGGAGCACAATTCCTGCCTTGGAATGCTTTGTGTGATTTAGGAAATAAAACATTCCACAGCCCCAGTTCTGCTGGAATTGGAGAAACCCAAACTCAGCGTGGCTTGGGTTGAGTCTGTTATTTTTTTTTTCTTGGGTTCAAACCTCAGGTGAGACTTGGAATTGCCAAATCTTTGGGAATCTCTAAAATGACAGCGAGGCAAAAAGGCTGAAATTGGGCAGTTTTAGAGTCACAGGAATACAATTTTTTAAATGTAAGGCACTGAGCCTGGAGGAAGAGGCCAATTGTTGAAACAGGCAACGTAACAATAGGGTTTTGCAAGGGAGCTGCAGTTTGCTTTTCCAAAGGATTGCCAGCTTTCTCTTGGAAAAAATTCACTTTGCGTCCTCTCAGGCCGAGAACTGGAATAAATTTTCCCCTCAAGTGTCCATTTTTTAACTCAAAACTTACATAAGCACCAAAGCTGAGCTGTTCTGTGCCCAGAATGTGGTGGAGGGGTCTGGAGGAGCCAAGTGTCACCTCTGAGCTGCTCCTCTCCTGAGCTAAGGGTGACCTGAGTTTATCCCTTTTCCGGCTACAAATCACTGTTTCAGGATTTTTTTTTTGTTTTCTTACTTGAAATACACATTTCCCTGACCTTTCCCTTTGGGGGAAAAAAAATAAGGGAAGTAAAAAATCCAGGTGAAAAATCAAGCTTAAGTGTGGTTTGGCAGTGAACGTTGGAGCTTAGAATTTCTCTGAGGTAATTTTTGTTTTTGCACTTGTTTTTGTAGGATGCTGTGACGTCAAAACCAGTCATCCAGTTTCAAGGAAGCCAAGGGGTAAGTTTGTCCCTGGAAAGTTCTTTACATTTGATGGGATTGAGGAATTTCCAGCTCAGGGAATGATGCTGTGATTGCTGAAAGGGAGAGATGGAGGTTCAGGTGTGGTCCAGGAAAGGTGTTTGCTGATGCATTCTCTCTCTCTAATACCTTTTCCCTTCTCTTTATTTCCTAACCTTGCTAAATCCATGGGAAACTCAGATTTATGAGGCTGTGCTCTTGGGTAGAACAGGGAAAGGGAAGGATGCAGAAATCCATGCAACCCTCACCTGTATCCCAAGAAAACACCGTGCTAAAAACTCACTGCAAGACTTTCTGGGTCCCAGTTCCTTCCAGCAGCACAGCTTGGAGGCTGCTCTGAGAGCCCTGGAGGTTTATTTAACATAACTGCAGTTCTGGGAGTACCAGAAGTTATTTTAGATTTAGGAGTTTTACTTCCCCAACTTGTGTTCCTGTGACAGAACTCAGGGATATTTTTAGCCCCCTGAACCATTCTGTCGTGCCAGTTGCTGACAACGTTGAGATTTACGTGCTGGTGTTTCTGGTAAAGCAATGCAGCCCTTCAGTGAACTTGAAAAATGTCATTTACATACCTTTTATTTCTAAAAAAGCCCGTGTTTAACTTTAGTGTCTGCATAAAGAAGGGGAATTTAATCTCTTTTTTAAATTTTTTTTTTAAGAATCTGAATTCAGCTGTAAGTTCTGATTATTTTTTTATGCGCTGGCACATTAAAGCTTTCAAAAAGGCTTGGCTTGAGCAGACATTAAACCCAGCACATTGTCCTTGCCCACATCCTACTTTGTGATATTATTCTCACTAACAGTACATAGCAAATGCAGCAGGAAAGACATGATTGTTATTGTAAGTTAAGATGAAAAATACAAACCTTCTTGTCCTGGGAAATAAAGAAAGGAGCAATTTCCAGGTTTTTTCACTTTGTTTAGACTTAAACTTCCCTGAAAGCTCAGCATGAAAATTGAGATCAAAATCTGCCACTGAGGTTGGGCACCAGCAGAAGTGAGGAGGAGAACTGGAGGCTGGGTGATTTGTCTTTATTTGATGAGCTTTGCTCATGGAGTAAAGAAGCTAAAAACACTGGGCATGCTTTCCTTTCCCTTTGGGAGCAGGAGCTACACCTGACTTTTCCTGTAAAGCTGTTCAAGCTTTGGAAATGCTTCCTCTGAATGTTTTTCCTTGGAGGAAATGTAGCAAAAGGGAGGGAAACAGCTTAAAATGCTCCTCTGCCCTCAGCCTTTGCTCGTGGTGGGTTCCACATGGATCTGATATGGACAAGGATTTACAAAAAAATAGTAATTTCTGGGGATAATGAAGAATACTTTCAAATGCTACAGCTGCTTTTAGAAATTCCAAATACAAAAAAATAAAAGAGTTAATTCTGTTTGATCCCTGAACTCCCAGAGATGAGCTGTTGGTGGAGGAGCTGCCTGGCACCTGCAGTGTCACTCCATGGAGAAGGAAAGGAGCCAGGAGGGCTGGGCTGGGCTGGGCTGGGCTGGAGGGAGGATGTGACAGCCAGAGCTGACCTCTGCCTGCTCCTCCTCAGTTCTTAATTAGTGGCACTGACGAGGAAAGGCCAAAGGTAGAGCTTTGAGGAGAGCTGCAGCTCCATGGGAGTGACAGAAAGAGCTCTTTGTCCCTCCATTATTATTTTGCCTGGGTTTGACAAGGAGCTGGCAGCTGGGGAACCATCTGCTTTTAAGGGTAGGACTCTGCATGTCAGGATTCTCCTGCTTTTTAAGGAGCTGAGGCTTGGAATGCTTTCGAGGGATCCTCCATCACTTGGGCTGAAGAGATAATTCCAGGAATTTACCAGGCTCTCACGTTCACATGATGGCATTAAAGCACATTTGTTGAGCTGTTTCACTTTTAAAATAATTTCTTTTGCTCTCCCTCAATTCCCCAATTTGCTGCTTTCCTATTTTGCTTCCCCAAAAAAATGCAGCTGTGGAGAATCCCATCAACTCTTTTGGGGTGGGAAGTTTGTGCATTGCACAAGTGTCAGGGTGATTTAAAGCAGTGAGGTTTTAATAGTGGGGATTTTCTGTGCAAGTATCTCTTTCTCAAGAGGGAAAAGCTTCACTTGATGATTTAGGGAGGCAGGACATAAAATAAGAATTTAAACAAAGTGCTGCTTCTTGAATTTATTTCTCTAGAGGCCTTGAAATTACTGTGCCTGTGTGTTTTTACCTATTCCAGTGTTACTCTACAGGCTGTCAAGGATACTTTCAGTTTCTAATACACAGAAAAAGAAACTTCCATGTTCAAGACACTAATTAACCAGGGAAGGGAATTGTTGGGAATAAAAGCCAGGGTCAGCAAGGTGGGAGCAGAAAGGAGGAAGTCAGTGGTTATAGCCCAAAATAAAACAGCTGTTCCAGTGACAAGGGACAAAACCTCTCCTGCCTGGATCCTGGTCTGGATCCAATCTCACAGGAGCTGAGAAAAACTTTTGGGATTTTTGCCTTGGGATGTGTTTCTCTGTAGTGATGCTCCTTTTGTTAGTGGCTTTTATTCTGTGTAATAATCAGAATTTCAGTTGTAATGACCAGGTTGTTTTGACCAGAGTGTTCCTCTAAAGTGGGACCATTCCTTAAGAGCAGCACCTGGCTGTCAGCTTTCCCTCGTGGGTTTTCTTGGATAGTTTTACAAGTTTTTATGGAGTTTTGAGCATTCTGCTCGTTTCAGCGTGCACGTAAATTAGAATTTAAGAGCTGGAGTACCACGGCATTACAAACTGTGCAGAACTGTGCTAGAAATACTGAAAAATGCTTCTATTTTGGTAAAAAGACATGCAGAATCAGAGCTTAGGCTGGCTGAAATTTGCAGGTGCTTGTTGGGGTGGTGAGAGCAAGGACAGAATTGAACTGAGGGGGGAAAAAAATACCCTTCAGGTGCCAAACCCACGTGTGTTGTGCAGCATTTTTAAAATGACTGTTGGGAGCAAAACATCTTTGCTTTGTGATTGGAAAATACAACATTTCCCCTGTTTCTTGGGGAGAAGTTTTGGTATTAACAGAGAGAGGTGAGATCTCTGTTCAGAGCGAGCTGTCCACAGATGAATGTTACTTGAAAGAAGAAAACAGAAGTCACATCTGTACCAAGTTATTTTTAAGTGTCTCTGGTTACTGGTGCAATACCAGCACCAAAATTAGGGCTCCCTCAAAGCAGTCACCATGCTGGTTTGGTGGCTTGAGAAACCTTCTGTTTTCAGCTAAAAATAATTCCTAGATAACGGCCAGCTTGCACATGAGACTTTTCAGTACTAAAGTGACTCTGCCTCATTTTACAGCCCCTGGAAACACTGCAAAAACCCCACAAAAATCCCAGATCGGGGCTTTTGGAGCAGCTGTTTTTTCCAGTGGTATAGCAAGAGTGAGGAGAAACTTCTTTGAGCGTGTGGAGGTGTGAATTGGTGACATCCTGCAGGTTTTATTTTCCAGGCTCAGGTGGAGCTCAGCACAGCTCCACCCCCTTGGATTTTGCTTTTTCTTCCCATTCCCACCAAATTCCCAGCTGCAAAATCCCCCTCCCTCCCAGTGTGCTGCTTACATAACTCTGCCTTTGTGCCTGTTCTGGTAAAGCAGAAGGGAATTTTCTTTCCCCGTGCCTGGGTGGGGGCAGAGGATGCCAGGAAAGATTAAAAGGGCTCAAGTGCTGCGGCGCACGTTTGGCAGGGGAGATAATGGGGCTGCTCAGGGAGGGTCCAGCAGCACCCAAAAAATCTGCTCCCAGTATTTTCAGACCTGGCTCCTGGGGATAACTTTGTCCTCCTGTATAAAGGAAGGCTCAGGTCTGGGTTTCTGGGCTCGTTTTTGGAAGAAGGGAGCTCTGTTTGAGAGCAGGGAAACTCCACACGCGGGCTCAGCTCAAGAGCTTCTCGCTGCCTCTGAGAACATCCCTGTGGTTTAGCAGAGGGACACAGATCCCTGGGTTTTCCAGGCTGCTGGAGATGTCTGAGGTCTGAAGGAAACCACCCAAAACCCCTCCTGTCCCAGCACAGTCATGTGTGGATGCCACGGGCTGGCTGGCTGGGAGTGTGTGTTTGCTGCGTAGATGTGGCAATCTGGGTAAATATAAATCCGTGTGGTAAAAGCCTGGCCTAAAATAGGCTGGAGCTGGTGTTGCTTCTGTCTCAGCTTCTGGGAGCCATCTTAATTATCAAATATTGATGTGATAGTAGAGCTCAGATGCTGACATTTACGTTGGATCCTGAATGCAGAGGGAAGACAATTTCCCTTTTGACAAATGAATGGCTGTGGAGGGGGGGTGGAAAAAACAATGCAGGATGGCTGTGGAGTTGTCTGTGGAGCACACTTAATGCTTGATTAAATATTTAATTTAGCAGCAGCGTCACACTCTACTGTGAGCCATGAAATCTTGTTATGGAATTATAATTTCTTAAAAAAGAATAAGCATGCTACCTAGTGACCTGGCTTGTGCTATGTTTAGTGCTGGATCAGGAATTCTAAAGAAACGAGCCCCGAGTGTTTTACATTGAATATAAACAGTGGGAGTGAGCCTGTTTTGAGCCTGAATCAATAGAATTGGGTCAGGTTCCTAGAACAAGGTGGTTTGTGGGCTCTGTTTGAGGCAGCTCTGTTCTCTCACAGCCATATCCATCTTCAGCTGCTCTTTCCCTCTGTTACCTTTTCCTTCCCCCTGCACACAGTGGGGATAACTCAACTTCTTCTCTGTGCAGTAACCCAGGTGCTTTCCTTGTTGCAAAACACCTCAGAGCATCCTGGCTGTGGGAGAATTGAGCTCTCCTCAGGCTGGGCTTACCTGAGTGACCAATGTTCCCCTTCCTCCTCCTCTTCCTCCTCCTCTGCCTTGCAGCACATTGCCATCCCGAGGCCCGACCGACCGGCCGAAGTGAGGACCTTCACCTTCTATCTCTCCAACATTGGCAAGGACAGCCCTCAGGGGAGCTTTGACTGCATCCAGCAGTATGTATCCAGGTGAGTGGGGCATCCAAGGAAAAGCCCAGCCTTTTTTATTTTATTATTTTTAACCCTCTCTTCTGGAGCATCTTTTCCCTAACAAAGCTTTAATGCACGTTCTTGCATTTTAGAGTCTTCCTGATCAGTTTTGATGTGGGTTTGGTTTTTTTTTTTTTTTTTTGGAGAAGCATCTGGTTCCCTCTCAGCTTCTCTGTGTGCGTCCCCCACTATTATTCAGCTAACACCCCCCCCAGTGCCAGCCTGGTGTCCCTTTGCAGTGTCAGGAGTACCTTTTCCATTGCATTTCTCTTACAGCAATGGCAATATCCATTTGGATTGCCTGGGAAGCATACAGGATAAAATCACCGTGTGTGCTACTGATGATTCCTACCAGAAGGCGAGGCAGAGCATGGCACAGGCAGAGGAGGAGACTCGCAGCCGGAGCGCCATAGTCATTAAACCTGGGGGGAGATATGTAGGTAAGCAGCCACTCAGTCTGGGGCTCTGCACTCCATTTGGGAACTCAGCAGGCTCTGGAGGCAAATCCTGACGTTGTTGGCTTGATTGTGGCAGTCTGGAAAGTTCCTGGTAGTTCCTCGTGGGTGATTTAATGGGCTGCTCTCCTTGTGTTGTGTTGTCTTCACTTCCATCATCACCCCCCAAGGGAACTGTGGCTGCCTCAGCCCTGGAGGTGTCCAAGATCAGGTTGGAGCAACCCAAAGGTGTCCCTGCTCGTGGCAGGGGGTGGCACTGGGTGATTTTAAGGTCCCACCCAGCCCCAAGCACTGTGGGTTGTCCATGTGCAGTGACATGGCTCTGGCATTAGTTCTGTCACGTGGCAGTGCTGGGGCTCCCTGCTCCTGGCCAGCTCAGCTAAAACTGCCACCAGCGTGTCACAGCTGTGCCCCACGGGACCACAGCAGGGAGGACACAGGCAGCAGTGCCCTCTGTTAATAAACACACACACTAAAGCAGCCTGGAACAGCCCTTCTCACTGTGACAGCAGCAGGAAAGCTTTAGCAGAGGAAATAAAACCATGGCAAATAACCCCGGGAGCCTGCAGAGACCCCAGGGCCCTGCTTAACCTCAGCTCACAAACTTTGGGCACAAACAGTAACCAGAATGCAAAGTTTCACTATTTTTTTGTTTTGTTTTGTTTTCTCTGAGGCAGCTGCTTTTCCTGCAGCCCATGTGATCTGCAGCCAGTCTCTTCTCAGAGGATCTATGATGAGAAGGGTTGAGTTGCAAAATGTAGAGCTGACCCTGACTCATTGTCACAGCAGCCAAGTGCTCAAAGCTGAGAAAGGAGATAGTAATCAGGAAGGAAATGCATTGATTTCCTGTAAGCCAAAAGATTATTTTGTTTAGCTCCTCTTTGAGACCATTACAGTAAGTGCCTGAAGTTAAAGCTTCTGAGGGAGAAGATTCTCAAAGCAATTTGCTTCCTGGAAAGATGGAAGCAAAACTTTCTTTTAAAATTAAAAATACTCCTGGCTAAAACCTTTTACTGCCCTGAAATGGAGATAGAGCTGTGTGAGAGCAGCAGGGGCAGAGCGTGTGCTCACAGAGCTCCTAGATAAGATGTCAGTGTTTGAAGGAGGGAGAGCTCTGGTCCAAGAAGGAAGGGCTTGGAAGGACAGTCCTGGTGTGGGATCTGCAGGTCCTGGTGTGCCAGCAGCATCAGCTGATTCCTGCAGGCTGGGCTGGAGGGACAGGGCTGCCTCTCACATTTCCAGGAGAACACGGAGCTCAGCACTTGAGTGCCAGTGGAGCCGTTCCAGGCCAGCTCAGATGTGGAAAAATTTATATGAAATGTTGAAATTGGAGAACAGCAGAAGTTACAGATGTGAGCTGACACTTGAATAAATAGATATGTAAATAGATAGCTGCAGGTAAAGCTGCAGGGGATGTGTGCTTGTAGCCACACTAAATATGTGTGCATACATCCATAGACATGCACGTGTATAAATATTTGAGAATCCTTTGTGTCCTGGCTTAACTTAGTTTTTTTTCTTTTCCTATCACTGCACAATTTGGCTCCAGCCTTTAAGTGGAAACCTCCCAACATGATGTTTTTACTGTTCATGACCTGGCAAGAGTTAAGGCAGTTCTAGAAAGCTGACGAATCTTCTCTTGTCCCATTTCTGGAAACAAAATCCAGTTGACCTCTGGATTTGTGGGATGTTTAATGTGCGAATTGGTGTCGATCCCCCTCTCACCTCCCCTCAGCCCTGCTGAGGATGGGTCGTGCTTCCTCTCCCAGCACTGTGGTGTATAATAAAAAGCCAGGAAATGGGGCCTGGGTTATGCAATGTGCAGCTCAGTAAAACAAACAGTGCAGACAATCCCCAGTATCTTCAGATGACTCAGTTGAAAACGTTGCTTCCTAGCAATGGAGCAGTGCCCTGCTGGAATAAACCTCCCAAACACTTGCAGTAAATGCTGGATGTTGTTTGTCCTAGGGAAGGTCACTTTCTCCAGCCCAAGGGATTATTGATTGGATCTTCAGGTTTTTAGACCTTGGAACCCACATGTTCTGTTTTCAGCTTTGCTTGGTTTTGCCTTCGGTAGCAGGAACCTGCTCCTGTGTTTGAAGCAGTTCCAGCCCTTTGATTTGGGCTCCACTAGGAGATGGTCTGAGGGCTTTGTTTTTCAGTAGGAGCGGGGAAAAATGAATTTGTTGGATTGTGCTGTCAGCAGCCAAGAACCACAGTGGGCATGGAGCTGAGATGCACTTCTGAGCCAGCTTTACATTGTCACTTATCTGCAAACGCAGTGGAGAAGGGGTTATTCCATCAGCACAGGCAGCACCCTCATGAATAGGCTGATGGCCCAGTGTCAGCCCCATTCATGGGGCCGTGTTTGGAGGGGGAAGGGAGGTGGACCCAGCCCCATAAAGTTCCTATTGTTCTAAAAGCAGAAACATCTGCTGGAGGAGCGTTTTTGCTGAGCTCAGCAGCGGGGAGCCTCTCGTTGACCAGTTCTGGTCTTTCCACTCCGTATTTCCCACTCTTCTACATAATAATGCAGAATTTTCTTTCTCATAGGGAGGGCAAAAAAATAGTTCGATTAACCGTGGGGATACGTGCACTTGGGATAAATGAAAAGCTGGCAAACAAAGGGAGCTTTATGTAAGCTTGGTGGCCAATAATACTCAGGTTTCCAGAGCTTGGTGTTGCTGTTTACTTGTTACAAGCTTGTCATGAACCATAAAGCTCACGGGATGCTCGTTCCGGCAGCGCGTCGGGACCGAGGGGGTCGTGCCGGTGCTGTTTGTCCTTCCCTGTCACCTCATGCCACTTCCCTGGGCTGTGATGAACCCCACATTGGTGCTGACAGCCCACTGGCCTTTGCGAGGCGACTGCTGCACTTCACTATTCTCATCTCATTTTAGGCAAAAAGGTTCAGGTGCGTAAACCTGCACCAGGAGCTTCCGATGCTGTTCCCTCCAGGAAGCGCCCAACGCCAGTCAACCTTGCCAGTGCAATAAAGAGAGGCAATAGTGCGATTTCCCAGAGACCCTTCAAAGATAGGGTGGTGCACTTACTGGCACTAAAGCCTTATAAGAAACCTGAACTTATTCTCAGATTGCAGAAGGATGGACTTTCTCAGCAGGACAAGGATTTGCTGGATAACCTTCTGCAACAGGTTTGTACTCTTGATGAAGGCAACGATTTAGGTAAAGGGAAAAAGAAAAAAAATAAAATGTCTTCTCAGCTCCCCCCCTCTTCCCGTGGCAGTGGAACCTGTTATCTCCAGGCTGCAGCTGAATGTGACTCTAAAGGCTGTGGGGGACACAGTTCTCAGCTCCCAGTGCTGGTGCAGAGATAGCAGGAGCCTCCCGTGGCTACGCCTCGGGTTAGGGGGGTGCAACCAAGCTGGATGGTTTTGGCTCAACAGATCAGTCCCTTTTAGAGGGACACTTCTGCTTGGTCATGGGGAGGATTCTCTTTAACAGAGGATCTCCAAAGTATTTGATTATAACCTCTAAATCTCTATTTTATTCTCATGGCCATAAAGGAGCAACGCTCTGTATTGGTACAAGTTTTGTATATGAAGGAAAAGATGTCCCCAAGTTTTTTTTTTTTGTACTCCTCAGAGCCTTCCCTGCTTGGAAGTGCCACTGGTCAGGTGTGAAGATCATGCAGCTCCTTGCCAAGCACATTATTTGTGTGTCAAGTGTGAAAGCTGTCTCCAAGCTGAATCAGTTCCTAGCACTTTGAGTCACATTAAAGGTGCCATTTTAGGCCTCGCAGTAAACACCTTCATTGCTTTATTAAACACATCATGGCTATTCATTTAAATGCTGCAGCTGCCTTCTTCTGGATTGGAATATATTCTGGAAAAAAACCTCCTTATTTTTTTTTCTTTTTTACTCCTTTCCATGAAGAGTGAGACAGGAGTTCCCTTTGCCCAAGGGCAGCAGGGCAGGTCGTATTAAAAACAGACTCACAGCTGGCACAACTCGTTCCTTCCTTAGGTTTTAATCCCAGAGCCCTTAATTTCCCAGCAGCTTTTTGGAGCACTTTCTCAATTCTACCGCCGAGTTTCAGAGCAGAAAACTCTGTTGCTGAGGATGACTTTTGATGATGGATGCTGTTGCCCCGAGCCCTGGCGGGCGAGCGGCGCGTGCGGCGCTGCCCTGCTCGGCCCAAACGCTGATTTGGCTGTAAACGTGGTGCTCGTAAAGTTAATCCCTCTCAGCCCTCCCATCCAGGGCTCCCATCCACACAGGCAGACACAGATAAGCTAAAAATTACAGGCTGTGTTAAAGCTCCACGGCTAAATCTGTCTAGGTGTGGGTTTCATTGTGCTCTTGCATCTCTCTCTCTCTCTCTCGCAGGACTCTGTGTTCCTGGCGGCCTTTTTGCCTCATTTTGCAAGGTTTCTATTTTTGGGAGGGTTGGGGTGGAGCTTGCAGAGTCCCACACGAGCAAAACAAGGAGGTGGCAAGCTCTCAGCCTCTGTGCAGAGAAAAATTCCAAGTTGTTCTTCCCGGGCTCCAGGAACAGGCAGGAAACAGAGAAATTCTGGGAGAGTTTTGGGGTTTTTTGGTCAAGGAGAACCTGGATTGGGCTTTTGTCTCCTGGGTGTGTTTACAGGGATACCTCGATGTAAAACACAGCTCAAATTCTTGTTGTATTTTGGCTCAGGATTTTGGAAAGCTGACAGGACTGAAAGGAAAAACAAAGTGTTTGTCATGTAAACTGATAACTGAGATTTCTATTTTTCGCTTATCAGGAGAGTTTGCCATGGGGGTTGTGCAGCCTTTTGCTCTGAAATTCCTAGATTTTTAATATTTTCAATGTTAGGTTGTAGCCTCCCTAAAGCAAAACCAGAGGAATCAGCAGCACCTTCAGTTCATTGAAGACTTCCCACTCCTTTGCTTGTTTTTGAGGCGTTTTCCTGCTGTGTGGATAATAGAAATCCCTGAGCACAGCCACGTCCTGAATGGAGAATGGTAATCCCTAAACAGATGCACAAGATCTCCATGCACTGAATAAAAGCATTTTCCACTTTCAAGGGTAGCAGTCCCCGAGCTGAGGGGCTCCAGCAGGGAATTTGGGCTGCAGCTGCTGGCTTTGCCTGGCTGTGGGCAGAGCATTTGGCACCTGGGCCTCCTTATCCCTCTTCAAAAACACATGGAAGGCTTTCTTTTCATTTGAAACTTGCAGTGCTCTGCAAGCTGAGGTTGCCCAGAGAAGCTGCTCCATCCCTGGGGGTGTCCAAGGCCAGCTTGGAGCAATCTGGGATAGTGGAAGGTGTCCCTGCCCTTGGAATTTGATAGAACCAAACCATTCCGTGACACTCTGGATCACCCAAGAGAGCTTCACTCTCTCTGAAAGCCTCACTGGGGCTCTTTGCTTTGTTCCAACTCTGGATTTTCTGGTGTGTACCAACAGCAAGAAGTTAAATTTTCAGTCAGGCTGTGGAAAGACTGATTCAAGTGGGATAACTCCTTCCCAAGTTGTTTCCATTCTAATCCAGCTGTGCCCATTCCAGCAGCCTTTCTTCTCTCTGTGCAGGCACCACGCAGGGTTTTGTGGGGAAACTCCACGGGGGTAGGGTTGGATAAAATGTCAGGCAGCTGCTGGTGCCAGTGTGCTGAGCTCCCTGCAGTGTTCTGCTGCCTTGAAGCTGGAAATCCCAGGTTCTGTTCTTGCCCTGCAGGAGTTCTCCATAAAATCCAGGTGATCCCAGGGCATTCTCCTCACAGCTCCCTGAGAAAGCAGCTCCCTGTGGCCTGTTTTGTTGGCTCATTAGTGAGAAATTATCTCCTGGCAATTGTTAACCAAGTTATCGCCCCGAGAGTTCCTCTTTGGCCATAAACTGCCCCATTTTGGCTGTGGGACAGGTGTGATAAGTGAACTGCCTGTTCCCATTAAGGCTTTATTTCCAGGTGTTTCCATCAAGTGGTGTTGTGCTGGTCCAGGCTCCCCAAGCTGAATAATCTCTTTTAGATATGACTTATTTCCCCCTCAACTGGATGTGCTTTAGAAACTCATTATGGATTATTGCAATGACAAGGCAAAAGGAAAGGCACAGTTTGATTAAAGAATCCTAATAATAAGGAAATGAAATATTAAAGTCTCTTCTTGTTCTCTGACACTACTAACAGCTGCTAAGTCTGCTCAGATTTTTGCCTTCATCTTAGCTCTTGTTTGGTGGAGGAGGTGAGAAAATGAAACCCTAACAATGGTTTTCCAAATTCCTTCTGTTCCAGGTGGCAAATCTGAGTGCCAAGGACAGCACTTTCACACTGAAAGATTGTGTATACAAAGAAGTGCAGAAGGACTGGCCTGGCTACTCAGAAGGAGATCAGCAGTTGTTGAAGAGGATCCTCGTTAGGTAATTATCCTTTTTCTTCTTTCTGATATAATTATCCATTTTCTTCTCTCTGATACCATCCAGGGAATCCTGGGCCGGGAAAGGTTGTGTAAATCAGGGTGGCCAAGGTCTGTAAATTGAGTGTGTGACTTATTTTGACATCATTTTAAGCTGTCCATCACCCAGGGACCTGTAGGAGTGAACTAAACTTGAATATCCCAGTGGATCCACTCTTGACATCATCCTGGGCTGTCTTTAAATTATTAAAGGCAAGGCTTGGCTGGGAGCAGAGCTGGTACAGTTAAAACTGCTGGTCTAAAATCCTGGGAGATGAGTGGATTAAATGTCTCCAGCTCAGCTCTCCTTTGAAACTCTCCTTCCTTTTTCCCACACCTTCCTGTGCAGGCTGAAGTGTTTCATCCCTAAACCTGAGATTTGATTGAAATGGTGGATGCATGAAAAAGCAGGAGCTTGTTCTGTTGGGATTAAATCCCTTAAAGCTCCTGCTGGTTGTCCTGCCTGGAGTGTGATCTCTGTTCCCATGTTCCCTCCTGGAACAGACTCAGTTCATCCTTATTGCTGATTTTTTTTTTCCCTCTAGAGATATTTTCCTTAGGTGAAGCCTCCAAGCTTGGAACCTTCTGGCTGGCAGGGAAAGAGACCAAACTTCCCAGTTTTACACAGAATTCTGCTCTGAGTGTTGATATTTTTCAGTGCCTTGGTACAGATTTTGTCATGCAGGCAGAGCTTTTACTTATGCTTTATTTTATTGCACTTTTGGTTAAGCTGAAGCACAGCATGCTCTGTTTGAACACTTCCCATGATTTAAAAGCACAATTGACTTGGAGATGAGACTTTTTTAAACCAACAGAAAACTTGCACTCCAAAAGCTTTGGCGTGCTCGAGGAAAATCAAAACTCATTTAAATGGCCTTGATGTGAAATTATAATTAAAAGGAGAAAGAAAACTGCCATGCAATCTTTATGGATTTCAAAATAAATAAATAAAAAACGACAACAAAAAAAAAAGCCAAAGTGAATTTCTCCCTGTAGAAAAGCCATGTTTACTGCTTTTTGTAGAATTGTGGCATTCACTTGGGCGAGGGTCTAAAAATAGACCTTGGAAAGGATGTATTCAACTGTACAAACAAAGCCCTGCTCAGGCAGTGCAGGTAATGAGGCTCCAGAATGGAAAAAAAACATGTTGGGTTGAAGACAGGAGGAAAACAGGCCCAGAAAAAGGGCACAGGAGGCAGCAGACATTGGGGTTTGCATCATCAACCAATTGTTCCAGGTTCTCCTGGATTTCAGGGCCAGTGGCTACTCAGTGCCTCAGCAGCTGCAGTAGTTAACACATCTGTAGATATTAAAGCTGGGTCTAACTAGGCTTGGGTTAAACCAGCTCGTTTTTTCCTCCTTTTTTATGTTTTCCACCCCTCTGTCACTGCTGGGAGCAGCCTGGTCTGTGCCAGGTGTCCCAAACTGGATGAGCTTTAAAGTCCTTCCAACCCAAACTGTTCCAGGATTCTCCCAAACCTTCCCTCTGCTGAACTCAGTGCTTTCATCACTCCTTCAATCCATAATTAACAATTAGAAGGTGTGACAGGCTTGCTCAGGCTGATCAAGCAGCCCCCCAAAAGCCACTTTCACTGGGGTGTTTGGGGTGTCCCTGTTTTCACAGTCCCCAGGTCCTTCCCTTGAGCTGATCTGTGGCTGCTGAGGTTGTTTTAAATGAAATTAAACAAAGGCAGGACAGTGGTGGCACTGCAGATGTCTAAATATTGCTGCAACACAGCCCAGGGTTCAAGCTGAGGTTAAAAGCCAAATCTTGTCAAGTCCTGGACGTTATCTCTGAGATAAATCTTCCCAATGTTTAAAGGATATGAGTGAGCTTTAATGCTGATTCCAGTTTCTTGTGGAAGAATTTAAAGCTGGGTTATTCAGGCTCCACAGCTCCTTGACAAACTGACTGCAGAGCTGCTTTATTAAAACCTTTAACCTTGAATTCTGGTTTGTTGTTTTTTTTTTCAGTTTCAGCTGCAACTTGATGCAAGAGTAGATTTTGTTGGGTTTTTTTTTTCTGGGTGATTAATGGAGGGGCAGTCTGGTGTCAGAATTGTTGGGCAAAGCTGGTGGGCTGAGAAAATACTCCGAGATCTGCAGAGGAGCAGAGTCCCAGCCTGGAGGGGAATTAAGGCACTCAAGTGATTCTAATTGTACTTTTTGTTGCTACAAAAGGGTTTTTTTTATTTCTCCAATGCCACAAATACAGCCCAGAGTAGCTCTGTCTTGCATGATGCAACTTAAAAGTGTTATTGGGAAGCCTAAAATGTAAATCCTGGTGGACCAATAATACCTCAGCAGTTCCTGTTATAATGCTGCTTTTCCTGGACCCAGAGGAGCTCCCTGCTGAAAGGGCTCCTGTTGCCATAAAATGTTGTTTTAATGATGCTAATGAGTGGGAGAACTTACTCCTCAACATCTGAGCTTGAGTTTCAGCCCCTCTTCAGTGAGCTTTGCTTTCTGAGTTGTCTCAGAAAGCAAAAACTCAGCAGAAATTTGTTTAATTAATGTCTCCCTGAGCTGTGTTTCAATCAGCAGGAATAATATCTGATATCCTTTACCACCTTAAAGTTCAATGCCACTTTACTGATCTCCATGTGAATTATGTTTCTGAGGCTGGAATTTGTTTTAATTCTTACATCACCAGTTCAAGAGAAAAAAGGTAAAATTGTTGAAAAAGGAGTTCCAGCCTCAGCAGAGAATCCTTTCATGTACCCAAGAGCTCAACCTTGGCCACGTTGGTCCAAGGAGTTCCTTCCATTGCCAAAGAGCCACAAAAAATCACAGGAAAGCAAGAGAGAGACGAGGAATCCCAATTTATCATTGATATTTTCCTGTAGTGGTTTCTCCTTCCCAGATTTTCTCCAGAGACCGAGAGCCTGACCGAGCTCCTTTATGGCACTTCCAAGCAGAGTTTGAGCCCAAGAAGAGCTCGAGGTGTGCAGTGGCAGCTGTCCCCTTGGCACGGGCTGTGAGCAGCCCCCGATTGTGTTTTGCAGGAAGCTGTGCCAGCCCCAGAACAGCAGCGGCGCTTTCCAGGGAGAAGCTCCTTCCCTCAGCCCTCCAAAGGACACCCTCAACTCCAGCTCTCCCCCTCAGGTGGGTGATTTCCCCCCTCCCAGCCCTGTGCTCCTGAGGGATTTGGCTGCTGCCTGTGGGTCCAGGCTGAGCTGTGCCTGTCTGCACCCTGTAATCACCTGCTGCCGGGTCAGGAGGTCCTCGGGGTTTTTATTTCTGTTTTATTAAGTTGGAGTCTCGTTCTGGCTTTCCTCAGCATCTGTTTCTCCTCTGGACGTGGCTCAGCGAGGGCCTGTGGGGAGGATCTCTTGAAAATGAGGCTCAGGTTTAGTTTGAAGGGCTAAATTCCTTTTGCAGTGCCTCCATCCCTCCTGGAGTTCCTGGGAGAACAAGCTTGTGTTTTCCTCATTACTAATAATTGAGTGGAACGAAGCTGTAATAAGCAGCTCCCAAACATGGCTGAGTTATTAAAACCCTTGACCTTTTGCAGCCTAATTGCCGTGACAGATCAGGGGCAGGTTGGGCTGCTCCTGCCTGGGAGATGCCAGAGCAAGGAGCTGTGAAAAGAACTTTTTTGCCTGCTTTTTCCATGACCATAAACCACACAGGAGCCACGTTTGACGTGTCTCAAGCAGAGCCTTGTCCCCACTTCTCCCAGTATCTCCCAGCACAGGCGTTGCTGGCGTTGTGAAATGTGCTGCCTTTCCCTTCTTCCAGTGTGGGTCAGCCCAGACAAGTTGAGTATTTATTCTTCTCCTGCCAATGGAATGTGTAATGCCTGCTTGTCTGGACAGACGCACCGAGGATTAGTGGCAAAGAATATTAACAGGTAAAGAAATTATGTGCTCTCTGGCACTGAGAGGGAGGCAATTCTCTGGTTGAGAGCAAGGACTGTGTAACTCGTTTGCCAGGTAGCTGATTCCAAAATCCTCTCCTGCTCTGCTGTGGGCCATGTTCCTGGTGAATGAAGAATGATCACCTTCAAGTTAGCCCGGGAAGATCCTGGTCTTGTGTCTTTTTTTTTAAGGTTGAAAAACCATCTTGTTTCTCTGGCTGTCTGTATTTTAAAGATTCAAAGGTCTTTAGGGTAGAGGTTTTGATCTCTCAGAATGACCCAGTTGAAACTTTGGGTGGTTGGTTGGGTTGGATTTAGGAAAGGCTGGTGAAACAGGGGCAATCCAATGTGGAATATAAATGTTTCCAGCATGATTCTGTCGTGTCAGACAGCAAACCACAGCATTGTGGGCTGTCACTTTTTTAATACTCTCTGGCTGTAGTTTCTATTTAGAGAAATGGTTTTTAATGGGTGCAGTGCCAGCAGAGGATTGGGATCTGGTAGGCTGGAATGCAGAATATTTTGGGAAAGTTCAGCTGTGGAATGAGGGTGAAGAAGATTGGTCTGGCAGTTCTAGAAAATGGGATGTATATCACCCTCCTAACCAGAGAGATGAGCTTGGAGAAGCTGCTGTTTGTTGTTTTTAGAGGAAAGGCTGTAAAATCTGGCAGATTTTTTTAGCTGTGTCACCTGTTCAGAGCCCTGCAGACAGCCATGGCCCCTCCTTGGGGAGATGGACACGGGGAGGTGATGTTGCCAAGCCGGTCGGACGTGCTGTCCTTGCCCCTCGAGCTCACTGGCAGAACCAGCAGCTCTTCCTTAATCACCTTGACAGGTGGAAAAATTCCTGGCACTGAGCAGTGTCCTCAAGACCCCTGAGTTAGCAAAGAGAGAGAAGATCCAGGGGGGGAAAAAGAGGGAATTAGGGGCTGCACCAGCCACCATCCAGCTGCGTTTGGGCGATGGAACAACGTTTCCATTCGCCATCCTGCCTGAGACAGAAAGAAAATATTGGATTATCCAAAAGAAATACCCACAGCTATCGCTTGTTTTCCTCTGGGCACGAAATAATCTTTGGCTCAGAGCTGTTGCAGCCCCAGAGCTGCCAGGTGGGCACACACTGAGGGCTGGCTGAGGTGCTTTTGGCTGGCACGGGCAGAGCTGAGCCTGATGGATGGGTTCTTCCATGGAGCAGCTTTTCCAGGCTGCAGGCAGCTGGGAACCACTTCCTTTCTCTAGCCTTGCTCAAAAAAGGGTTGCTCAGGTCACGTTGGCCCCTGTGACGTGGCCTCTTAAATGTCCCTTTTTGCCTGAAATTCTGAGAACTGAGCAGTTGGCACTTCCTTCCCTCTTTTGGGCAATGCCTCGTTCTTGAAAAGAGGAACAGGGGGAATGGGGTGAAGCTCTTGGCCACAGAGCTGGGAATAAAATGCAGAGCTGGGGAATCCCTCCCTGCTCCAGAGGGCCCTCCCTGCTCCAGAGGGCTGAGCACATTTTTCCTTCACAGGGTCTTTGGGGTGCTCAGGACAGATGTTTTTATCACGGAATGGTTTGGGTTGGGAGGGACCTTAAAGCTCATCCTGTTCCACCCCTGCCATGGGCTGGGGCACCTTCCATTGTCCCAGGTTGCTCCAAGCCCTGTCCAGCCTGGCTTTGGACACTTCCAGGGATATTTCCACTCTCTAGTTGGCTGGGACAGGGGGAGGCTGCAGCTTTTGAGTTCCAGAGGGCTGGGTTTGAAATAAGCTGCAGTGAGAGCAGGCTGGGGGTGGCGTGGGCTGTGTGTGGATAATGGGGGAGGTCAGGAATTGCTGATGGGATTCTTTAAGCTGTCCCACCAAACTCTGAAAAGCAGCTTGGGATGGAAAAGCTGCTTTTCCCGGGGATACTCCCTTCTCCTCTGTATTGCACCACCACCTAGTGGTAACATCCAGCTCCACTCCTGCACCTTCAACGCGATTTATTTCTCCTTTTTTCCTCCCCCCCGCCACCTCCCCCTAACAGAAACGACCCCAACCTCCGGAGTTCATCGACCCCTTGGCCAACAAAAAGCCCAGGATCTCCCATTTGGCTCACAGAACCCAACCCACTCTCAACGGGAAGCTGAATTCCTCCAACGGGAAGGACAGCCTGGCTCCCCCTGCCCTGCCCCCGGCTCTGCCCGAGCCCGTGGGCTCCAGCTCCTCCCTCCCGGCCCTGGAGCTGCCCAGGCCTCACGATCCCCTCTCGGATGTCAGCAACGACCTGACTCACAACGGCAGAGACTGTGAGAACACCACGGAGCCTCCCGACAGACTGAGTCACCCCCTGCCCACAGACTGTGCCCAGAGCAGCAAACACAACTGCGGCTCCTACGTCAAATCCAAGAAAAAATCCAAAAAGCACAAAGACAAGGAGAAGGAGAGGAAGGAGAAGAAGGGCGAGGAGAAGTGCAAAGAGGAGAAGCAGAACTGTGAAGTAATAAAAAATGCTGACTTAGTTAGTGTTCCCCAGGAACAGGTCCCAGGTGAGTAGTGGGGGCTTTGGTGTTTGGTTGGGTGTGATGCCAGGATTCCCTGGAGGATTGGGCACATCCTGGGCACATCCCAGGTGCTCTGAGGACCCAAATGCCAGCGCTGTCCTCCCTCCAAATCACCAGAGGTGCTTCCTGTCCACACAGCCTGTCAGGTTTTTCCTGTTTAATGGAACTGCCTCAGAGCGTGTCATGTTCCCTCCTGGTTAAATTAAAAGCTGGGATAATCTGTGGGGATGAAAGGCTGGGAGCAGTGGGAAGAGCAGCACAGCGCTTGTGTTGGCTGTTGTTTGGGGGTTTTAATGAAAAGTTACTCACAAAAGCTTGTAATATTTGGCTACAAAAGAAATGATAGATAAACGTGGTGATAAATGCTGTCAAAGCAGTGGAGAACCAGCTCTTCCAGGCTGGAAAAGCTTCCTTACATCCCACTAGGGCTGGGGATGGGTTGACTCGAGGACTGGCACAGCAGTGAATCTCCACTGAGGTGGGATGAAAACATTTTCCATCAAGCCACTCTTTCAAAGTCAGGTCCCTGCACTCTCAGCAGTCAGAGCAGAGAATATTTCTTGGCTGATCCCATCCATTCCTTTTCCTGCTGCTTCCATGTTTTCTGCTGGTTGTTACAGCTCCCCAGAGCACTGGGACTTTCCCTGCAGCCTCTGGGAATATCTGTTAAATTCCTTTTTGCATTTTCCTTCACCCTGTTACTATTTTCTACGTTCCCCTTTCTGCTTGGTGCATGAAAATCCTCCAGTTTTTGGCTCCAAAAGGACAATATTTTGAAATGGAGACTCATTTGCTGGGCTCCTGGAAAGGGGGAGCTTCTCAGAGTGTTGGGATTGAGCTGGTCACAGCCCTCCCTTCCCCACAGGCTTCTGCAGCAGTGACAAAATGCATTTTGATGGCTCAGCAGTGATTCCTGAGGACAGTCCCTGGGGCTGATGGGTGTGTGGCACTGCAGAACTGAGAATTCTTCCACTTTCCTGCCAATCCCAGGTTTTTTTCTGTGAATGTTGTGTTTCTTCCATGTTGTTTCTCTTCCCCATGAGCCTCTGGAGTGGCTCTGGAGAGACACTCACACATTCTCTTCTTGTCTTATAAATATCCAAACACCCCAAATTCTTGGGAACTTGCTGAGCCTCCTCCACCACCTTTTCTGCTTCTCTTTCCTGTTTAATTCCTGGATTTTTATTCATTATTAGGAGTTGGGTTTTGTTCCTGCTGCTGTTTTGAGGTAACAAATCCGAGCTGGACTGGGAGCAAATCACAAACAGGATGTGGTCAGTCCTGCCTTGGATCCTGGACAGCCAGAACTGAGATGTTTTCCTTCTGTTCCTTGCTGTGGGTAGCACCAGCCTCATCCTTCTCCTCCCCCAAATTCCCCCTGGAGCTGTAGGGAGAAGCAGAGAATCACAAAAAGTTTGGGTTGGAAGGACCTTAAAAGCTCATCTGGTTCCACCACCTGCAGTGGGCAGGGTCAGCTCCTGCCAGAAGTGGGAGTTTCTCTTGGGGAATTTTGTTCCAGAGGCTCTGGAGGGACCTTTGGGGTCCTTTCAGTCAGTAGGTGGCACTCACAGGCAAAATAAACCTCGTTGTGTCCCTTTCCTTGCACCATCCTTAAACCCTGTTCTGCATCTTCCACCCTGTGGTCAGGAGAGGAGGAAGAGCAGGAGGAGCTGCAGCAGGAATTTGGGGTTGGGATGTTTTTTTTGGATATGCTGGGTTTGTGCCATTCTCCCCATCCTGCTCAGGAAAGATTTTCTGTGGAAATTCAGAGGAAAATCCATCTTTTTTAAGGATGCAGTCAGGGTACTGCTGACTCAGGTTGTGCAGCTGACTCTGGTGAGGATTTGTAACACACAAACTGTGGAGAATATCCCTCTCCAAATGTGGATCCAGCTGCTCTCTTCCTCCACATTTATCCTGCAGTGTTTGGTGGATGTGGAGGATGAGTCTGCTTTAGGTTTATTCTGTTCTTCCTTCAGTTTCTGAACATTCTCAGCTCAGCCTTCATTAATGCTTGGATTTGTGTTTGGAGCTGCATTCCCTGAAATCCTCTCTGTGGTGCCCTGCAGGACTCTGGGATATTAATTCAGGAATTCTCAGCCTGGAGTACCCCCAGAGGAATCTCTCAGGTGTAGAAGCAGGAGAACAGAAGGTTCACCTTGCCCAGCTCAGCTCTCTGGGCTCAGGGCTGTGTTTTCCTCATTCCCAGTGCTGCTCTCAGTGTTATCCCACTCCAGGCACTGTTTATCCACCAATTAAATTCAGATTTTTTCACTGCTCTGCCTGATGTTGGTGTTGTTTTGCTGACAGACAAATACTGGAGGAGCCTTGAACTTTCAGCCACCTTGTCGTGGCTCCTCTGCCTCTGTCAGTTCCAAGCAAAACAGAAATCCTTTAGAATTCCATGAACTGTATATTGCAGGCAAGTTTTATGAGTTTGAAGCTGAATTGCAAAGGGCTTTGAAGTTTAAGAACGTCCATAAACAAATCTTTATTTTTTCAGGTTTAAATGGAACATGCAATAATTCTAGTGTACCAACATCAACTTCAGAAATGCCAGATTATTTATTGTAAGTATGTTTATCAGTTGCTTCATCACTTTGGGGTCATGTTTCAAGCTAAAAAAAAAAAAATCACAACGTGCTGGGGATTTTTGTTGGACTTTTTGTGTTATTTGATAGAACTTCGTTAGGTGGGTGTGAGAAAAAGAGTAAACCCAGCTCTGCAGATTAATAGTTGAGACTAAACTTGATATGAAAGCTGCTTTTTACCTCCTTAAGGAGTTCAAGGTTATCTCCTATAAATTGTTTAAGAAACATTTCATACCTTAGAGGGGTTTGAAAGGATTAAACATCTCCACGTTCCAGCTGGAAGCTTTGAGAGGGAATAATATTCTGCTTTT
>JANPWX010022761.1:0-17233 GCA_024734555.1 Trochalopteron elliotii
GGGGGGACCAGATGACCCTCTGAGGTCCCTTCCAGCCTGACCCATCCTGGGATTCTGTGATATCCTTTCCAAGGTTGCAAAATCATGAAAATTACCCATAACCTTTCACGCAAGGCCTCTGGAAATCAGAAAATCTACTTTGCTGGCTAAAATGGGAAAGATGCAGAAGTCTCTGGTTCCCTGCAGAAGGGCAGGGAAACACATGGATAAACTCCCCTCCCACCAAGAAGACAAAAAGTAATGCCTTCCTAATGCCACCTCATGATGCTTAAAGGAACTAACTCTGAAATGAAATGAAATGAAATGAAATGAAATACGAAATTAAATCAAACTATGAAATCTTCCTACTGCCTCTGAATTATTTTACCTTTTGTTGTTGGGCACTTTCTTAAAGATAGATCTGATCCGTTCTTCCAGATTAGAATTTCCTCTGATAACTTATTGCTTGTTTAAAAATGCAGGTGTGTATTTTTTACTGTCACTGGGCTTTATGCTGCCACATTTTACCAAGACTCATAGTTCCGTTTGCAAGCAGACACTGCCTCAGAGGCACATGGTGGTCCTCCTCCTCATTTTGATCTGGCTCAGGTAACATGATCATCCTTGCCTTAGAGCATCAACACAGTCAAATTATAAGGAAAACCAAAGATACATTCCTAAATGTTATTTAACTGACAAAACAGCTGAAGGTTTGGCACTTATGGTTGCTCTGTCTTCATAAGTGGCATTTTGCCAGTTGAAATATTAAATACAACACCCACAAATGTGTAAGATCAAGAGGACAATTGTCAGTATGCAGTAAGATGTCTAGCTGTTTTTGTAATCTACACAGACCCAATTAACATCAATCCTTTGCAAAAAAAAAAAAAATCTCTTCTGCCAATAGATCTCTTTAGTTTAAATCGATACACAAATAATTAATTTTAAGGATCACAGTTTGGGTCATAGAAACTTGGCAGTAACTTCTTTGGGAAGAACAAGTTTTCTTACAGATTTATTTTAAAAATTTATTAAAGAATCCCTGACATCTGTGTTGGTTAAATGATAAAATGGATTGCAAGAATAAGAGTGTTTAAAAAACCTGTCCTGAGGACACCCTAGGGCAGGGCAATGACAGCATAAAACACTTCCTGTCACTGTAAACATCTGAGTAGGATGTTAATTCCTTGAAACATTGTGTACTTAATTAGTTCCCTGGGTCTTCAGGAACTGGATTTGTCTATAAGTCTGCAAGCTACTGCATGAACAAAGTGAACTGAACAGTTCATTACAGCTCTAATTAGCAGATTCTATACATAAACAAGGATTATGGTCCTGACAGATGACAAATAAGCACAGACCAACCATGTCATCTCCCAGGCTGGGTTCTTTTCCTTGGAGTTTTCCAACCATCCTCTCAGCCCTGGGGCACTGACAGTCACAAGACTACAACAAAACTAAACTGGCAATTTTAATGACCTTATTTTAGAATGCTGGTGAGGCCCTGGCACAGGCTGCTCAGAGCAGTTGTGGCTGCCTCATCCCTGGAAGTGTTTAAAGCCAGGTTGGATGGGGCTTGGAGCAACATGGGATAGTGGAAAGTGTCCCTGCACATGGCAGAGGTGGGATGAGAAGTGCTTTAATATCCCTCCCAACCCAAACCATTCCACAATTCAAAGTCAAGTGTGCCCCTGCTCATGCAAGCTCTGTTCAGATGCAGTGAACAAAAACATATAAACACATCTCTGCACCAAAATTTACAGCTGTCCTTAGAAAATTCAATGCTCTATATGAAATAGTTTCCAGTATACAGGAAGAAGAAAGCAAGCATTTTGATAATTTTGAAATATAAAGCACGGAAGAAATAAACACTATGGAGATGAAATTATTTAAAAGTTTGTTAAATGTGAATTGATGGAATTTGTTCTCCTGATTTAACATCAATCTGAAATGGAGATGATGGGAAGTGATCTGAACCCATTTTGGTTCTACAGTAACTATACAGACTTTAATTGATTTTTTTCTAATTATTTTCCAGCATAACTTTTGCCACTCCCATCCACAGCAGGAAAAACATGCACGTGGGGCTTACATTTGACGGTGGATGTTCTGGGTAACATTTTCTGAGGTTACAAAGCCTTTTTATCTTTCAGTCTCACAGCAATGCTGGAAAGACAGCAGTGAACCAGAGGAGAACTGAAGAAGAGAAATCAACATGCAGTGGTTACATTCCAGAGAATTAACTCTGTTATTTAGGTACTATTAACAGTATCCTCCAAAGAAAGATAAGTTTATGAGTCATATCATATAGTTTGTTGAATTTTTAATATTTGATTAAATACCCTGTGTAATCCAAAGGAATTGAACATTTTCTTTGGAGACCACAAAATAATTTCCCCTTTGCATTATGCATCTATGCTGTGTTTATATACTGAAACATTTTACAGAAATACTGTTAATCTTGGGATTAGAATTATTTGAATGAACAATATGGTTGATAAGAAATCTGAAGCACCTCCAAGTATGCTTAAATTCTTAAATGCCATTTGATGCTGAGAGTTTGTTCTTGGGAGTTGCTATGACTTCATAGAAAATGAACAAAGTGAGCAATGCTTCAAAGAAATACTGTAGAGCTGGTAACTAATGCTTACTGCTATTCTGCTAATTAGTTGGAAGCTTAGAGAGTGGAATTAAGCAATTAATTTCCTCCACAATAACATTAAAACTTCCAGTGGACAGTGATGTACCATGCAATCTACTTATGTCAGGAAGGGAGAAGATAATAACCTTCCACCCTCAAATATTTGTATTTATATTGCAACTTAAGGCAGTTAATGAGATGGAGAGTTGGGTTTATACAACAACTGTAATAAGAAGACAGAAAAAACCATTAATTTTTATCCTTTCAATTAAAGCCTGATCCAGTAGAAGATACTGAAAGATTTGCTGCTGTCCACAGTCTAGGGAAACTTCTGACAACAAAAACTCTTCCTTGGTTGTACCTCAGGGTAAAACACCTACAGCCACACCCTATGGTGGTCAATGGTGCCCCATGGCTGGGCAGCAGTGAGGTTCTCCAAGGCTCAGCACTGGGGCCATTCCTATTTAATGTCTTTGATTTTCATCAGGACAAGGGGATTGAGTGCACCCTCTGTTACTTTGCAGACAACACCCAGCTGGGTGTGAGTGTGGCTCTGCTGGAGGGCAGGAAGGCTCTGCAGAGGGATCTGGACAGGCTGGATCCATGGGGGCCAGGCCAGTGGCCTGAGGGTCAACAAGGCCAGGTCCTGGCTCCTGCCCTTGGCTCACACCAAGCCCCTGCAGCTCCAGGCTGGGGCAGAGGGGCTGCAAAGCTGGGAAAGGCCCTGGGGGTGCTGGGGACAGCGGCTGGACAGGAGCCCAGGGGGGCAAGAGGCCAATGGCACCTGGGCTGTGCCAGCCATGGGGTGGCAGCAGGGCCAGGGCAGGGACTGTCCCCTGTGCTGGGCACTGCTGGGGCCACACCTCACATCCTGGGGCACTGCTGGGAACCTCAGCACAAGAAAGACATTGAGGGGCTGGAGCGTGTCCAGGGAAGGGAAGGGAGTTGGGGAAGGGGCTGGAGCACCAGGAGGGGCTGAGGGAGCTGTGGGGGCTCAGCCTGGAGAAAAGGAGGCTCAGGGGGGACCTTGTGGCTCTGCACAACTCCCTGACAGGAGGGGACAGCCGGGGGGGTCGGGCTCTGCTTCCAGGGAACAGGGACAGGATGAGAGGGAACAGCCTCAGGGTGTGCCAGGAGAGGTTCAGGTTGGACATCAGGAGGAATTTTTTCATGGAAAGGGTGATCAGTCATTGGAAGGGGCTGCCCAGGGAGGTGGTGAAGGTTTCCAAGGAGTAACTGGATGTGGCACTCACTGCTGCGGGCTGGGTGACAAGGTGGGGATTGATTGGACTCAGGGTGGACTCGGTGATCTTGGAGGGCTTTTCCAACCCAATGGTTCTGTGATTTTATGCCCTTGAGAGAAATGAGGCTCAGTAAAATTCACTGCATTTCATTAAAGTGCTAAAAGCGTTGCTGAGTAATATCTCCTGATGACCCTGGACATGCCAAGTTAACTTTATGTTTACAGTGGTTCATGTTTGTGACAGCATTAAGGGGAAAGTAAGACTTTTGTAATTACAAAGGTTGGCAGCAAAAGGCTTGATAGCTGCATAGTTCTATTGCATTCTTTGATTTCAGTCTTTTCCTCAGAGTTATTAGAATTGTCCAAATCAGGTTGCCTGTTAAAATCTCCTCTGTAAAACACTTGATTTTCTTCTGCTGAACCCCTTTAGAGCAAAAAGATTAATGTGCATTCACTACTTACTGTGACATCCACTAAAGCCATATAAACTCAAGAATGTGAAGCACAGCACTTATAATTTGCCATGCACAGGTATTTTGATGGATAAGGAAAAAAAATGGGAGAGGCAGTTTTGCTTTCAGCTTGCTTTCAGCTTAGCCAGAAACAACCATTTTCTTGATTCAGAATAAATGTGTAAAAAAGGTAGCAGCTAAATGATATCGACCTCATTCAGTTGCTGAATCTCTCAATTTATGGCAAACAATTGAAAAGCTCGTGGCATTATTCACTGATCCTGTTCAAAGACAAAACTTTCACATTCAACTGTGTAGAGCATTTGGTAAGGGGATCCAATGCCTTATGGCACCAGCATGGGTAGTTTTTGCCTTCAATTCATCCATATAAATTATTTTATGGTAAGCTAAGTTGTGCAGTGAGAACTTAAAAGTCAAATAATCCTGCAATAACTCTGTGCTTAATGATATCACATAGTAGATGCCAAACTCATCCAGTTTAGATGTTCCAAAGTGCTTAATGGCAAACTATTAACTCTTTCTCTTCCGTGTGATGATACCTTTGATTTGTCTCTGCATTTAAATGGAATAGTTTACAGTTCTGTGATTCAGCTGCAGAAGAGTTTTGGAGTTTAGGCTAATGCTCAACCTCTCTCTTACAGAGGAGCAAAACAATATATTCTCAAAATTACAGATTCTTTTCTTTCAGTAAAAAATTAGTTTTGTGAGAATTGAAAACTGAACTGAGTTATTTAAAGGCGAATACTCAAGAGTTCTGTCTATCAAAATAAAAATCTTTTCCAGAATCATGTCCTTATGAGGTAAGGACAGATTTTGCACAGCTGAAGATCAGTGGTGTCTTAGGTAATAATTGTGTTGAAATACTTTCAGGTTTATGAGGACTTTTTTTAATGGTATTCTTAACTGGAAGCCTTTCCTTCAGCTGGACTTAGAAATAATGCATTGAGTTTTAAATACAACTCAAGAACTTTCTCTTAAAAACAAACAAACCAAGGGCACTTCTTGCTCCCACTAGTGCCGTGAGAAGGCTTCAGTAAAAAAAAATATTCAGTTGATTCTGAGTTAAATTCCATGAAAACTGAAATAGATACAACTTTTCAGTAAATTAATTAATGCTAAAATCATCTGACTTAACAGCAGTGTGATTTATCAGTCAGTGTTAAAATTTGTACTTAATGAACAGGAAAATCATAAAATTATGATATGGATGAACTTCTCTTCTTAATCTATCACTTCCTTGCCTTTCAATTAATCTACTTTGTTTTTCAAAACTGTTCTTACAGCACTATAGCAATAACCCAGTTCCTAGATCTGTGAAGGAAATGCAGGATGCCCAGACCAGCCCTTCAATTACCTTCAGGGATGGGTGTTTAATTCTAATAAGGACAGATTTATTGTTCTGATTTTTATGCAGTTTTTACAATAGCACAGCACTGAGAACTGTGGGTGAAGTCATGGAGCAGGCAGGTCACCAGGCTTTTGAGGTGTGCTAAATTATTTGGACACAATTGCCACACCTGTGAAATGACTTTGGGAAACAGTCTCACTCGTGGATACTTAGAATTCTTTCTATTTCTCACTCTGAGGTCTTGGTGCGTTTGTTTCTTGTGCTGTGTGTTTTTTATAAATAATGTTATTTTTTTGTGAAATTATACTCTTCTTGGATGAGGTGAACATAGTTTTGTGTTATGAGATGCATCATGGGGAGGATCTGGGCTCCCAGCAATGCTGTGGTCTAAAGACAAAACAGCAGTCAGGTGTCTCAAGGGACTCAAAATCTAGATAAGAAGGACAGGTGGATGAAAATTAAGGACAGGAGAAGAAAAAAGGCTTCTGTGGGTGGCCACCCCTTAACATCTGTCTGTAATATCTGGTTTATTTTCTGGCATCAAAATGATACTTGGGTATTCAGTCAGAGGCTGGAATTGGTAGAACTTTCTTGAGCACAACACAACTGCCTTCATGAAACTTTAGGGGGTGCAACATCTTTGGAGTCTCCTCTCTGTCACCCGTGCTGGAAAATGGTCAAGGAAATTCCTGAGGTGTCAGGCAAAGGGAACAGAGCTGTGCAAACTTCATTTTCTTAGGAAATCCACTTGGTAAAAAGGCAAAGGGCTTCATCTTTCCCAGAAAACCAACAGCAGCTCCAGGAGGATTTGCCAGTGTCTTCTCTTGCCCAGCTCCATGTCCTTTCCTGCAGAGCTCTGTGGTAGAAGGCCAAAGTCATAAACTGACCCTTACTTTTCAAGTTCTACTTGTTTGCTTTCTCTGGATTAGAGCAACACAATCATATTTTACAAGTTCTGATACCCTCACTATTCCTCTTGAGGCTGCTTTCTGAATTTGATGTCCCTTGCAACAGTGAAGTTTCTTTTTTACTCTCATTTGTAATCCATTAATTAACTGAATTGATTCTTCTTTCTCTCACTTTTTTGTTCTGCCTCTCATCATCCGCTTTCATCTCATTCACTTTATTTAACATCACTCTGAAGGAATGAAGGATGATGCAGCATTGCTAGTGTGAATGTTCAAAAGAACATGGGAAACAATCATTATATAAGCAACAGAATATGGAATACAAGGGTTTTGTGTTTATTACTTGACCTGTCAATATTCTGATAGGCTGAAATCAACTGAGGGGCCCTGATTTCCCTTGGGATTTCAGGCATTCCTAAATAACAGCTGCTACCAGGATGGGATGGAACAGAACTGAACCCACCCCAAATAATGTGATAAACAGAATGTGGAGTTTGCTTCTTCACATTTATTTTTATTGTAGGTTTCACATCTGTAAAAATGTTGTCAAATCAAGATCTTTGAAACCATTTAATGACAGTATTTTGCTCTTTAGAAGTGATTGAGAGTCACAGGTGTCAGGTGTGAGACCACAGAGGCTCTGACTAATGACTCAGAGTCATCAGTGCTTCAGTGGGCAGATTGGAGTGCAATCACAAATCCAGCCCTTGAAATCATCCTCACATAAACAAGCTTTTCAGGAATGTTCCAGCTCAGTATTTAACAAGTGCAGTTTTTTTACAGAAAGCAGAGGGGCTAAATGGATCATAAGGAAAGTAAACTCTTATACAACAAGGAAGAAGGAAAGTTCATCAGTTCCAAGTAGATAGGTATTATCACCAGGGTACTCTGACCTTTCAAAGTCTTTCAAAGCTTTGCCAGCTCTGTGAGGCTGTCCTCACACTTAACAGACAAAAGAGACCCTGAGTGCATTATATCCTCAGCCTGCAAACATTTGCATCAGTTATTAGTTCTGATTTTCTGTGACATGGAGCCTGATTGCATCTGAATATCTTTTCATAATAAGAGGAGTTACTGATACCATGTCAAAACCACCACTCTGTTCTGATTACATTTGGATATTTTTTTCAGGTTGCTCTTTCCTCCACCCCCCCCCCCGTCTTCTTTTGTACAACACTTACACGGCACACTTGCCTCTTTTCTTTCATGGCTTATGGCAGTCTGCTCATCAGGGAGCTGTAAATTATGTGAATAGAAAAAGCAGAAAACTGTGCTCACAAGAACAATTTATCAAAACCACGTACCACAGAATATCCTGAGCTAGATCCCACAAGGATCATCCAGTCAATCTCCTCTCCCTGCAGATACCCCAACAATCCCACCCTGTGCCTGAGAGTGTTGTCCAAACACTCCTGGAGCTCTGGCAGCCTTGGGACTATGACCATTCCCTGGGGAGCCTGTTCAGTGCCCAACACCCTGTGGGGGAAAAACCTTTCCTTAACATCCACCCTAACCCGCCCCTGACACAATTTAGGGCCATTCCCTTGGGTCCTGTCTCTGGCCACACAGAGCAGAGATCAATGTCTGCCCCTCAGCTTCTGGCTCATTGCACTGTAAAAAGGAAACTTTCATTAGTTAACATTTGCTCAGAAATTTTAGGACAGGAAGAACCATGAAGTTGCTGCGCTATAAAAGGTCTGTGACCACTCAACAAATCTCGACTGCCCTTTGATAATTCTGTGCCACCCTGGAGGTTTGCACTGTGCTCAGACAAAGATGGGAAAGAGGAAGAAACCCAGCTGTCTCTGTGTAAAGAAAGGTGCAGGAAGGCATTAGCAATGTGCTAATGGCCACTGCTGATCTGACTTCTGACAGGACATTATTACTGTCTGCACCTCTGCTTCCTGCCTGGAAAGGGGTAATGGAGCTTAGGGGTGCTATCAGTGCTTGCAAGAAGCATGGAATTCAGGTTCAGAGCAGACAGTGGCAGATACACACCTAAAATATACCACGGTTTCCAGTGAATCCGGGACCATCCTACCCTGGTCACCTCACTGCGGGTGTAGATTCTTGATGCTGTTTTACACCACAATGACACAGACTCCAAACTTCAGAAGGCTGAAAATGACTCCTTTATTTTTAGGATGTGTCTCCCTTTTATACTATTTTACACAGATCAATTTGATTGGTGGAACAAAGACAAACTTCTTCAATCACATTGGTCAGACCAGAGGGACATCAAGAAGAAGACTTTCCTAGGGAAAGGAATGAATAACAAAGTTACTGTTACAAAAACATTTCTCCTGTTTACAGAAAATTCCCTGAGGAAAAGAATTTCAGAAAACCAAAACATCTCAGGCATGGAACCAGGGCTACAGATCCTGGCTTTGCTGCAGCTGCTCTGTTGTGCAGCACATCTTCTCCACGTGCAGATACCTGGAGGTGTTCCTTCCTAAGATACAACCAAGACAGCTCAAAGCAGAAGCTGCCCACATCAAAGCTGGAGCAAAAGATCTCTTCGGGGTTCAAAGTGCAAGGAGCTTTGTCAGGACTAGGTGAAGCCTACCTACAAAGTGGGTGTTGGCAAAGTCCACATTCCTCTAAAGGCAGTGCAGGCACTGCAATCCCTCCTGCTCAGGAACACAAGCCTTTTAGGGAGGTCTGAAGATTGACTGTTCCATAAATATGGACCAGAGAGGAAGTGCTTGTTTATGCTGCTCTAATTATTCAGTTTGCTGCAGCAGCTGCTGATTTCATGTCTCACAAGTCAACACAAATAGTGGGGATGTTGCTGAGGAAAGGGGAATTAGAGCTCATTACAACTGCTGGCTGGAGCTGAAGAAGACATTGCAGAGAGAAACCTGGGCTACCTCAACAGTAAGACTTCTTGCAAAATGTCTATTTCTTTGTGAAACACCTCAAAGATGCAGCTTTGGGCATTTTACCTCGAGTTTCTTTGTGTTCTTCTATTCAGTCAGAGAGAAATATAACTTTTCTCTTTTTTTTTTTTTTCATTTGCCACCAGCTGAAAGAATAAATGCCATTTTCCTGTGCTCAGACACCTGGATGCCCTTTTGTCCTCTGTGTACTCTGCTCCACACACATCCTCTCTGCACCCCCAGTGCTGTGCTGCTGCCTGATGAGAACACAACAGGGGACTGGGGACTAAACTCCAAGCCTGACATTGTGCTGAGGGAATCGATTAGCAGATAACACCTTCAGTAGCTGATGCACACAGGAATTTATCTTGTGCTGGCTCCAAAGGCTCTGAGTGACAGTAATGACTTCTGGGGCTGTACCTGCCCCAAAGCTTTCAAATGTGGTTATTGGAGAGTTACACACTTAGCAGTGGTGGTGGTGGGGGTGCCTGTGGAAATTGTCAAAGTTCTTGGGGTTATTTATTTTTCTAAGAACCTGTGTTTTTCTAATCCCTGCCGATTTGCCTCACTGGAAGAAAAATCAAACCCAGGCTATGACTCAACAGTAAACTGAATAAATTAAGAATAAATGGCATCCTTATCACCGAGTTGCAGTGACTCTGGAAGAGTGCAGGAACACACTAGGAGAAGCACAAACTTCTCACACACAGTGTTCTCTTTTTGGGTGATACTGGAAGCAAAAAATATTTAAAGAAAATAACATCCTTTGTTTACAGTGAAGGGAGGTTAACAAGGTTTTTAAGCATATTAGGGTACTAAAGGAACTATTTAGGAGAACAATTTCCTAAGGCACAAATACGCATCTACAAATAAATGTGTAACAATACATATAACTATGACTAAGTACTGTTGGTACTCAACCTAAAATCTTTTTTATTTCTGCCAAAAGAAAAAAGAATTGTGGAAGATTTGCAGTTCAGCATATCTTTAAACAGATAAATGGAATGATTTCCATGTTGGAGCATAAAGTCATTCTAGGAAAGTGATTGTCATAAGAATGTGTCTGAGACATATTGTGTGGTGGAGTTTTTCTTTATAAACAAACAAACAAAGAAGTAAATATTTATACGATAAAGGAGCTCTTGTAAACTACCAGAAAACTGTGTAATAGAGCAATAAGTTAATAGTGCTCCAGAGCTCAATCTGATTAGTTTTCTTCATTATACAGCCAGATAGATACTTCTGGTTTTTCTGTTTGTTTTAGAAGGATTTCAAAATCAGCTGTCAAAGAGGAGATTTTAAATTAAGGCTGATTCTGAAATTAGAACCTGAGGCAAACAGTCTCCAAGTGAAGCCAGCTCACAACCACAGGCTTACCTTTTTTCTCCATTAAACTGAACTGACAAGAAATGGCATTAAAGTTAATGTTAAGCACAATGTGCACAGCCTGGCTCCCAGAGAATGAGAACACTCTGAAAAACACAAGATGACCCTGAATATTTCCTCCAAGGAGATGAGACCATGTAGTCAGCACTGGTGGCTGCAGTTGCCCATGGTCTCAGCTACCCAGGTGATCAGGGCTGAGAGAGTTTTGAAGGGATAAGCTGAAAATTAGGTGGACACCTCCTTTCTTCCACTTGCCTGTTCAAATTTGGGATCTTACCCCTTTACAAGAAGATTTCCAGTGCTTGGCTTCTGTCTCTGACTACACACTGGATGATGCTTGGTGCTGGTGGTAGGGGGTTTGTTTCCCAAACTGGAAAGGTGCCTTATCCTGCTGCTCAGCTGCTGCCTTTTTTCACTCCCTTTTTCTTAGCTGCTGCTTCTTCCCTTAAACTAAAGCATTTTTTCTCCCATTTCTCAGGGCTACACTTTTTCTCTGAAGATCAGTGAATTATGAGGCATCAGTTCTCAATAACTTTGCTCTTCTCCCGTGGCTAAACTGAGTATCATAAAGAAAACCAGCATGTGTAAAGCTCTGGGGCACACATTTATGTTTCTGCAAGGAACTGGTAACCAGTGTAACAGGTCAGGACTCCTCACACTGGGAGTTGTGGCACAATGGGACTGGAGCACAGTGCAGCAGCCTCTTCTTTGACTACACTTCTGTGGGACCTTGGGTAAATCACCTTGTCCCCGTGCCTTGAAGGTTCTTGGGCCTTCATTACTGCCATGCTTTTATTGGATATTGACCCTGAGTTAGTGTCTCTGGAGGAGATGTGAAAACAACTTAATTACTTGATCCCTAAGCAACGGCCAAACAAAGAGCCAGGAGTTAGGGATGAAATGCAGAAGGCATCTTTTATCTCTGCTCAGAATTCTAACTTACTAATGGGGCCCTGGAGAGTTTTTCCTAATTTTTTTTCCTTGTTATTAAATGAACAGAGAGAGAAAGAAAGAGAGAGGGGGGGTCTCTTCTATGCTTTGTGGAGATTTTTGTATAAATAGAAGAAATACGGATATTAGGCTGAATTTTTGAGGTTTTTACTGGGATCCAAAAGGTGAGTTAGGCATTTGTAGGGCAAGTAGGTGCCTAACTACCACTGCATCTTTGTCTTGTTCATAAAATGGCAATACCACTCTCAGGTATGAGCATTCCTCAGATCTCAGCCAGGATCTTTCACTGTACTCCTCTTATTCTTTAGGTTGAATTCTTTCCAGCATGGGAAAGAAACAGCTGCCAGCAGCAAGGCAGAATATGTGCTGGAGACTAGAAATGTGGTCAAGAAAGATATTGTAGATTGGTACCTTTGAGATAAAGCAGAGATATCCACCTCTCCATTTTTGCAGCATATAAGATTAAAGCTGATCCTGAGCAAGGACTTTTGTTGCCTGGCTGCAGAAGGATTTACCAAGGCTGTGTTAAGAGATGAAGTTCCCTGTGTAAGGATTCAGGGTAGGCAGCACATTCTGTGACAGGCCCTGCAGAAAACTAATGGGCAACACCTTCAAGAGGGATATCTGTCAAACCCTTTCTCCCCTCAGATATGGGCACAGATGAGTATCCACAGATAAGTACCTGTAAGGGCAGGATGCACAACGTATCATTTTCTCCAGTGCCTCTCACTTTTCCTTTGAGTGCTGATAAAGGGTTTGACCTTTCTTTGAAGGCACAGAGCCTGGGTGCAGCTCCATCACACTGCAGGTGAAGCACTCACTCAAGAAGTGCAGGACCTGTATTCCTGCTCCTTTCCAGTTTAAAAGGCTTGAAGTCATTATTCCACTTTCCATATCTTCACTGCCATGCTGAAAAAAAAAATGATAGCAGGATTGCAAGGAAACACTAGACTAGAAGGACATTTAGGGTCTCCTGTGACAGCCATGGATAAAACACCCCTCACATGAGCAGAGGGGATCAGAGCTATGCCCCCCTATGTTCCCCTCTGGCCAAGCTCTGATTCCCCCTTATGCTGGAGCTGATGGTACCATAGTAACCAACCCTCCAAGCATGTCTTAGGGAATAACATTGGAAAAGGGATACAGACTCCTTCCTTTGAGTTTAAAGCATTTGGTTAAAACTAACAGCAAGAAATAGCAAAACAAGCTTTTGAGGCACAGATTTTGAGCCTTGCTATTTTGTTTAGCCAAACTGTGCTCGAGTGCTTTCCCTCCAGAGTGCTCTGATGACCCTTCATGTGACTGACCAGAGGTTTATGTCTGCAGTTCTAATTTCACTTCTCTTCTGCAGCTTTTTTAGAAGGAGTTTATGGAAATAGGTATCTGCCTGACCCTTCACCTTTTTTCATTATTTTGTTCTGAAAGAAGGACTTTATTCTGAAAAGCAGCACAGTTTATTGTCTCTAACAGAGGAAGGAAATTTACTAAATACACTGAAGTATTGCAAGGACTGTGCTTGAGCAGCTTTATGAAAAAGTTGGAAGCTGAGGTGTAATCCAGAGGTTTAGCCATAAACCCATTTTTTCTTGGACAGCTAGCAGATTTGCCAAGATCTCTAGAAATATTTCTGTGCTTTGAACAAAGTCCTGAAGGTGATCACTCTTGTGATCAGGTGTTGTGAGGTAAAACTGGAAGAATGTTGAGGATGTAGGTTTGCTGAGTGTCCTCACAGCTGGGAATGCCAAGACCTGGAGAATAACAGTGCGGGAAACCCCATCCATTGTGCATCATGTGTCCATGACTGCTGCTCATACTCTGGCTGCTTTGAGAAGCAGAATCTCTGTGTAGACCTAATATAAGTGTTTGGAGAAGCTCAGAGGCCCTCTCACAGACATGCCTGAGCTCCCTGTTTCAGGAGAGAGGGGATCAAAGCTCAGAGCTCATAAAAAGAACAGAGAGGCCACAGCAGGGTGGAAAACAACTCATCCTTGAAAAATGGGTGCCAACAGCTGGGATGGACTGAGCCTAACAGTGCCAGCATTTCCACTTGTGTGTCTTCACTCAGGTGCTGCTCTGGGATCCTTGGTGACAGATGTAATAAAACAAATCTACTCTTTGCATTTTGTGGTTGTTCTGCCCGCCTGCCTGCATTGACTCACATGTTTGGGCAGTACTTGCAACTCACAGATAACCAGAAGTTCCAGTTATTTCCTTAGATCCCCACTGGAGTCTTTCAAAATCTTGCCTCCTTGGTTCTTCTGCTCTGAGAAGTGAAGGACCCACCAAGCCCCTGGTGCAAGGAAGGAAGGAAGGGTCACGTGGAGAGAAGCAGCTGGCACTGTGAGCTCTGTAAATGTCTGTAGAGTGCAACTGCAAAGGTTCAAGACAGATTTTCCTCCCCAGGTACAGCTGCCTGTCTGTACAAAATCATGGCTCTCACACAGCCACAGATGGCAGTGACTGCAGTGATCATTCTAAATCAGTGGCCACTTTTCTGAAGCCTTTGACAATAAAGACTTGATTTACAAACAGAAATAGTAACTTCTAGGTGGTGGAGGTCCTGCTGAAAGTTTTTGGTGTCTTCCTCTACTTGCTTGTGTAGAGCAAATCAGATGCAGAGCACCTGCCCTGAGTCCAACCTCCTGACTCCTGTGTGAGTGAAGAGCTGGCTTTGATCTCTCACCAATAAACAAATATGAGAAAGGCTTTTTGAGCGGATGGGAGCAGTCCCGTTTCCAGGTAACCATGTCCTTTCCTCATGAATCACTATGGAAACCCAATTCCCTCCTTCTGTTTCCTCTAAATGAGAAAGCATGTTTCCCTGCTAGCAGAGGGGAACTCTTTGATTTCCTATTCCAGTCCTTGACACCACAATAGTGGAGGGTCACTTTTAATTCTAACGTGAGGCACTGAAATTTCAGCAACGTTGAAACAGACACCCCAGGCAGTTTCACAGCTGCTTCAAAACAACCTGCTCAAAATGCCCTGAAAGGAAATGAAAGCCTTTTGTTTTCTCCAAGAATGGTGCTGTTTTGTGCAAACAAAGATGCAGAACACAACTCAGCTCCCATGTCTTCCACCAGCCTCTCCTGCAGACAAGGTGTTTCCACCTACACATTAATTGCCATCATGCTTAGCCAAGGCACAGGAGTTTCAGAAGACTCAGTCATGAACTTGAACAGGTCTAAGGTCAGGATGAAGCTTTCTGAGAACGTGGTTCCCATCTTAAAGAGCGTTTTCCAAGCTACCTCCTGTCTGCATTTGTTCAGGTTTTCTCCTTACCAAGTTGTGAGATCGTACTGGCGGACACGGAGAAGTGGCATTATGAAAACTGACATACTGAACCTTGGTTTTGGTCAAAACCCCACCAGGCAGTATTGATCCCACCTATATTCCCACTTTTATTTGCAATGTTCCCATTTACAACAAAAAATTAACACAGTAGTGTGTCCCTGAGCCTTGAACATGATCAGGTGCTTAACTTTTGTTGAAATGCTTTTGATCACAGAAAGCTGATTTTTTTTGTTTGTTGGTTTCCAAAGGTTTCAAGAATTCTGTCACTTGATGTTATCGAAGCCTTGCAATATTCAGTGGTTTTGGTAGCAAAGATCTGTGGTTTTCTTTCTTAGTAATCTCACCATGTGCACAGAGTTTTTAAAATATAAATTGGTGTGTCCTACCAGCACTTCAGATGGATTTATCAGCATGCTCCCCTTCCCAGCTTGCAAACTGAGATCTCACCATCTCCCACATTTCCACTTGTTTTTTTAATGTGTCTTTATCCTGGGGGCTTTGCAGCTCTCCAGCCATGAATGATGTTATCCATTCACCCTCAAATTATCATTATTGCTTCCTTTAGAGCAATAAAGATGTCTGAAGGAATGTTGTTTCAGACAACCAAGTAAAACAAAACAGCCCTTTCCTGTTATTAGCCTCCATGGCAATCAGAGAATTAGTTTCCACTCTAATAGACTACTTCCCAAAAATTTTCTTTCTTTTTTATTAATTGCTGGCACTGCAGTTGAGGTAGGGAGACCCATGGGCAGGCAGTATTTTGCACCTCTCTTTCATGTTGCATTAACATGTTTTTTCATATTGAAACTCCTAATTTCAAGACAAGAAGAGTCTTCCAGTGGGAAAGCCTGCACTGAGAGCCAAGAGTTTCAATAATTTTGTATAAAATTATGAAAATTTAACAGCTTGTTCTGGCTGGAAATTTTCTTTTTTTAATTTTTGAGTGATCTTAATTAAAAAAAAAAAAAAAGGATTATTTTACCTCTGGATATTTTTAAGGCCACTTTTTATGCCCCTCCAAGGATGCTGCAGTTGAGATTGTCAGACACCAGTCATCCATTGTATGTGCAGTATTGCTCCAATTCTATTTGGAGATATGCCCAAGGAGAAGCAGAAGCAAAAAAAACCCAGAGAGATGTTCCTAAAAGATTCCTGTTGGAGAGTTTCTCTCAGCAAGAGAAGCCAACCTTGCAGGTCTTGGGACAGTTATCTGTGGGACAGATTTGTTATAGATTTCACAGGGCCAGGATTTCACTGGAGATGAAAACCTTGGGGAGAGGCTCACTCTGGCCACTGTATCAAAGGAGTGGAGTGATGCCACACAAAAGCTAAAAGCCCCTCTCCTGGTACAGAGGATGATTCTCTCCAGCAGAGGCACCATGTAACCCAGCATAGAGCCTCACTCCAGACCCATCACTTGCCTTTCATGGATGCCCATCCCAGATTAAAAAGAGAAAGCTCTACTCATTGAAATTACTTCATCATGAGACTGCATCCCTTGTCTCTTCTCAGCACAATAATCTAGTCCTCAGAATAGTACAAGCTTGCAACTAACAGTATAGAAAAAAAAAATGCTTTTGTTTTGCATACCTACATAGAGTACATAAAGCAAGTCAAAAAGGATATTCTAGAATTATACTGTCTGATACTGATTGCTCTGCATCATTGGAAGAGCTTTTGCTGCAGTAACCCAAGCATTTCATGTATTATAATAATTAACTATCTAAAAAAAATACTGTATCCTTCCAACTTCCATTAGCTGTCCTTTTTGACATGCAGTTAAATTCTCCTTTATGATAAATCCACCAGCCAGCTGGATAAGAAATGAAAGAGGGATTTCTAAGTCTTTTATGAATCCCTCTCTCAGATCAGATTTAGTTCCTGGTTTTATGCTGCAGCAGCAACACATGCAGGAACAGCAGCTCTGAAGGGTTCTTGGGGTTGTTGCCATCTCATAAGGAGGAGCAGCTGTATGGGTTACATGGGCTGGATAAATATGGGCTGGGGCTTTGCAAATGGAAGCCCACTGGGATCCTGGGGTGCATTGGGAAGACCAGTGCCAGAAGGTCAGGGGGTGATCCTGCCCTCTGCCCAGCCCTGTGGGGCACATCTGGAGAGCTGTGTCCAGCTC
>JANPWX010022767.1:0-13754 GCA_024734555.1 Trochalopteron elliotii
ACAGGACACCCTGATTGTTTGGTCAGAAGCAGAGAATTATGATTTAGCACTGAGTTTTCAAGAAAAAGCTGGCTGTGATGAAATTTGGGAAAAAATCTGCCAGGTACAGTAAATTGAAACATGTTATTTTTTCTAGGTATTTTAGTGCCTTGTGTGATTTGATGTATTTGTGAATCCTTTTTAAACCAGCTTGCAAAGTAAGCAAATATTTGTTCTTTTCTGTGCAAGGTCTTAAATTGCCCTTGCTTAGAGCACCAGTTGTTGTTCTCATGGTTGAATGTCAGGCTTTTCAAAACTCACTGTAATGGTGGAACTCAGGTGGTCAGTGTTTTCTGGGAGGGGAGTGGTGTTTGTGTGATTGTGTTTATTAGAAAGGGACTGCCAGAGTTCCGTAGTTAAATTGTTCCTCTCCCAGCTGGCCTCAGGAAGGAGCTTGTTGGAGTGCAGTGGAACTGCAAAGGTGCTGTAAGGAGCCAGAGAGCTCAGATCCCATTGCAGCTGCCTTGGGACACGCTGGGCAGTTGAGATGTGTTGTTATTTTGGTTACTGACCTGCTCATTTTTGGGTACATTTTGGGATCAGACAGTAACTGTGTGCACTCCTGCCTTAGGTTCAGGGTAAGGATCCTTCAGTGGAAGTCACGCAGGACCTCATCGAGTCAGAAGAGGAACACATAGAGGAAATGCCTGAAACCAGTCCTCTGATTGACCTTCCTACTTGTGAACTCAACAAACTTGAAGAGATTGCTGACCTAGTTACCTCTGTCCTTTCCTCACCCATCCGTAGGGAAAAGCTGGCGCTGGCCTTGGAGAATGAAGGCTACATTAAAAAACTGCTGCAGCTTTTCCAAGTCTGTGAGAATTTAGAGAACACCGAAGGCTTGCATCATTTGTATGAAATTATTAGAGGAATTTTGTTCCTCAACAAAGCAACTCTGTTTGAGGTGATGTTCTCTGACGAGTGCATTATGGATGTGGTCGGATGCCTCGAGTATGATCCTTCTTTGGCTCAGCCAAAACGGCACAGGGAGTTCTTGACCAAAACAGCAAAATTCAAGGAGGTTATTCCTATTACAGACTCTGAACTCAGGCAAAAAATCCACCAGACTTACAGGGTACAGTATATTCAGGACATCATCTTGCCAACACCATCTGTTTTTGAAGAGAATTTTCTTTCTACCCTCACTTCCTTTATTTTCTTCAACAAAGTTGAGATTGTCAGTATGTTGCAGGTAAGTGTTTTCTCATATGGTCTAGATGGATTGTGTATAGATACCTGTAGATATAGTTTCAGTATGGATTACAGTTAATCACACACACCATTTGCACAATGTTTTGAATGCTTCCCCTGCTCTGTGATACCTTTGATTTTGTATTTTGAAAAGGAGCACTTCAGGTGAGTATACTAATATTTTTAATGGGTAAAACTGAAGATTTTTGTCCTTGATTCCCAAGCAACATACAGTTTTTGGTCATGTTTGTGTAGGCATTTAGGGAGCAGGCAACTTGTTGTATTCTGTATGAGGGACATGGTGCTGTTTTTGTAACAAATTCTGGATCTGTGATTCAAAAGAGCATGTTCAGAACCATTCCTGCTACTCTACTGTTACATCATAGTACTAATTTCAAATGTTCATGTTATCTTAAAGATTAAGTAGTTAGTTACTGGGGTTTTTTTCATATGGATATCCAGAAGTAATAATGAATCAGTAACCAAGCTGTTACTTTAGGAAAAGCTGTCATGCACACTTTGTAGTCAAAAGAGGCTCCAAAGTGGCTGGGACCCTGAAGGAGCCTTGGTGAAGAGCTGTGTGAATTCATGGCATTTTGGGATTTTCAGTTGGTGCTGTGTTGTGCACATTCATGGGTACCCAAGTGGCTTTATTCTGTTTATCTGTGTCCAAAAATGGTACATTTCTGTAGGATACATCACAGACCTCTTGGGGTGAGTGTGGAGAGCCTGTGTGAAACACCAGGAGCTGAGGAGAAGAGGAAGGGAGTAAAAATGGTGGAAAGAAAGGGGCACTGGAGACATAACATATCCATATGGAATATGCTAGTGAGTGCAGATACAGGTGAAATATGATAGAGTTCAATAGAGGACTGGAAAATAAACCTGAGTAATTGCAGAGCATTGTGTGACTATGCTATTTGGCTTCTTTCTACTATCTTCTTTGTGGCTCAGTAGCAGAAAAAAACCCAAAAAATTAAATCCCTTTTGCAAAATCAATGGCTTTGTGTTAAAGATTTTCCTTTAAATTCTTTTGCATATATTTTCAAAAACTGAAAATAAATTCAGTATTATGCTCCTGAGGCCACAGTCCTCTTTGCATTTAGAGATTTTTAAGTCTGTAGAGTTCTTTATTTTTCACTGAGGCTGTACAGTACTGAATATTTAATTGTGCAGTAGCAGAGAACTCTGATTTGTCGTTACCTCAAGTACTCCATGCAGAAGGTTCTGAAATCCTCTGTCAGTTCTTTGCTGGTTCTGCCGTGGCTGTCTTTGCCATCATAGATGGAGTATGTGGCACACAGGTTTGCCTGCATCTCATCTAATTGAGATGTCTGGTGATTTACAAATAATGTTGATCCTTGAGAATTACAGGATGAGAAGAAAGCACACATAGAAAAGATGCTCAAGCACACTTGAGGAAAATTCCCTGGTAGTGGGGACCTCAAGTCCATGACTGCTTTTGCAGGCCTGTGGTGTAAATCAGCTTGTTGGGCACAAGAACTCTAAAGCTCCTTTGAGTTTGGGGAACACATGGGACGTCCTGTTACCCTAAATACACTGGCAAAGCTCCCTGGGAGAAGGCAGTTTAGAGGAACAGCAGATTGTGTTTGCCACAGCAGCAAAGCTCCTTTCTACGTGCCACAGAGCACTAGATCCCAGTGCTGCTGCTGCTGGAAGGGCAGCCACATGGGAAAGGAACCTCCATCCATCCCATGCTTCAGGACACAGGACTGGGCTGAGTAGCAGCCTTAGACAAGCAGGAGATGTTTCTGTGCTCAGGTGTTCTGCAGTAGGGATTTTCTACTATATCTGCTGTTGATTGTAGTATGGTTTGCGGGTTTTTTTTGTAACAGGCTTAATTAAGCTGTTTAAGCCAGCAGAGCTTAAAATAACTACTAACTCTGTGTATGTTGCACTCCCTGTGATGTTGATTCCAGGTATTACTTGTTTGTAAAGCACTTCTATCCCCACATCTTAAAATTGTCAGGAAAACGTTTGCCAGTCTTTGGTTGGCATTGCTGTAACTGTAAAAATTCTGCATTAAGTTATTCTAGTAAAGCAGAAAGATTTTAGTGACAGCACACAGCAAAATAGAGAGGTAAGCACACTCTGTGTTATGCAATGTAAAGTTCATGTTTATTTATTCGAATGCTGCTGTTCTGTTCATTTTTGTTCAATGCACAAGTTTATTGAGTTGAATTGGTACAGTGATGCAAAATTTTGTAAAGCTGTAGCATGTTAGCATTTGCTGTCAGATTTATATTATTTTTAAAAGGTAACAGAAGCATTTGAATTGGAGAAAATGTCAACGCTATTTCCAGTGTGAAAGAGTGCACAATAATTAAAGGGCAGAAAGTGCCCAAACCCTTGAGAGATGCTGATGTTCACCCTGGTTTTGGGTACCTCTTGATCTTTAGGGGTAACTGAAATGTTTTGCAAGAAGTGAGGTGTTGTCCTGTATATATTTAAAGTATCTCTTGATAACAGAGGATGTGAATATGAAAAACCAGTAATAGTCCATAAAGTTTCCCAGCTTGGCAAAGCAGATCACACACAAGTGGGAGAGGTTGTTTTATTGTGAGTGAGGTAATGGGGACATGGCTGCAAGGTTGTCCCTTGGCTGGCACTTTGTAGTTGCAATTTTAGGGACCATCACTGAGCTCAGCTTCACCGGGCGGTGGTCTCCTGGAGCTGCTCCTGCTGCTCAGAGGGAGTGCTGAAACAATGCCCTGGGAAAGATCCTGCTGGATATGTGCTCTGGCATTTGTCTTCTTTGGGATAAATTGGATGGAGAGTTGGACTTTCTGCAGGGTTGGATCCTGTAAGGATGGAAGTTGTTTTCCAGAGGCGCTGTGTAAGGTGTGTTCCTTTTGTGTGTTGCACAGGAAGATGAGAAGTTTTTATCAGAAGTTTTTGCACAATTGACAGATGAAGCTACAGACGACGACAAACGGTGTGAACTGGTAAGTCCCAGCTCCCCGTGGTGCCTCCATGGCTTTATGTGAGAGGGATGAAGGAGAAACAGTGAAACTCTTCTGCAGTCACTGAGGGATTTCTGTAGAATCAACCAACACACAAACTCTGCAACAAAATGCAGCTGTTTACTCCTTTCAGAAAGTTTTCTGACCCAAATACACCTCTAATTCCTTTTTCCCTGTCTGACAGGTGAACTTTTTCAAGGAATTCTGTGCTTTTTCTCAGACATTACAACCTCAGAACAGAGATGCATTTTTCAAAACTTTGGCAAAGTTGGGAATTCTTCCAGCTCTTGAAATTGTAATGGTGAGTGAAACTTCAAGCTGATTTTAACCCAAGTAGAACAGCCACATCCACTGAAGCAGTTTGGGCTCTGCTGAGCCCCTGTGTGTCAGTTTTGCTGCGCTGGCAGTGGCAGTTGATTGGAGGCTGCCCCCAGCTCTGGAGTGCCTGACCTGGCTGCTCTGGGCGTTTTTGCTCTCTGTGAGCCTGTGGTCAGTGCAGTCCTTGGGACAGGGGCTGTAAAAACTGGCCGAGGCTCTTTGTGCAGTGCCAGCTGGATTGGTGTTGTAGTTGTTGCTGGCCCAGGGCCAGAGAAGTATTTTTAGATAATCTTGAACTGTTGGCTGGTTCCTCCCAAAAGATCCTGTAATCCTCTCGTTATTAGATTAATCTGTCCTAATCAGCAGTGGGAAAAGAGAATTTCTTTCACTCTTGTGGCTGAAGCAGCTGTTACTGCCTGACCATTGTAATTAATTTTGCTGGTTTATTGTTTTTCTGTAACCCTATTACTGTGTTTGTCATAGAAACTCTTGCAATGAGATGTTCTCAAAACTTTAAACTACTTGTTATTTGTACCTTTACTTGATAATAAATACCAACTTAATTTGTTCTTGCTAATCAATTTCTCTCTTTATTAGGGAATGGATGATCTGCAAGTTAGATCTGCTGCTACAGATATATTTTCTTATCTAGTAGAATTTAGCCCATCCATGGTCCGAGAATTTGTGATGCAAGAAGCCCAGCAGAGCGATGATGTAAGTGGTTTGCAGTTTGTTGAGTATACTAATCTTTGGGCAAGCAGGAAACAAACCAAACAGCAAAACAAACCTCTAGAAATACAGGAAAAAGTAGATTTAATGTACAAACATTTCTGAGCATGTTGGTGCTGTATGAGTTTACAGTTTTGGAAATCTGGCTAACAAGGATTGTAGGTGTGGAGGGTTGTGCTTGACAGAATTTCTGTATCTGAATGCAACTCTCAATTCTTCAGTTTCATTTAAAATGATCTTCAAAAATTTACAGAGACTATGGAAAATACTTTCCACTTTCCACTGTGTCTAATTGTTTGGTGGTGTGTTTGTTTGGGATTTCTCTGCAGGACATCCTTCTCATCAATGTGGTCATTGAGCAGATGATCTGTGACACAGATCCGGAGCTTGGGGGAGCTGTTCAGTTAATGGGGCTGCTGAGAACTCTGATTGACCCAGAGAATATGCTGGCCACAGCCAATGTAAGGAGATACGGGGAGTACAGATACTGCACTGGCTCAGCAGAGCTGAAAACCTGACATTCTCTGTGTTTGCTCTGATAGTGAATTTAAACAAGCCAAAAATAAACTTAATGTTTCCATTTTAGGGCACTGTGCAGGTGTTTATTAAAAAAGTTTGGCCAGGATTTTTGAGCTGTTGATGTTTTCTCAGTAGATGTTTGCATGGTGAGGGTTTTTTGGTGATGGTGAGCTTGGTTAGTTGTCCCAAAATGCAAAAACTGATCTTCCTTGAGCAAAGACAGTACTGCAGGCCCAACAAATACACAGGCAGACCTGAAGGAGCCAGTAGAATTCTGTTTGGGCTGTTTCCTGTGTTACTGTTCTTTCTTAATTAAAAGCCGGTGTACAAATCCCCATGTTTAATAAAGTTATTTTTGTTTTAGAAAACAGAAAAGAGTGAATTTCTCAATTTCTTCTACAACCATTGTATGCATGTTCTCACTGCACCGCTTCTGGCCAATACAGCAGAGGATAAATGTGAAAAAGGTACTGAATATTTCCTTTTTCTTTCTCCTCCTTTCAGGCCAGCAGTGTTTGGTAGTGACTGATAGTGCTGGTCCCAGGGATCAGCCTGTGATGCCAGCTGGGAATATGCTTGTGGAAAAGTGCTGCTCCCCCAGGGACAGGGATTCTGTGGGCAGCAGTTCTCAGCTCTTCCCTGCAGCTCTGGATGCTGCTGTGGCTTCGTGCTGTGCTTGATGGAAGATGCACTTCCTTGATGTTAATCATGCTAATATACAGTTGTTAATTGCATTTAAAAAATGCTTCCTGTAAAGCAGAATGTCTGTCAGTCTCATATTAAATATAAAGTTTTAAAAAGAAAGTTTTGCACATTTTATACAAAAATAAAACTCGTAAAATATCTGTAGTACTCATATTAATGTATTATTTGAAAAATTTAGGATTTGTGCCTTTATATCATATTCCTAAGTTTTAGGTTATACATTTTCACCTGGATGGATTTAAAACTTTGTAAGGTAAATTAAATACAGAATTCTCACCTGGCTGCATTCTTGCTGCATGTTTCTGTCTCTGTAGCTCACTAGCTTTTGATCTGATGGAAAATCTGACCACTTGGTAGAATTGGTTGTTTATCCCCAGCTTTTAAATCTTGCCAGTGCTTTGAAAACCTTTTTCTCATTTTTGTTTTTATTTTCTTTTTGTCAGATGCAGTAGTTGGATCCACTAAGAGTAATACAATTTGTCCTGGTAAGTCTAAATTGACTTTGAGTTTTGAAACTTGTCTTGTGTGCTGTGTATGGCATACTATTTTTTTAAAAAAAAAAATAAAAGGTATGCCCATACTTTATTTCTTTTAATACTTTTTACTGAAAAAGATGCAGGGGCTTTGCTTCACTTGAGATGACTGGAAGCTGAAGGAACATTTTCATCTGTTTTTAAGTTTTTTCCTAGTAAACCTTGCTACTGAAAGTTTAAATTGTTCATTTTTCTTGCAGATAATTACCAAACAGCACAACTACTTGCCTTAATTTTGGAGCTGCTTACTTTTTGTGTGGAACACCACACATATCACATCAAGAATTACATTATGAACAAAGATTTGCTAAGAAGAGTTCTGGTCTTGATGAATTCAAAACACACCTTTCTGGCCTTGTGTGAGTATGGAGCTGTTGTGATTTCCTTCTTCCAGGCATGGTGGGCACTGTATGGAAGTTGTACAGTGTACACTTGAACTTGGAATTCATGATAATGAACGTGGATGAGATTGTAATGCTGGTGGTTTGGGGGTGCATCTTCCTCTGGGTGACATGAGGGGTTTCAGTTCTTTCCATGAGCCCTGGCACGTGGTTATTAACTCCTTGAATTTTTCTTCCCACAGGTGCTCTTCGCTTTATGAGGAGGATAATCGGCCTGAAAGATGAATTTTATAACCGTTACATCACCAAGGGAAACCTCTTTGAGCCAGTTATCAACGCCCTGCTGGATAATGGCACTCGGTACAACCTGCTCAACTCTGCTGTGATTGAGCTGTTCGAGTTCATCAGAGTGGTGAGTGCAGCTGCAGCTCCTACAAGAGCAGCCAGCTCCTTGGAAAACAAGGAGTTGCAGCAGCTCCTGAGATACCTGCTGCCAGTGCCTTCATGTGTGGGAGGGTTTGCTGGGAATCTGTGGTCTGTGAAAGTCAAGGGCTGTTTTTAGTTGTAGGATATGGTAGCTGCTGTCTTTTCCAGCACGAAGAACATTAGGAATTGTAGAATGTGGTGAGCGATTTGATAGAGGGGGACTGACCAAAAGGTTCCTCGTCCCACATGAGCTGCTGTAGCTGCTGAGGACTGGGGAGAGCTGGAGCCTGTGGGGAGGACAGGGCATAGCTCTCCTACATAAAATCTTTAACAGAAGTATCACAAATACAGTTGGAACACTGCTGAGTCCATTGTCTATTTCTGTGGGAAGCCTAATAATTATTTCTTGATTTCATCTCTTTTATTAAGGATAAATCTGATTTCATGCTTCACATTTGTATAATGCTGCACAATAATGTTTTGGCTCTGGGCAAGAAATCAGTTACTTTCCAAACTAAACTCAGAAGCTTTCTTTACTTCTGCCTGTGCCCATTTGAGGCTGAAACCCTGTTTTGTTCTTCTACAGGAAGATATTAAGTCCCTCATTGCACATATAGTTGAAAACTTCTATAATGCACTTGAATCTATTGAGTATGTTCAGACGTTCAAGGGACTGAAGACAAAATATGAGCAGGAAAAGGATCGACAAAGCCAGAAGCTGAACAGGTAGGCCCCAGTTCCTGTGCTCTGAGCCTGGCAGGGCTGTTGTCCCAGAGGGCAGCAGGAGGCTGGAACTGGGGTTGGGTTTCATTCTTGGTGAAAATTTCGTGGATTAGAGGAAAGCCCCATCTGCCTTTCCTTGTGGCCTAATGTAGTAGAGCTGATGTTGGCCAGTGGACTAAATGTTATGTTCAGAAAACTCTCAGCCTTAGAAGAGCAGAATGTTGCTCTGTCATTCTGATTTGGGATTCAGTCTGGCTTATCATCAGCTGGGGTGTTTGTGAGTCTTGGGGTGAGGGCAGAACCTGAGATGGAGCTGCATTGCCTTCTCACTGAATTCCCTCTAAAGCTCTGAAAGGCATTTCTGATCCTGAGCCTGAAACAGCAGCCAAGCTGGAATCCCTGTGTGTGTCTCTTACAGTGTCCCATCCATATTGCGTAGCAATAGATTCCGCAGGGACGCCAGAGCCTTGGAGGAGGATGAAGAAATGTGGTTCAATGAAGATGAAGAGGAAGAAGGCGAAGCTGTTGTACCTCCAGTTGAGAAGTCAAAACAGGAGGATGATTTTCCAGATAGCTATGAAAAATTTATGGAAACTAAAAAAGGTATTTACTCCGTTTGAGCTTGTTGGCACTGGAAGTGCTCCATGGCAGATACGTGGAGTATCACCTAAACTGACCTGTGGTTTGTGCTTTGTACCTCAAGCAGCAGTACAGGGTATTCCATGTAATTGAGTCATGAGATCCAAACATGTCTTTGCAAACCAGTTTAGGACTAAAATAACAAGTTAAACTGCTTGGCGCATGCATCTGGTTTAAATGGTATTCAAAAGCAGGACTTTGAATGTGCCTGTGTGCTCCAGGTGAGCATGTCCCTGTGCCCTCAGCATCCAGGCCCTGCTCAGTTTGCTGCTGCTTGGGCTTGATTGGGGAACTGAGAATTGCAGCAGAATTGGAACCAAAATACCTGCTGGCTCTCGCCCTGCGATTACACTGTGATGTGGATTGTACTCCTTGGTGTGCAGCTGATACCTAAGTGTGACAATGTTTGTCCCTCAGCTAAGGAGAGTGAAGACAAAGAGAATCTTCCAAAAAGGACTTCAGCTGGGGGATTCAAATTCACTTTTTCCCACTCAGCCAGCCCAGCCAACGGTGCGAATGGTGCAAACAGCAAATCTATGGCAGCTCAGACATCACCAGCGAGCTCCAATGGCTCCTCTTCCAAGAACACAGCCCTGAGTCCATCGGTGCCGGCCCCCAAGGTGGGAGATCTCATGTGGGGCTGTCCCAGGGTAACAGCAGCAACAGCCTGTGGGCAGCAGGGCTGAGCTGGGGATAAATTCACCCTGAGCCGCGCAGTGAATCCCTCACTGCTCTGGGGAGGTCTGAGTGGGGCTGGACTCTGGTGGAATCTGATGGGCACAGTCTCATCTCACATCCTCTGCTTCATTTCACTGTTGCCGCTTCTTGTTCCTGCTCAGTTGCTGCTCTGTGTATCTGATGTACAAAGAAATTGGGGTTTTTGGGAACTCTGTTAGTGTCCCCCTGGCTGGTGACTTACTGAGTGTTTTTGAGGAGACAGATGCAGTGAATGGCCCCGCTGTGGTGCCTGACTCAGCCGTGCACTATTGGAATGCTCAGCCATGGAGCTCCTGAGCTGCTACCAACAAGTGTGGCAGGGGCTGATTTCCCACCCTAAGGCTGAGCAGCCAAAGGGATGTCAGCCTGCACATTGGAGTTCATGTTTGTACCACTAGGCTAAATGTGATTTTTAAACAATTCTCAGTCCAGACCCAGAGGAGTGAGGAAGCTCTGGTACCTTTTGCAGCTTGAGGTTCATACCCATTTTCCAGACAAATGGGACTTGGAATGCCAAAGGTTGGTGTGCTCTGGACAGGTTGGCTGGAGGTTTTGTTCAAAATTTGCACCTTTCTAGGTACTTCTTCAATATAAAAATTTCCTTTTTTCTTTTTCTAATTGCCAGGGAAGTCTAGTTGGACTAGTGGATTATCCTGATGATGAAGACGATGATGAAGAGGAGGAGACATCTCCAAGGAAAAGACCTCGTCTGAGTTCATAAAAGAAACCAAAACTTTGGAATAAGAACTTTTATGATGGGGTTTCAAATGCTGCAACTGTTTTAAGAGCTAAAAAGGATTCAGAAAGCTTTCACCCATGAGTATATAAGATAATACAAGGAGTAGCAAAAGAAACTCGGTGTATCAGCTAGAAAGGGTTAGTTCTGTAAACACAAAGCTTCCAAGGAACTTAATGTCTTTCTAGAAAGTAAGGAGTCTGCCATTCAGGCTGTCAAAAAAAATGAAAAATTTTAAAAAAAAAGGTGGGTTAGTATTCTCAGAACCTGGATGATGGCTTCTCAGCAAGGAAAGTCTCAGGTGTCGGGAGGGAAAGGGGGAGGGAAAGGTATGGTAACACTTTTTTAAAAATATTGCAGGGTTTCCCCAGTGTTTAACAGAACTAGGAAAAAAAAATTCAAGCTTAAATTTTGAATCCAGTAATCTTAATTTTGTAATGGTGCTGTCAGTTGTGTTATTTTAGCAATGCCTCTTTAAAAAAAAAATTAAGGGAAAACTAACTCTGTTTGCATAAGAACAATCCATATTTTGGGACCATTTATTACCAACTAAACTGCATTTCTCATGGTTGGAGGGAGGGACGCTGCAGTTATAGTATATGTTGAGTTGTTTAAAACAGTTAAAGTAAGTTTTAATTTGTATTTTCCAAGAGGAGAGGATGGAAGCTGGATTCAAAATGAAAGGTTTTGCTTGTTTTGTCAGTGAGATGTCCAGATATCTATGCCAAGGAGCAGAAATGTCTTCCCAAGGGTCTGCAGGAGCTGCTTGTGTCACGGTGGGGCTGCACCCAGCACATCCCTCAGCTGTTGGCTTCAGGTTGGGAAGAGCCCAAATTCCAGCTGCGCTCCGTGGTGTTCCAAGGGCTGCCTCCTCTCGGAGCAGCTGTTTCCCTGTTTGGGAGCTGAAATTGCATGGTTGAGGTGGGAATAAGAAACACTCACAGCCTTTTCATAGTGATGGACTGAGCAGCATTTTAACACCAAAGTCAGTTTGGACCAAGATGGGATTATTGCCAAGAGAACACCTTGTGGGCTTGGAGGCGGAATCCACAAGCAGCACCTGAATCTGGGGGTGGTACAAAAGCTGTTTTTAAAACACAAAAGCACATTCCACATAGGTGAGTGAACTGTGACAGGAATAGGGGAGTTCATGGCATGGTGACAGAGGCAAACAGTCCAGGTTTTATTTTCAAGAGCAGCACGTGAACTGTAAATATTTTAATGTTAGTTTGCCCATACGTGATCTGAGATCATGACTAAGTGAGAGGAGATTTTCCAGCAACTGTGTCAGAGATGTTAAAGATGGAACCAGCTGCAATCCACCACATAGATCACTCTTGTAATATGTGTTATGGGTCCATTTCTCCTGGAATAGTTTAAACTGAAGCAGTTTCTCTGTTTTGGAGATTTTTGTAGTTAGTTTTAATTTTAGCTCTTGTTTGGAAAAAGATGGGCTGTCTGTGTAGATATGAAGTATAGTTTTTTCCATAAAACAGAAGTTTATTTTGTATTAAAGATACCACTGTACTTGTTTTACACCATTTGTATACATGTGGTGATATTAATGCTGAACTGTAAAATTCAGGAATTAAAATGTGACCCTGTAATTCCATAATTATTGCTTTTGTTTGGTTTGTTACATGTGGTCAGCGAACTCAGACTTTTCAATGTGGCTGTTGTAGGATATTGTTTAAGGTTAGTTATCCATGTAGGTTTCAAAGTAACTCCATGCCACTGGATGGAATCCCAGAGGGAATGGCTGAGCTCTTCCCAATGTGTAAGCAAGACACAGGTGTTCTGATGGACCTGGGGACAGTGGTGGTGTCCCTGGAGAGCTGCAGGCCACCCAGCACAGGACTGACGGAATACCCATCAGCTCCAGAGCCAAGGAAGTGTTTCCCAGTAAAGAGATGCTGCAGCATCATCCTCGTGTGTTCATCTTGAGCTGCTTTGCTTCCCAGTGGGTCTTTTGTCTCCATCAGTAAAGAAGATTCACAGGCCATGAGAGCAGCAGGTACTTGGGATGTGCCTTCACTCACGTGAGGAAAAGTGGCATCACCTGGAACATGGATCCGCATTCCCGATTCTCTTCAACAGCCTCCCAAGCTGAGTTCCCCAGAGGACTCCTGAGGAGTGTCACTCCTTGCTCTGCTCCTCACCACGCCAATGCCTGCTGCACTACGGCAGGAGCTTTAAAAACACACTCAAACAGAAGATTGTTTTACAGCAAAACCAAGAATGCCATGAATTTTTATAGTTCCTAAGAAAGGACTGGGTGAAGTGGCAGTAGATATCCTGTTAAACACCAACCTGCAATCCCAGGAGAAGGTGACACCCAGCACTCTGGCTTTTCCCTGGGGGTGTCACCCCTTGATGCTGGTTCCCAGTCTGCCATCATGGGCAGCCACGTTTGTTCTCCTGCCTGGGCCCTTCCACTGCCACTTTTGGGGAAAGAATGGAGCATCTGTGAACATGTACCAGTTACAAATGCTATTTTAATAAAAATTCTGTGAAACTCCAATGGGGTGGGTTTGTCTCTTTTCCTGGGAGTTGCTGTGGCAGTCAGTGAGGTGATGCTGTAGGCAAAGGGCAACCTTTCCTCTCTTCAAATTCATCACAGCCAAACCAGAAAAGGACTTAAAAAGATTTGTGCTGCTCTGGAAATGAATTGCTGGGAACAGCTTCAGCTTTACACTAAAGCAGCTCCTTTTACTTAAGAGTTGCAGTTATTGCAAACTGGGACCTGGGGACTGGGAAACTGCACCAGAAGCCTGTAAACCACTGTAACCTGGAGTTAATTTGTGAATGTCTTGACTCCCAAGGTCCATTGGCTTTCTCACAAATGAGGTGGTCGAGGGTGCACTTCCTTATGAAACCACTTTATTACACTGCGCAGCTGAAAAAGAGCCATTTGTTTATCATGGGCTAATGAAAGGAACTAAGTTCTGCACTGTTGAAATGAAAAAGTTAAAATGTTGAGCTCGGAGCCGTTGCCACAGGAATTCCTTTCCCAGCTCTCTCTTGCTGCCTCTGTTCTCCAGGCTCAGGGCTGGAGCAGGGCTGTGCCCTGCAGTGATGGCACGGCCTCGCTGCGGGACAGAGTCAGGGAGTTTCCAGCACTCTGGAAAGCCACTGTTCATGGTGTTTCAGTGGC
>JANPWX010022941.1:0-12076 GCA_024734555.1 Trochalopteron elliotii
GAGAACCGGCAGATCTGAACGTGCACTGCTCAATAGCTCAGGGGCGTGGGGATGTGAGTGAGTGGGTGTGTGTATGTGAGATCTTGACTCATTCTTTTGACCTGCCAAGTCTTATTCTCAAATGCTTATTTTCCCCTACGAGCGACGCAAATATGGTCAGTACATCGGTCTGTCCTGGAGAAGGACAGACAGGTGCGAGTTTCACCTAACTGGGTGGGGAGGTGGACTCGGGGTGGAATGGGACCAAAATTGTGGAGTCTGAAGCTGAGATAACCATTTCGCCTTGGTTTAGTGATCGCTAATTGTCTCAGCCACATTTGGGCGCTGTGCTGTGATAAGGAAGCGTGATCTATCCCGGCGTGTTTACTCAGTAGGGGCAGCCACGCTGTAGTTCTCTCCTTTTCTGGCAAGCGCGGTTCTTCAGCCCTCTGAACCCCTTTACATGACGGTGTTGTGTACACCCGTAACTCAATTTTCCTTCTCCGTTTGTAGAGCCAGAGCTCGTGCTTCGGTGTAGCTCCAAGCCAGGCATCGGGCAGAAGGAGCTTTTTGTTCCCTGCTGCCACCGGCTTCTCTGAAGCCCCAGTGGAGTCCGGCAAAAAGCCGAAGTGGTCGGCTCAGGCTGGGATTTGGCTTCAACCCGTCCCCGAAGGAATTCCTGGTGTAGGGGAAGGCGTCTTCCCCCTTAGCTGTTGTACTTTTCCACTTTTGTCCCTCAAAATGGCGCTTTCAGGCGCCCTGAAACGTCGTCTGCAATATTCAGGCTTCTTATCAATGTGGAGGAGGACGTCTCCTCCAAAATAGGTGGTAGATGGAACTGTTCTGTCTTCCATGCTTTTCCTGAAATCTCTTTTCTACTCATCTCTCTGCTGCTTGGCCATCTCACTACTGCTGGGATTAAATGGTGAAGGTACTCTGATAGTGGTGGTGTGTGCACTCATAGGAAGGGTGGTCCTCACATTCGAGAAATTGTGTGGTAAATCACATGTAAGAAAAACCTGAAATGGGCAGTGACTGGAAAAAGGATTCAGAGCTTACAGTGGTTAAAAAAAGGATTTTTCCAAGTTTATTTCAGAGAGTTTATTTCAGAGAAATAAGTTGCTGAAGGCTGTTTCAAGAATTGAAGCGAAGAGAGCTGTGGATTTTATTGGTTTTAGATTATATGTAAGAAAGAAAGAAAATTGGGATTTGGTTTTCTACCAGAAAAGAAGTGCTTTGGGAACGTTAGATGACTAATATTGGACTTTATCTGTGTGAAAACCTATTACACGTGAACTCTATGTGAACTTTTATCACATTCTATGGACAGGTGATAAGAACGATAATAGCACTGATAAAGTTCATCTTTTGGCAACGATTAATCAGGACAAAAGGAAGTAGCTGAGCATGTAGATGACACAGATTGCGCCGACTCTTTCGATATTGCAGACTCTTCGTGTAGGCGCAGAACTACTGCGTCTCTGGGTGGAACGCATGTGCTCACGGCGGCTTTTCGGATTGTGCAGACAGAGTCGAGGTCCTCTCGCTCTGGCGAGTGTCCCTGTCCAGCCCTAGTGGGGGTGGTTTGCAGCCCCTACGAGCTCAGCTACCACAATTAAGGGGGTAACAAATAACCCGCCGCAACTTTCCGAGCCGGCTTTGCAAGGCTTTGAGAGCCTGCATAAGTGAATGAACGCTGATTTCCAGTCCGGTTTTTGCCCGGCGTAGCCGTCCCTTATCAGTGTCGGCTGTGGGGTGACACCTGGGCGCTGTGTCAGAGCTGGGTTTTCACAAGGCTCCTGGCGCTCCCTTATCAAGCTTCCTCGTCCCCTTTTCATTACCCCATGACAGCCGAGCAGTTCTGCGCGTGACAGACGACGAATGCCGGAATTTCGGTCATTTTATCTTTATGCGTGCATGGAAAGTTGGAAAACCCGACGTGACACGAGTTGTTGATGACAGCAGCAACAACCCAAAGGCAGGTTTTCGACCAGGCACTGCCGGTGCTGTGACCTGCCAGGCTGTTGCCGTGCGGGAACGGGATCCGTTCCCACCCCGGTGAACCTGCACCGCAGGGCGCAGAGCGTGATTTCCCTGAGTCTGATTGGTGGAAAAAAAGTACCGGGGAGCAACCCAGGAGATAGCGAGAGTAGGAGGGCGTATTAAACCGAGATTTCTGTGGTTTGTCGGGGAAGACGCTTGCTGGGATAGTGGTGGCAGTGGGGATCCCGCAGGAGGGGCGCGATGCTCCTGGAAATGCTGCGGCGGGAGCCGCCCCGCGGCGAAACTCTGTGTTGCGACCGGGGGAGCTGCTCGTAACTCGGCAGCACGAAATCCATGTCGCATTGCCGGCCACGCTGCTTTGGTGGCATACTGAGCAGCGATGTCCCGACGTCTCGAAAGAGGCTTCCTCCCACTAAGGGGCTGGCCAAGTATTTGGTTGGGAGGACTGGGATGCTGAAAGTCCTGAGAAACACTGAGTGCTGGTTCTCCCTGCGTATCCTGGAGGACCCTCCCTACTCATCCTCCCGCCCTCTCCACTTCCTCTTCTTATTCTCGCTGCCTCATTTCAGCCAGGTGTTCCCGGAACACGCAGCCCAAACACCCCACGCCTCCGTATCGTCCCTTTTAGCGTCACTATCTCTGCCAACTTTTACACCTTCCTGCCCGCACAGGCAGTCCCTGTGCCCCATCTACTCTGCCTCTGCCAGCGCTCCCCCCGCCCGGCTGTCCTCAGAGCGAGGTTTTTCGCAGGGTTGTGCTCTCCCTTCAGGTTCTGCGGGCTCGAGCCCCGCTGTTCTCGGGCCGAGGTCGCCGCGCTCCCTCCGGCGGGGCTCGGCGGCGGCGGGGCTCCGGCGCCGTGCGCTCTGTGCAGTTATTGGACGGGACTCTGTGTGCCGCTGTCGGCCAATGATGGAGCGGGGGGGAACTGGCGGCCCGGCCCCGCTCGGAGCCGGGATGAGGCGCAGACGGTCTCAGAGAGACTCTGGGAGTGAGTCACCGCCGAGCCCGCCGAGCAATGCCCGGCTCCCCGCCGCCGCTTCCCGGGGCCGCTGGGCAGCGGCATGACGGGGCGAGCTGAGAGTTTCTAGCCGGGGCGGGGGGGCGAAGCGGAGAGCGCGGCCGTCCTGTGCGATGAACGGCGTTGCTGTAAGGAGCCGCGGGGTGACGACGGGGCAGGTACTGAGCCTCTTGCTTTTGTTCGGCGCTTCCGACTGGGTTTCCGCCGCGATTCGCTATGCGATCCCCGAGGAGGCGCGGAGAGGCTCCGCGGTGGGGAATGTGGTAGCCGACCTGGCGCTGGACCTCGGGCGGCTGCCGGGACGCCGATTGCGGGTGGTGTCCGGCGGCAACAAGAAGTACTTCGGGGTGGATCTGGCGAGCGGGGCGCTGCTGGTGAACGAGAGGATAGACCGGGAGGAGCTTTGCGGCGCGCTCTCTCCCTGCTCCCTCAGCTTTGAGATCGTGGTGGAAAACCCGCTCGAGCTGTACAGCGGCACCGTAGAGATCCAGGACATCAATGACAACGACCCGGTTTTTCCCAGCAGCCAGGCGAGGCTGGAAATCAGTGAGTCGGTAGCTGCCGGAGCGCGCTTCCCGCTAGAGAGCGCGCAAGATCCCGATGTGGGAATTAACTCTTTGCAGACCTACCAGCTCAGCGCCAACCCGAACTTTGCGCTCGACGTGCAGACGAGAGTGGACGGCAGCAAGTACGCGGAACTGGTGTTAGAGAAGGAGCTGGACAGGGAGGAGCAAAGGGAGCTGAATTTGGTCCTGACTGCGCTGGATGGAGGCAGCCCACCACGGTCAGCCCACGTGCAGATCCACATTGACGTTGTAGATGCCAACGATAATGCCCCGGTCTTCAACCAGTCCACCTACAAGGCGAGTGTGAGGGAGAACACGCCCAGCGGTACCCTGGTCGCCAGGATCAGTGCATACGATCTGGATGATGGGCCCAATGGAGACATCATCTACTCCTTCAGCAGCCACACCCCCGCCAAGGTACGAGAACTCTTCGCTCTGGACTCAGCCACAGGGGAGTTGAGGGTCAAGGGACAGCTGGACTATGAGGAAACAAAGTTGTACGAGATTTACTTACAGGCTAAAGACAAGGGAGCTGTTCCTGGTGTGGCCCATTGCAAAGTGCTGGTGGAAGTCGTGGATGTGAACGACAATGCTCCAGAGGTGACAGTGACTTCTGTGTACAGGCCCGTGCCTGAAGATGCAGCCCCAGGAACGGTCGTAGCTCTGCTGAGTGTAACAGACTTGGACTCCCACGACAATGGCCTGGTGAACTGCTTTATTTCCCCTGGGATCCCCTTCATGCTCAGCTCCTCCCTCAAAAATTACTACACATTGAAAACAGAAGGAGCTCTGGACCGGGAAAAGGCAGCAGAGTATAACATCACTATCACAGCCAAGGACTCGGGCTCACCACCCTTGTCTGCAGTAAAACACATCCTGGTGCAGGTGTCAGACGTCAATGACAACGCGCCCAAGTTGTCACAGGACTCCTACGATGTCTATGTTCCGGAAAATAACATTCCTGGCATTCCCATCCTTAACGTGAGTGCCACAGATCCGGACCTTGAGCGCAATGCCCACCTCTCCTATACCCTTTTGCAGGGTGACACCACTTATGGCCACCTCTTCTCCATCAACCGGGAGAATGGCACCCTCTATGTGCTCACCTCCCTGGACCATGAGGACCAGGTGGAGTTCAGCATGATGGTGCAGGTCCAGGACGGCGGCTTTCCGCCTCTGGCCACTAATGTCTCAGTCAGTGTGTTTGTCACTGACCTCAATGACAATGCCCCGATGGTGCTGTACCCCCACCCCAACACCACCGCCACCTACACTGATGTGGTGGCACCAGGCACTGCTGCCGGGCACATGGTCACCAAGGTGGTGGCAGTGGATGCAGATGCAGGGTACAACGCTTGGATCTCCTACACCCTGTTGCAGGCCACTGACCCCAGCCTCTTCTCGGTCGGGCTGCACAATGGGGAGATCTTCACGGCCCGCCAGCTCCGCGAGGATGACCCTCCTGAGCACACCTTAGTCATCCTGCTGAAAGACCACGGGGAGCCTGTGCTGTCCACCAGTGCCACCATCTCCATCTCTGTGGCTGAGATCGTCAAGGAGGTGCTCACTGACCTCACTGATGTGGCACCTGCCAATGATCCCAGGAGACACATGACTTTCTATCTCATCCTGGCTGTGATTTTGGTGTCAGCGGCCTTCTTCATCACCATGTTGTCCGTGGGCATCTTCAAGTGCTACAAGTGGAGGCAGTCAAAAGAGCTGTACAACAGCTCCAGGAGTACCACGTACAGGACACCAGGGCCCTTCAACCACATTGATGCCGTGCGGGGCGGCTTCACACCACCCAGCTTCTACCACCAGGTCTATCTCACCACAGACTCTCGCCAGAGTGATCTCCTATGTAAAAAGCCCTTCACTTCCAGCCCCTTGGGGAGCCGCCAGGGCACCATAAGGAATGGGGAGCCAGGGCTGTACCACCAGATTGTGGGCACTGCCAGCCGGCTCCCCACACCTGCCGAGGTAATGTAGCTCCTTCCTTGGTGTGTCCCAGCGCTGGGCAGAGCCATGGTTCACTTGTGCGTGTGGTTGTGTCTTGGGGTTGGGAGGGATATCCGGTTGTGCCACTCCCCTAAAGAGTTCAGCTGCAGCTGAACAGGTGTTCTTTGGAGTCAAATGAGCCATCCTGAGGGCTGATGACTTTTGCACTGTGATGAGCAGGATCAAGTGAGTCACTTTGTTCGTGTTGGTAATCACATGTGTTTTGGATGCAGTTTTGGGTACACCTTGCATGAGTAACCGGTGGATGCTCAGGTCACCTTGAAACCACTTGTTAATCCTTGGCACAGTTTATTGTTAATGGTGTTTCCTTCCCTTTGCAAAAGGAGAGCCAAGGGGAGCACTTGCTCTGTGGGGGAATGTAATCTCTGTGCGTCGTGACTTGGTGGGGGCTGGAGAGGTGGTGGTGCAGAGGGGGCTGGGAGCTGGGGATCGCCGTGTCGCCTCTCACAGTGCAGCACACAGAGCTGAAGGACAATGCTGGTTCCTCTGACAGACCCTGGTCACAGAGCAGTCCCTCCCATCTGCGCCGCTCCTCATGTTTGACTCCTGAATGGTTCCGGTTTTATTTCCATAGAAGTTCTCTGCTGATGTTCGCTTTGGGGGAGGGGGTGGGATTGCAGATGGCACTGCCCCAGTTCCTTGCAGGGGCTCTGCTGAGCTGGACTTTGGCTCTGAGCAGGGTGCTGAGTCCTCCACTCAGATGTTGTCCAAAAACCCTATTACAAGCTCTGCATGATTTGTAAAATGCTGTCTCTGGGTGATGTCTGATGTCCTGACGGAACAAACTGCAGGCTGGCAGGCATTTGCGCATGGCAGCAGCTTCTGTGCATCTCCCCCGATGGGAATTGTGCTGCTTAATTTGAAAGCTTTCAATTACAGGAGTGCTTCAATCTTCAGAGGTGAGGCCAGGTAGTGGATCCAGTCGAGGGGCAGTGTGGATCTGGTGGATTTCCAAGGTCCTTGGTGCTGGTAATTTGCCCTTCCTGGGAGGCAGTGGGTCGGAGCGACCAGTTCCTCAGAGCAGAAGGAAGTGAGGTGCAGCGGAAGCTGTTCATGGGTGTGAGGCTGCGTGTGCTGCCTGCTCAGTGTGGCCAAATCACAGATGGAGGCAGAAACCTCTCAGAATTATTTTATGCCTTTTTTTTTTTCCCTGCTTGCGTCACTGCTCAGACTCAGCACTTCTGATTTGTGGCAGGTGAGAATGGCTGCAGCAGCTGCAGGAGCAAGTGTTCCTCTGCATTGTGTGGTCTGTGCTATTGCTGGGGACAAGGATGTCCTCTCCACCAAAACGTCCTGACAAGATACCTCTGGGGGTGAGGGCAATAAGTGATTTGAGAGTGGGGGTGGAAGGAGGGCAGCAAGCCTGAGCCCCAGCCATGACTCCCTCCTACTCCCCAGTACTGCACTGGAAAGGCACTGGCAGTGAGAAATCAGCTGGGCTGGCTCAGGGCCCTGGATTTTCAGTCTTTGTGGTGACAATGGACTGTGTCAAGCCTGCTAAGGCTTTACACCTCCTTGCTCTGCAGGGCACAGCCAGCCCCCAAAAGTGATGCAGTGGGAAGGGGGTTGGCTCTGTCTGTAGCAGGTGGTGTGTCCTGCCATGAGGAATCCTACCCTGTAGGATCTCCAGAGATCCCTGGGTTGTCTGGCTTGGTGCCTTTCCATAGCTCTCACCCTGTGGAATAAGGGACAACTTCTTCCCCATCCTAGACACCCCATACCCTTCCTGCCTTGTCACACTGTTCTCATCCCAGGCTTTGACAGACCCAAACAGCAGTAGGATCCCCGGTGCAAAGCCCTTGCTCGAGCTCCTTGGTGACTGAGCCATCTCAGGACACTGAGTGGATTCTCCCAGGCTATGCGGGCTTTGCTGAGGCTCTGCAGCAGCACTGAACCCATTCCCAGGGGTGCAGCACCCTGCATTGCCAGTGGAAAGCTCTGTCATCCAGCTGTGCTGTCTGGGGCCCAGGCTGGGATGGGGACAGGGCACATTCCAGAGCCAAGGTTACTGTGACAGCTTCCTGCTGGTGGCACGGTCAGGAGCCCTGGGGTAATGAGTATGTATAAGAAGGGATCAGTCTCTGTGCGCTGGGGAATCTCTTGTCCAGTGTTTTTCTGTATTGTCTCTTTAAGGAGCCTTCCCCCCTCCTCCGGAGCCGGCAGTAGGTGGGACCCAGGCAGTGTTCTCACCATTCATAAGGTTCTTCCCGGTGCCTCTCCCTGAGTGGCAGCAGGGTGATCCCGCCTCACGGCTCTTAGAATAGGCACGGAGGTGCTGCAGACGGGAGGGAGGACCCTGGACTGCAGCACCTTCACCGTCCCTGTACACGCCAGAAGGATGCTGTCCCTGTCACCGCCCACCGTGTGGGCACTGGTGCCCTCAGCCTCTCTCACCTGTTCCCCAGGTCCCTCTGGTGCCCAGGTGGTGGAGACAGGCAGGATCCCTGGGTCCCCTGTCTGCCACACACTGCAGACCCCAGCCCCCGGGGTCTGTGTGCACCCAAGGGAGGGTCAGGGTGGCTTTCAGTGCACCAAAGACAGAGAGGTTCTTTTTACAAAAGCATCTAGTGACAAGACAAGAGGGAATGGTTTTAAAATGACAGAAGGTTTAGATTAGATAACAGGTATAAAAATGTTTCCCTGTGAGGGTGGTGATGGACTGGTACAGGTTGCCCAGAAACCAGAAAAGCTGTGGCTGCTGCATCCCTGGCAGTGTTCAAGGCCGGGCTGGATTGATCTCTGAGCAGCCTGGTCTAGTGGAAGGTGTCCCTGCCCACAGCAGGAGGTTGGAGTGAGATGATTTACAAGGTTCCTTCCAACCCAGACTGTTCTGTGACTCTATGACTGCACAAGGCTGTGAATGGGATGTGAATTGAACTAAAGGTCTGCAGCTTGCCAGTATCATCTGGGACAGGGAGAGTAGGAAATTACTGTGTGCTCCCCTCCGAGGAGGCTAAGACTCCTCCTTCTGCCCTCAGGAGACTGACTGCAAAGCTGTACCTGCCACAGAGTATCAGTATGTGTGTCTGCCAGGTGGGAGGCTTGGGCTTCCTTCCCACTTTGACATCCTGACCTGGTCTTGTGATCCTGTGCTGATCTAGTGGCCTTATTTTCTGGCTCAGTGTGTTTGCAGTGATTTTGGTACTGTGAAGACTGACCCCTTCCTTGCCCCAGGGTGAGGAAGTGGCTTCCAATCAGGTGTGCAGGGGAAGCAATTGTATTTTAGCTTTGAATAGCTCACCTGCCTTTGCTTTTCCATCTTCAGCCTCCCACTCCCAGGGTGGGCTGGTAGGGGTGAGTGTCTCCGTCACAGTGCGAGGTCTCCTGGGTGGTGCTGGTGCTGGTGGCAGTGATGTCTCACTCAGAGAGGCAATCATGGGGTGCAGGCAGCAGCCAAAGCAGTAGCTGAGGGGGAGAAGAGGGGTGAGAGAAGAGCCCCTGGCACCTCAGGGCTCTAACAAGCACCTTTTCATCGGGCATGAAAAGTCCTTTGGCCTGCGTTCATGACAGCTGCCCTTTGTCTGTGGGCATGATGTGAAGCCACCATTGTGGAGGGGGAGCACACAGGGAGGGCTTGTACCTTGCTTCCAGGCTGCCAGGACGTGCAGTTTCCCTGTGAACGCAAAGCGAGCTGTCGGAGCAAGTGAGTCAGGCTGGCAGAGGGGAGGCCGGGGGTGGCAGCCCCGCTGTTGCCGGCTCAGGCCCCTGCTTCCCGCACCTCCGGAGCCACTGCTGGCCGAGAGGGGATGGAGCTCTCGGCCAATTGGGCGCTGATCTGAAGCGAGGGGGGAAATCTGCTTCTCCCCCCCTCCCACCTCCGCGCTGGGGCTGTGATTCAGTTCCCCTCCCCCAGCCCACCCCCTCTGCTTGGAGGCTGACAGTTGGAGCCGCAGCCTGCCGGAGCCCCGGAGCTGTTTTCTAAGCCGTGGAAGAGAGACCCAGGGATTTATTCGCAGTTCCTCAGTGCCTGCCGTGTCCCGGGCCGGATGTGCACGGACATGGAGAGTGTCAGCCTCCAGCGACCCGCCTGGAAATGGCAAGTACTGAGTTTGTTTTTGCTCTGCGGCTGGGGCTGGGTCTCCGGGCAGATCCACTACTCGGTGGTTGAGGAGTCAGAGTTGGGAACCGTGGTGGGGAACGTGGCCCGGGACCTGGGCTTGAAGGTGGAGGAGCTGCCAGGTCGCAGGCTGCGCCTGGGCTCCGAGGAGAGCTTGCACTACTTCGCCGTGCGCCTGGACAGCGGCACGCTGGTGGTGAGCCAGCGGCTGGACCGCGAGCGTCTGTGCGGAGCAGCTGCCAGCTGCGTGCTGTCGGTGCAGGTGGTGACAGAGAACCCCCTGCAGCTCTTCCGCCTGGAAGTGGAGATCCTGGATCTGAATGACAACTCCCCGAGTTTCCCCACCGCTCACCGCACCCTGCGCATCGCCGAGTCTGCCACAGTGGCCGCGCGCTTCCCCCTGGAGAGCGCGCAGGACCCCGACGTGGGCACTAATGCCGTGAGCTCCTACCGGCTGAGCCCCAACTCCCACTTCTCCCTGGACGTCAAGCAGCAGCCGGATGGCAAACTCTTCCCGGAGCTAGTGCTGGAGCGTGCCCTGGACCGGGAAGAGCAGCCAGAGGTGCAGCTGGTGCTGACGGCAGTGGACGGGGGAAGCCCAGCGCGCTCGGGCACGGCTCAGATCACGGTCCAGGTCCTGGATGTCAATGACAACGCGCCCATCTTTGACCGCACCACATACAAGGTGAAAGTCCCGGAGAACACACCTGTGGGGGCTGTGCTCCTCCGGGTCAATGCGTCTGACCCCGACGAGGGTCCCAATGGGGAGACACAGTACTCCTTCGGGGTTCACACCTCCGACTCAGTGCGGAGGCTCTTTGCCCTGGATCCCCGCTCTGGTGAGGTCCGGGTGAGTGGGGCCCTGGACTTTGAGGAATCCCGTTTCTATGAGATCTATGTGCGAGCCCACGATGGAGGGGTCCCAGAGCTGGAGGGCAATTGTGTGCTGCAGGTACAAGTGGAGGATGCCAATGACAACCCCCCAGAGGTGCTGCTCACCTCCCTGTTGAATCCGGTGCCAGAGGACACCCCACCGGAGACTGTCGTGGGGCTCTTCAATGTACGGGACCGAGACTCGGGGGCCAATGGGGAAGTGAGCTTGGAGATATCCCCCGATGTGCCTTTTGCCATCAGGTCCCTTCAGAATCACTTCTCCCTGGTCACCCAGAAGAGCCTGGACCGAGAGTCTACCTCACAGTATGCAGTGGAGCTGATTGCCCAGGATGGTGGCTCTCCTGCCCTCACCACCACACTCACGCTGCTCCTCAATATATCTGATGTGAATGACAACCCCCCACGCTTCTCACAGCCCTCCTACGATGCCTTTCTCCAGGAGAACAACCCGCCTGGCTCCCTGCTGTGCACTGTCTCTGCCTCAGATCCTGACGACGGGGATAATTCCCGGCTTGTTTACTCCATAGAGAGTGGCCAAGTGCAGGATGCCCCCATCTCTTCCTTTGTCCACATCAACCCTGACAATGGTAATCTCTATGCTCAGAGCACCTTCGACTTCGAGGTACTGCAGGTTCTGCCAGTGTCTGTGGTCGTCAGGGACTCGGGGTCCCCCCCTCTCTATGCCAATGTTACCGTCTATGTCTTTGTGCTGGACCAGAATGACCATCCCCCCACCATCCTGCACCCTGCCAGTGACAGCGATGTGTCAGCACCCCAGAAGGTCCCGCTGTCTGCTCCACCGGGCTACCTGGTGGCCAAGGTGTCAGCAGTGGATGCAGATGCTGGGCACAATGCCTGGCTCTCGTACCGACTGTTGCCGGAGTCCACTGACCCCTCCTTGTTCCATGTGTCGCTGCACACCGGGGAGGTGCGGACGGCGCGTGCCTTCCAGGACAGCGACATGGCAGTGCAGCAGCTCATGGTCCAGGTCACGGACAACGGTGACCCTCCACTCTCCACCACTGCCACCATCACTTTGGCCCTGGAGGAGGCAGCCCTGGAGGAGAGCTTCAAGCCTCAGGATTTCCTGGCTGGTGCCAAGGAGAAGCCGGACCTGACCTTCTACCTGATCATCGCACTGGCAGCCGTTAGCACGGTGGCACTGGCCACTGTCACCATCCTGGCCGCCCGGTGCCTCCGGCGCAGGGGCCGTGCGGCCGTCTCACCCTACTGCTGCTGCTGGCTCAGCGAGTCGCCCTCCCGGGACTTCTGCAAGCATTCCAGCCCCAAGCTCCAGCTCAGCTCCGACGGCACCCTTAAGTACATGGAGGTCACGCTGCGACCCACCGACTCCCCGTCCCAGTGCTACAGCACCTGCTTCTCCCCCGGCTCCGAGCGGAGCGACTTCACCTTCCTGCGGCCCTGCCCAACCCCCGCCACCCTGCCGAGGGAAAGCGGGGTTTTCCTGCCTGCCGCCGGCACGCTGCGGGACCGCGGCCAGGTGAGCGGCGATGCCTGGGCGGTTCCATCCTTTGGTGT
>JANPWX010022941.1:15484-33374 GCA_024734555.1 Trochalopteron elliotii
GGGGAGGAGGGGGAGGCTGCGCGGAGCCGCCGCCGCTCCTCTCCGCGCTGCTCCGTTCGCGCACCCGGCACGGGATGCTCGCGGGACGGAGTTTGCCATGGCAGCTCCCGCTGCTGCTCGCAGCCCTCTCCTGCCTGCCGGCTCCCAGCTGCTCCCAGCTCCACTACTCCGTACCCGAGGATCGCGAGCCGGGCTTCTCTGTGGGCGACTTGGCCAAGGACTTAGGGGTGGAGGTGCGGAGCCTGGCCGCCCGCAACCTGCGCCTGGTGAGCGAGGGTGGGCAGCGGCACTTCCAGGTGGACCTGGCGGCAGGTGTGCTGCTCCTGGACAGCAGGCTGGACCGGGAGGCACTGTGTGGGCAGAACCCCACGTGCTCTCTGCACCTCCAGCTTGTCATGGAGAATCCCCTCCAGCTCCACCGTGTTGAGGTGGACGTCCTCGACGTGAACGACAACGCGCCCCAGTTCCCCAAGCCAGAGGTGGTGTTGGAGATCACTGAGGTGGCCAACCCTGGGACTCGGCTGCCCTTGGAGGTAGCAGAAGATCCGGATATGGGCTCCAACTCCATCTCCACCTACGAGCTCAGCCCCAGCAAGCATTTTGCCCTGAGCATCAACGTGAGAGGAGATGGTGTTAAAATGCCCGAGATCGTACTTGAAAAAGCACTGGATAGAGAGAAAGTGCCTGTTCATCATCTAACACTGACAGCCCTGGATGGAGGGAATCCAGTGAAATCTGGCACTGCCAGGGTTACTATCCATGTCTTGGATGCAAATGACAACCCTCCTGTCTGTGACCCACCCATATCCAAGGTACTTCTGGAGGAGAATGTGCCAGTGGGCACTCTGGTCACCAAGCTGAATGTCACCGACCTGGATGAAGGTCCCAACGGGGATGTGGAATATTCTTTCAAAACCAGCAATAATGCACCTGGTAAATTCACCAAACTGTTCTCCTTAGATGCCCGTACAGGGGAGATCAGAACCAAAGCCCCACTGGATTATGAGGAATCCAGTGCTTACGAGATTGCTGTTCGAGCCAGGGACAAGGGATCCCCGGCCATGGAAGGCCACTGTCACCTGCGAGTGGAATTAATTGATATCAACGATAACAGCCCAGAGATCGTGCTGACCTCTGTCTCCAGCCCAGTGCAGGAGGATGCAGCCCCAGGCACGGTGATTGCCCTCATTGGTGTGAAGGACAGCGATTCCGGTGACAACGGGCAGGTCCGTCTGCAGATAGCAAAAGAACTCCCATTTAAACTAGTGTCATCTTTTAAAGAGCATTTCTCGCTGGTCACCAGTGGTCCCCTTGATCGGGAGAAGGCCAGTGGATACAACATCACGGTGAGGGCTGTGGATTCAGGGTCCCCCCAGAGGGCCACACAAAAAACCTTTTATCTCCGCATCGCTGACGTGAACGATAACGCCCCGAATTTCTCCAGCCCTTTTGATACAGCTCATGTTCAGGAAAACTCCCTTCCTGGAACTTCTGTCTTTTCAGTGTCAGCATCAGATCCTGATGAGGGTAACAATGCCAAGCTGTCTTACTCCATCCTGGACAATGGGATGCAGGATGTACCTATATCCACCTACTTCCGAATAGATCAGGACAATGGCACCATCTACACCGTGCGAGCTCTGGATTACGAGCAGGACAAGGTGTTCCAGGTGCCTGTGGAGGTGAAGGATGCTGGGTCCCCTGCTCTGAGTAGCACTGCTGTGGTCCATGTGTTTGTCCTGGACGAGAATGACAATGCTCCCAACATTGTCTACCCATCTGTCCCCAAGGGCTCTGCCTTCCACCAAGCCATCCCGGCCTTGGCAGAGCCTGGCTATCTGGTAACTAAAATTGTAGCAGTTGATGCTGACAGTGGCCATAATGCCTGGCTGTCCTACCAGCTGCAGGGGTCTGCTGAGGCTTTGCCTTTCCAAGTGGAACGCCGCTCTGGAGAGATAAGGGTTGCACAGGCTCTCGGGGAGTCAGAAGATTCCCACAGGCTGGTGATTGAAGTGAGGGACAATGGCACGCCGTCCCTCTCGGCCTCTGTGGTAATAGTTGTTTCTCCAGAGGAAAACAGCGTGCAGGACTTCTCCAAGTCCTTGGACCTCCCCCAGTCTTCTCCCGAGGATACCAACCTAACTCTTTACCTCATCATCTCCTTGGTGTCCATCTCCCTCGTGTCCTGTGTGATGTTTGGGCTGGTGGCTGCCCGGTGTCTCAAAGCTGGCAGTGCTGGCTGGACCTTTGCGGGTTGCTGCCGGGGGACTGGCCGCAAGCCTCCCTCCCATTTCCGAGGGCAGATGAAGCCGGATGGCTTCATCAAGTACCTGGACGTGGGAGGAGCGGGCTTGACCTCCCAGGCACAGAATTACACCTCTTGTTTCTCGCCCATGTCTGACCAGAGTGATTTCCTCTTTGTAAAGCCCTTCAGCCACTCCAGCACTGCAGAGACTGTGGCTGCCTATGAGCAGGTGACCAGCACCTTAGCGAGTCCCTGCGACGGGGTAAGAGATGGCTCTTTCTCACTGTCCTCTCTGCTAAGTGCAACAGTTTGTCAGATCCAGGCCAGCTGGCTGCTCTCTGTCTGTCCTTCCTCCTAAGACGGTGGCCTTAGGGAACATGTGTCACTGTCACCTCCTGGGAGGTGGCAGGTGAAAGTTTTGGCTGGGCTTGGTGGAGGTGGGGGAAGGGGCTGAGCAGCGTTATAGAATCAAAGACTCTATGTTTGTAGCAGTGGAGAGTTTCCCCTTGGCCTCGCTCGTACTTGTTTCTATTTTAAGTGATTCTTAGCATGCTCAGGAACAGGTTTTTTGGGGGTTTAACTCCTTGGTTCTGTTCTTGGTTCCTTTTTTTGTGCTGTGAGCACACACACACATGAGCTGTGGTGCGGAGGAGGTTATTTGAAAGGAAAGTCTGCCTGTGTTTCTTCTGCTCAGTTTTAGAGGTGCATTGTAGAAATTGCTCATTTCTCAAACCCCAAGTGTTATTAATTACTGACTGTGCCTTGGCAAGGGATCATTTTCCAGCTTGGTCGTGTTGAGCGAGGAGCTGAATTCAGTGTTAAGCACTAAAATACTGAAATGTCAGGAGTGACATTGTTCACAAGGATCCTGGTGACCTTACGTGCCCTTGGGCTTGCAGAGGCTGAGGAGCGGCAAGCTTTGAAAACTTGAGCTGTTTGTACTCAGATGCCTAAATATAGATGTAGGTGACTGTGTTTAGCTGGAGCTTTTATAACTTCGGGATATAAAAAGTAAAGCAATTTTGTGCCACAAATGCCTGCCCTAAATTTGAAAATGGTAATTACAACAGGAATTCAAAATATGGAAGGGCTATTCAAAATATTGGGAAGGGCTTATCTAGTGCAGCATTGTGTGTCAGCGTGTGCAAAAATGCGTATCTGAAATCTGGAGGGCAAGTCTTTAAACAGCTTCATTTGCATGCAGCATGGGGACCAGTGGGGCATCTATTTTAGGGGAGTAATTTATTCTAATATCTTCTTTCATGAGTATCATCAAAGCTGCAGAGAAATTAGTGAGAGCACATCTACTAAATAAAAATCTAGGTCAGCTCTACTCATCTTCACTTTTCCTTAGTAATTGCATGTACAAGCAGAATAATCCTATAAAATTGATGTTCCACTGTGTATGGACTATGAACTGTTCCTTCCTAAAATAGCTGAGGGAAGTGTAGTCCTTTCCAGGTAGTATGTCATCACTCTGGAGTTAATTAAGATGATCATGATTTTCGGAAGTGTGTGTGTTTTCCTGACAGAAACAGTTGTGCTATTTAGTGCTTTCCACAAAGGCATGATTCAAACAGGAATATACAAGCTTACTCCATGTCCTTCCTTATTTACAAAATGTTCATTGTCTGGCTGTAAAATAACACAGGCAGAGAGCGATACGGGGGCTTATTAATGAGGTTACAAAGTGTGCTGCTGTGTCTGAAGGTTATTGTGTCTCCTGAACAAATAATGCTTTTTCCTCTTGCTGTCGGAAGTTTATTCTTTTCTCTCTGGACAGAAAAATATTGTAGTGCTCCAAGGCCACAGCAGCTAGGAAAAGTCATTCAAATACAATGTGTGAAAACAAGATGCCAGACAGGCCTTTTTATGGACAGAAGGAGGAGAGATTAGGAAGGTCTGTTACCATTTTACCTTAGAGTATTAAAAGCATCTTTCTCAGTATCAATTAACTCTGCCACCCCCTCACACCCCCCTTCCTCCTCCAAGCTCATTACTGTGGTGCCACTGCTCCTGCTGAATTCATGCCCTTATCAGTTTATTTCATGCTTCATTTCTTTCACAGCCTGGTGTCCTGAGCTGCTTTGGAAGATAATTCTCTGAACAGTTTTTGTCATGCTTTTTTGGTATTCATGCTGCTTCAGAAATACTCAAGAAAGGGGGAGAGGGGGAGCTTTCTCTTTGTTCTAATTGATTTGCTTCACTTGGACAGAACATGCGGATACTCCAGACTGAAATAATCCAGGATCAGTTCACTTTCATTTTCAAAGGCAAGAATGGAGGTATTAAAACTCTTCTTTTTCTTTGCAGCAAGCTCAGCCTAACACAGATTGGCGCTTCTCTCAGACCCAGAGACCTGGAACAAGTGGGTAAGTGGCTCTTTCTTCATTTATCTGTGGCATGAAGGTTTCTTTTCCTGGTGTGCCAGTTTCAGTGCTGGCAGGTCCATGAGTGGCAGCTCTGAGAGCTGGTGTCCCTGTCATTGATGGAGTCAGAAATAGGGCTGCTCCTGTGTCAGCTGTGCTTGCTGGGGGTGTGACAGCTGCTGTGATGTGTCTGGGTTTGGTGTCTGCTCCTCAGGAACTGGAAGGAACTCCAGGTGAAGTCAGGAGATGGTTGAAGGGCTGGACAATGGATTCACAGAGAAAGGCCTCTTTGCTAAAGGAGATTCTTAGTATGTAAATCCCTGCCTGAGTCAAAAATCTTTAATTCCCTCTCCCTTCATGGAGGCCACTGTGAATCACTGCCTTTACCAGTCATGGAACCTTGAGCTCTGTGCTGCTGAGGTGTGTTCACAGAACCACAGGATGGGTCAGGATGGAGGGAAGCACAGAACTCCACCTGGTCCCACCCCCCTGCTCAGCAGGGTCACCCCAGAGCACACAGCACAGGAGTGTGTCCAGACAGTTCTGGAATATCCTCAGTGAGGGAGATTCCACCAGCTCTCTGTGAGGTGTGTTTGAGGTCAGAAAAGAAGCCCTAGCAGCAGAGCAGAGACCTCCCAAGTGAGTACCCTGCTCCTGACTGGTGCTCTCCTGCCTCTGACCCACCAAGGTTTGCTTGTCTTGGTCCCCAGTGAGAGATCACTGACAACAAAATATTGTTCTTTGCCTCTCCCGTCTTTTCTCCTGGTTCATGAGCAGGGACAGGGATGCCCTTCAGAGGGTGAACTCCCCTGAAAGAAAGAACTTTAACTGAATTCCACCTCTCTCTCTGAATACCCCAACCAGAGGTCATTGTGTATGAGGAGACTGGCTCCAGGGTAATTTATATGTGAAAAGATTTTATCTTTTGGGGCAGACCTGAGGATTATACTCTCTGAATAATCAGGAGTAAATTTGGGTGTTGTACTTCCTCATCTGGCTGGCTCAGGCACTGTATCTCGTGCTTTGTCATTCCTGGTGGCCACTTGGGCAGCTCCCATGGAGTTTAAAAAGGTGGCATTGGAGTAGTGGGTGCTGGATTTTGGTGCCAGAGCTTGCAATTAAACATCTTTAATATAGCAGCTGCCTGTGCCTGACTCTTTCCCCGGATCTGGCTCAATAATTTATCTTATCAGAAAATTAAGAGATTGCTATAGCCAACTTGTTGAAGTGGTTAAGATTTGCTATTCCAGCTGATAAAGCTAAAATGGAGTGAGAGTTTGATGTAATTAGATAAAGTGTTCATAGTGGAAACTGGGCTTGGCCTTTAAAACAAAGCTATAGCTGGAATAGTTTTCTCAGAGGTCTGTTGAGTTCCCCATCACTGACAACATTTTAATCAAGGAAAATCTTTCTAAGCATTTCCGCTCCAGTTCAAACGACGATTAACAAAGCCCTGTTAATGCAGAAGTGCACCACAGCTGCTGTAATTGTTTTGCTGTGAGAAGGCAGTAAATGAGCCCCATCAGAGCAGGCTCTGCTGCTCCCTCTTCGAGCATCATGCTGGGGCTCTTCAGGGCACAGAGCTGATGCAGTCCAGACCCCCTTAGCTCAGTGACAGGGACTTTTCTCAGGTCATGGGACAGTGACACTCACCCCAGCTCCCAGCCTCTGCCCAGATCTCTTCACAAGCTCCATCCCCTTCCCAGTGCTTAAGAGACAGCAGCAGCTTGTGGCGTGGGAAGAGAGAGGGCAAGGGGAAAGGGAGCCTCAGATTGTTTGTGGGGAGCTGAACAAGAGTGACGTGTTAGTTCTGGTGCCTGAGCCGCGATGTCACTGCTGAGGATGTGTGACCTGAGTGCCCAGGACAGTCCCTGGAACAGCTGCTCTTGAATCACAGAATGGTTTGGGTTGGAAGGGACCTTAAAGCTCATCTTGTTCCAACCCCCTGCCATGGGCAGGGACACATTCCCCTGGACCAGGTTGCTCTGAGCCCATGTTGTGACAGGGGGTCCCACAGCATGGTCTGAGCCCTGACTTTGGAAAGAGATTTTGCCCAAGCTCAGGCTGCTGCTACTGGAAAAACTGGAAAAACTCAGTGGATTTTTAATTCCTGCTGGTTTTCCCCACTTGCCTGTGTCCACATTTGCAACAAAACATCTCTTGCCGATTTTTCCCGCTCCTTGTTTCTTTCATCCTGTTTTAAGTTAATGAAGGGGGATTTTTTTTATCCCAGACCTGTGTGACACTATTAAAGGCTGGAAATAGAAAGTGCTCTCATATGTTCAGTGCCCAGCCCTGACATCTCCCTGGTGATCAAACAGGCAGATCCTGGAAAGCAGCCCACTCCCCATTGTGCTGTTCCCGTGCTCTTCCCAGGGTTTTGATGTCTGGTGTGTGAATTCCCCAGGCCCTGCTTGGTAGTACAGGCATTAAAGAGGGGGCAATTGCAGCTGCCTGAGCCCAGCTCACTGTTCTCTCTCTGCTGTTAAACCCTGTACAAATGTGTGTCCTGCTGACAAATGAAGCTCTGTAGCACCACGAGCTCTCTGAACTGCAGGGCTCTGCTTGGTGCTAGGGGAGCACAGCCTGACTTTTAGCTGAGAATCAAAAAAAAAAAGGGATGTGCTCTAAACTCTATTTGACCCAAATTAAATAACAATAGACACAGCAGCTTAGGCCAGGGGTTTTGGATGGATCGTGGGGGGAGCCTGGCACTGACCCTAAGCCAGAAACATGCTCAGACCCATGTTGGGGTTTCTCTCCCTTGCTGTCTCCATGGGAGCTGGGGAAGAGGCAATCCTGCCTTTTCTCTGCATAGCCCTGCCCATCACAGCAAATCCCCCATGTCCCTGGGCACCTGGGACCAGGCAGAACAGGGGGAGCTCAACGAGGCAGGGACCAGCTCTTGATCTCGTGCATCGCTGCTGCTCCAGGACAACAAAGGGAATCTGCTCTTTGTTCTGAAACACGGGAGAGCTCTGGTGCACATGCTCAGGAGAGAGGAGCTCAGACAATATGCTCTGAAAATGTGGTAGCGAGGCAGACCTGAGCAAAACAGAATTAATCTCGTTTGGGAGAAATAGGAGGATAGGATGAATTAATTTAATGATGTTTGTGTTTTGTTTTTCTTAAAAGAACACACCCATGCTGTCACTGGGCAAACGTAAATGAATCCAGATTGATTCTGAGCAGCAGATGCCATGCCCAGACAAATCAGATCAGTGGCTGTAGCAGAGATTACAGTGATGAATTGGCCAAAGTGGAGTAAATGAATGGTCCAGCAACATCACAGGGTATCCCTGTGGAATCATCAGTGTGGGGTTTCCCTGTGGGAGGAGGCTGGTGGTGTATGGGAGCAGAGTGCAGGGAACAGGGCTGGCACAAAGGACCCATCTTGTTTTGGTTTGTTTTCATTGTTGTGCCCTGCGTGTTCATGGTGCTGTCTGACCCTGGCTGCTCTTTGTTTTGGTGTCGTGTGATGACTTGTTCAGGAAAACACCGGGCTGGAGTCAGGATTTCCTTCCTGGAGGGTGGGGAGGGCTCCGTGTTGCTCACAGGTGGGTGTGAGAGGGTGAGACAGAGGCTCACCTGGGAGACAGGTCGTGGCAGGACTGAGGACAGTTTGGGGCTGTGTGGACAGGCTGGGAGGAGATGCCAGGCAGGAAACACCCCAGAGACAGCGGCAGGGGACTCAAAAGGAGGTGGGAAGCAGTGTGAGAATCCATGGCAACTCCAGGGGAGGGAGGAGCAAAGCGTGGAGAGAAGATGCAGAGTTGCCATTTCACAGCCCCCTTCCATTTGTTTTCTCCAATCCTAAATCCTCCTTTGTTAATGCTCCCCAAAGCTGTTGCTAGCCAGGCTTCCCCTCCCCGGCTGAGCACAGCCAATGGTGATGTTCACTTGGCTTCACTTGTTTATCAAACAGCATCACAGCTGCCCTGTCTGGCCCCTGCCATCATCCCCCCACCCACAGCACCAGGGGCTTGGGGTTGACAGTGGAGATGCTGCAGCAAGAGAGAGCCAGGAAGGAAAGAAAGGAGGAAGGAAAACAGTTTTTTTTTTTTTTTTCTTTCCTCCTTTGTTTTGTTTTCATGCAAGAACTTCAAGAGTTGGGCTTGCAGGACTATCAACAGGCTGCCTGTGTGTGTGCTGGGGGCTGGGGAGAGGAATCAAGAATAGTCCTTTAAGCTCTCAGGGGTGTTCTTGTGGCTCAAAGCATGCAGGTGTTGCCAAGGACGGGCTTGTGGTGTGTTTTTGGGGTGCATGACAGGGTACCAGGACACTGACCCCACATGTGTGTCTGGGGGGGACATCCCAGAGCAGCTGGGCCAGAGGACCAGGGAGGGACACACGGAAATTCCTGGGCTTACACAGCACGGGGGTGGATACCCAGCAGAGGGACAACTGGCCACAGCTGCAGGCTTTGCCCACATCCTTCCTAAAAATAAATAATGGCAGAGCCAGGAGCCACAGGGGTGTCTGTGGGCGTTGTAAACAGCCCAGGAATTTACGCTGCAAGTTTGTGTCGTGTTGTGGCAGATCCAAGAGCAGGTGCTACCAAGCACATGCACAGGGCACCAGTGGGGCTGTGCAGATAAACACTGGTGGATTTCCCTCCTGCTCATTCATGGAAAACGTGGAGATGGGCACATGCCAGGCAGGGCTGCTGGACAGGCTGCAGCTTCTCGCTGACAGGAGCAGCAGAGGGAAGTGCCACTGTGGAAAGTTTAGGAAATCATTACAGCCCTCATGTTTCCATCCTAAATGCACCCCAGGGTTAAGCCAGCAGTAGTATTTGCTTTGCCAGGGGTGGTTCCACATGTTTTGCAGGTGAATTATAATGTTGTAACAGTCTCTGGGCTAAAATTCCTGCTTCTTCTGACCAGCTTGTATTGGTTTGCCTGTTCAGTATTGAGTATGTAGAGGTTCCTCCAAAACTCCTGCAGCATGTGGAGTGTGGAGCTGCTCTCAGCTGCCTCCCCAAGGCCTGGGGAAGGTGTGAGTGGAGCCCTGCAGCCTGAAAAATCACAGCAGCCTCTGGAAATATGTTTGAGGGCATTGCTTTGAAGGAACAGCCATAATCTAAGTGACAGTGTTCTCCTAGGAGTGAGAGCTGCTGTGCTTTAATGTGGGCTGTGAATCTCTGAGTGCAGGAGGAGTTGTGCCAGTGAAGGAGCTCTGCTCTGAAGGAGTTTTTCCCCTGCCAAGCCCTTGAGGCTGAACAGCTCAAATCACCAACTTCTGCCACGTCCTGGGCAGCCTGGGAGAGAAGTTTCCTTTTTGGGGAGTATTTGGGGTGGTTGTTTGTGTCCAGTGATGAAGCCCACACCAGTCCCCAGCCTGCATGAGTGGCTCTTGCTCAGCAAACACCTTGGAGGGAACCACAGGAGCCCAGGAAGGGCCAGACTGTTTTATCTGTCAGGTTTGACCCGATGGGTTGTGAAACAGCAAAGATTGAAGACAACTTAGAGCCTCATGGCTTGGAGGGGCTGGAGAGTGTCAGGGACAGGAAATGGAGCTGAGGAAGGAGCTGGAGCCCCAGGAGAGGCTGAGGGAGCTGGGAAAGGGGCTGAGCCTGGAGAAAAGGAGGCTCAGGGGGGACCTTGTGGCTCTGCACAAGTCCCTGACAGAAGGGGACAGCCAGGGGGGTCGGGCTCTGCTCCCAGGGAACAGGGACAGGAGGAGAGGGAACGGCCTCAGGCTGGGCCAGGGGAGGTGAAGATTGGATACTGGGGAAAATTTCTTCTCTGAAAGGGTGGTCAGGTGTTGTAACAGACTACCGAGGCAGTGGGGGAGTCTCTGTCCCTGAAGGGATTTAAAAGTTGTGTAGATGTGGCACCTGGGACTTGGGTTAGTGCTGGAATTGTCAGTGCTGGGTTAATGGTTGGACCTGATGATCTCAGAGGACTTTTCCAACCTAGCAATTTTGTGATTTGATTATTGGAGTTTCTTATCAACCCTGCAGACAAAACACTGCTTTTAAAGGACTGAGAGACTGCTCAGAGCCTGGTTTTGCTCTGAGCACGGGTTGCAGCCTTGTGATGCAGTTTTGGAGTGGATTTGGGTTGCTGGGGCAAGCAGGAGCTGTTTTAATGCTGGGAGCAGGACTTGTCCCTGGATAACTCCTCTCCCTCCCCCTCTTCCTGCAGAGCTGATCTGATCTTGGGATTGGAAGCTGAAGGTTTTTGTAGAGATGTGTCCTGTCCCAGCCCACCTCCCTTTCCACAGTCAGAAGACCACAGAGCTGGCCCTCTCTGCCACCTGTGACCACTTCTGCTTGCAGGGTCCACCCTTTTGTCTATTAACAGCCCAAATCTCAGTAGAATTAGTATTTGGGCTTCTTTCCACATCATTCCACCCTTTTAAACTATTTCCTTCCCTTATGAGCCATTCTGGGCCAATAATCCCTTTATCTGCATTTGTCATGGCCCTTGAGGTCTGAACCCTCCAGATCCTGCCAAGTGGGACAAAAGCTGTGAAGTCTTTTGTAGAGAAAGGGAAATATGCAGGTGAGGGGATGTGCTTCTCATTGTGGAGAGCCCCCAGAATATCAGGAGTTTCATCACCGGTTTTATGTATAGAAAAGCTATTTTTGGTAATTTAACAGGTGCTACGTGTGTTAGTTTAATTTTTCTCCCTCCATCTGCTTCCTGTGCAGCTGAGCACGTGCCATGGCCGGCTGCAGAGATGGATCTGGAAAACAGGCACAACAACCTTTCCAAAGAATTTCTCAAAATATCCTTCCTGGCATGTCTGGGACATGGGTGGTGGCAGGATGGCCCCAGGGAAATAATTACTGCTCTGGGCTGTCTCCTTCAGGAGGCTTAGAAGAGTTCCAGGGAGAGGGGACACTGTCCTGGCCCCATTTTTAGGAATATTATGGGCATTTTTTCTGCCTTCATCCAGCAGAGCGGCATCCCAGCAGCTCCACAGGCTGGAAGTGAAGCCTCTCCAGTGCTCTGGGAGGCTGGAGATCATCTCCCCACTCACACTGCCTTGCTAATATCTTCAATTGCCTCTTTGCAAAGTCACGATCTTCGAGCTGGGCTTCATCCACGCTCCCTCCAGGCCTTGAAATTGCATTACAGAAGTGGCCGGGAATGCGCGGAGCCGAGGGAACGTGGGGGAAGGGCCGGCAGCATCCCCTGTCAGTGAAGGGAGGACGGGGAAGGGAAATTGTGGCCATTCTGGAGCTGATCCCAGTTTTTCAGGAGGCCGGGGGAGAGGGGTGGGCGGGGGGATGATGGCGTGGGAAGTAGGACAGAGGGGTGCTCGCCCTGGTCTGTGTCCCCAGGCACTGGGGCTGTGTCCCCAGGCGCGGGGTTGTGTCACCAGGCACTGGGCTGTGTTCCCCGTGTGTCCCCAGGCAGGGGGGCTGTGTCCCCAGGCTCTGTCCCGTGTCCCCAGGCGCAGGGCTGTGTCCCCCAGGCACTGGGGCTGTGTCCCCAGGCGCGGGGTTGTGTCCCCAGGCGCAGGGCTGTGTCCCCAGGCTCTGTCCCGTGTCCCCAGGCGCCGAGCTGTGTCCCCCCAGGCGCAGGGCTGTGTCCCCAAGGCACTGGGGCTGTGTCCCCGCACGCCTCGAGCACAGCGGAGGCTCAGCACCGGCAGGGACGGATCTGCTCCCTCTCACTTGTCACTTTGCCAGCCTGGGAATGTTCAGGCTGAGATTTTACTGCTGCTGCTGCTGCCTCCGGCTGGAGCCGTGTGTGGGAGGCAGCGCGGGGGATGGGGAGGAAGCTGGGAGAGAGGAAAGAGAAGGGCAGGGGGCTTAGGCAGGGGAGCAACCTACGGCGAGCAGGGACTGCTCGGGAATGGGGATGGAGTTCGGGAATGGGAATGGAGGAATGGGCTTGGAGATACCCCTGGCCCCGGGAGTTGGGTGGGGAGGGGAGGGGAGGGGAGGTGCTGCCCTTCCCTGGGTGCTGCCCTACGGAAAGTGGGAGCCGCATCCAGGGCTGGCGTGTAGATGGGAGCGAAAGGAGAAGAGGCCGGAGGAGAAGTGAATCCCAGTCACATCTCCTTGCCCGCAGTGGGGAAGTCTGGGAGCAGCTGGGGTGGGAGAGGTCCTGGCTGGGTGAGGGCACTGCCACAGGAGCCAGAAAGCCCCAAATAAGAGAGGAGAGAGGATGCTGAGGGTGTCCCGGGAAAATCGCCAACCCAAGCACTGCCCACAGCCCTGCCAGAGCCTCAGAGTGTCGAGGTCTAGTCCTTGGGGCACTGAGCTGCCCTCTCCACCCCCTGGGGCCCTGACAGCACTGCTCTGGCACGAATAAACTTTCCCAGTTTGTTGTGGCGCTGCTGTGACTCATGTTTCCAGCTGCAGAGCAAGGAAAACAATTTTTCAGGAATCCATCGAGCGATTGTGCAAATAAATGTTTGCGAGGCCTTTGGCTGCCATAGTGATGAGCTCCATGGCAACCCCGCGAGGAAATGAATAATTCTGTGCTCGGAGTGGAATAATTTTGTGCTGGAAGTGGAAGATAAAAAGGGACCTGATGGCTGAGGGTGCTGCAAATTAGCTGATGAGCAAAGCACCCGAGTGCCCTCCTGGTGTGGGTGCTTGTGGAATCTCTGGGATGCAGATGGATGCAGTGGGGCTGTGGCAGGGCTGCCAGAAAAGCCTTTTGTCTGGTTATTCCACGATTTCCACGTGGCCAGGTTCACTGAAGGCAGCTCCAGGTCGTGTACAGGCTGTACCTGCCCCTCCTGGCACAGGACCTGGTCTGTGCTCCGTGTCCACACTGCCCCTGAAGATGCTGCACCCCCCGGGTTTGTCTCAAACGTGGCTTTGATTCCTTCTCTCCAGCTCTAGCTATGCTGGAAGCATTCCCGAAAATGAAAGCCAGCTCTTTTCTGAGCTTTGAAGTGTGGAGTAGAACTGAACAGAGTAAAAAAAAAAAAAAAAAAAAAAAAATCTATCCTATGGGGGATGGGTTTTTAGAAAAACACCCTATTGAATCAACACCATTTGTACTGAAACCAGCCAGTCCTTGGAGTATTTCCATAGGAATCAGCCCTCCCATTCCGGGCAGGCTCCCTGCAGCAGCATCCCAAGCTGTGGATGAGTGGGGAGCAGTGGCGAGGGGGGGTCCTGGGGTGTGCCCACCCCGGGCAGGGGCAGCAGGGCAGGGAAGCTGCTCATTGTTGTCAGTGATTCACAGCTGTGACTCACAGCCCCATCCTATAGCCGTGGAAGGCAGCCAGGTCTGGCCATCAGCTGTGTGCATTCTCCACTGTGAGGAGTTATTTTTGGATGTTTTTAGATTACAGCCCTTGTGTTTTTTTTTCTGTGCCTCTGAATTCTGGATGATTGCTCTGCAAGTAATTGAGACACTTGAATTTCCTGCTTAGAGAAGGGAGTTCAATACCTTTTTATTTTGCAATGCTAAGGCATTTCTAAAATAGCTTTCCTACATGGCTTCAGGAGGAGCAGGCACGCGGCTTTGGGGCTCTTTGTGCAAAATTCAGGAACGCTGGGTGCAGTAAGGGTGAAAAAAAGGACATAGGGGGTGTCAGGCTGAACATGAATCACCAGTGCACCCCTGCTGTGGTGGGGACTGACTGGTTTTACTGGTCAGATTGTAATCAGCAGGATAAGAAGTTACCATAGATTCCCCTGTGGCACTCCCAGATCCACACCTGGACCACCGTGCCCAGTTTTGGGCTCTTCACTGCAACAAAAGCAGGGCCATATGAGAGTCACCAAAATGATCTGAGCACTGGAGCCCAAGGCAGGGAGGGAGAGGCTGAGAGCTCCCTCTGCTTGGAAGTGTGGGACCAGGAGCACTGCAGGATCCTTAAGGACCCCTCCAACCCAAAGCCTTGTAGGATTCCATGACTCATGCCCCTCTTCCAGTCTGATTTTGTGATCTCAGAGAGAATTAAGGGGTTGTAGGGCTTTGGGTGTCCCTCAGACAGTGGGGTGATGGAGGGGCTGGTGAGGTTCATCCCAGGAGTTCCTGTGTTCATCCCTCACTAAGACCACAAGGCAGGAAAAGGGTCTGGAGTGCTGCCCATCCTGAGCTGGCTGGTGATGCACAGCCCTCCTTCCCTAGGTGGAGTGGTTCTACATTTGCCGAATTTCTGTTTTGCCAAATTTAGTGTAGTGGTTTTTGTATCTGGTCTCTTTTACCTCGGGGAGATAGGATTTGGGAGAAAAAGGTAAAGCAGGCTTTAATTTAAAAGTAAACAGCTTTTATTAACACACACTAAGGAGGAAAAAAATAAGAAAAGAAAAAAAAAAAGACATTTTTAAACCAACCCTTTCTCCCACTACAACTTGTTTATTTATCCCATCCAATTTCAGAAAGATATTCCATTCACCAAAAAAAACAAACTGTGTTAACCTGGGGGACACAGCTCTAAACCAGGACCTCAAAACAACCTGAGCAAGATCCTCATTTCCTGGTACAGGCACTCCCCTCGAGCTGTGCTCTGGGAGGGTTGGGCTGGGCCACTCAGACCCCTCCCAGGCAGCAGGGACTACCCAGACCCTTCATCCCTCCCTTTCCAACCCAGTCCTGGCCAAGTCTGGTGCCCAGCGGTGCCAGCTCTGCTGTCTGTGCCTTCACACAGCCCTGGGGCCAAGGGCTGTTGGGATGGGGAGCTTGGTGGGGTCACGAGTCCTGGTGCAGGTGAATTTCCTGACCACAGGGTGACCCTTTCCTTCCCTGCATTCCCACTGTCATGGGACACAGAGGCAGGAGGAATACAGGGAAACCTGAAGGAATTGCCTGAAGGAAGGGTGGGAGAGGAGATTAGAGTCTTTGGGAGGTGGAAAATGTGATGCTGGCACTGCCACACCAAAGAGGGAGTTGAACCTGAGGCTCTGATTTCACAACAGGGTTTAAACCACTGGAATACTACATTAAAAAAACGAAAACCAAAACACCAAAAAAACCCCAAAAATCCCAACAAAACAACAACCGACCCAAAATGTACCTGATGCTTTCTTGTGCTTTCCCTCCCCCAATCTCTGGGTACCACCATCATGTTAGGGCAGCTCCCAGAGCCAGGATCAGCGGCTGGGAGGCTCAGGGATATTTCTGAGCAGCTTTCCTGAAGCCCTGAAAAACCTGGGAACCTCATCTTCTAGCTGGGGGTGGGGCAGGAGCTGCCGGGGTTAACGGGTGGCTGGATGGGTTGTGGTTTGAAATGGAGTTTAGGTTCCTAAGTCCTTTATTGGATCTAGCCCGGGGCTCTATTCCCAGCCCTGTTTGTGACATTAACGGGTCACTGCAGCCCCGGGGCTGTCCCCACCTTGTCCTGGCGCGGCACCGAGCGCGGGACAGGGGACCGGGGGCCGAGGAGTCTCGGCACAGCCATCACGGGGGAATTAATTTGGGAGGCGAGCATACCTCACTTCTGGCTTTTTGGAAACTGTGCCGCCACCCACGGCGCCAGGAGGGCTATAAATAACGGCCAGGGATGCGGCAGACAGCAGGTATTTCAGGATGCTGCCGGCAGGGTCGTGCCGGGGCAGCCTCTGCTCCATTAGTGGTTATTTGCATCCTCTAAAGATTAACTGGTGTGAGAACAGCGCCCTGTGCCCGGCTGGGGATGGATCAGGGGTACAGAAGGGGAGGGATGGTCCTGGCTCAGGTCCTGCACAGTTTTGGACAAGCTGCTTGAGACCAGATTTTCTGCAGAGCACCTGGGAGTGTCCTCACAGCATCCGTGTGTTTCAAAGGGGGTTTGAACATGAACATTCAGAATTCCAGGTCGGTTTGGATTGGAAAGGACCTCACAGACCATCTCATTCCAACCCCTGCCATGGGCAGGGACACCTCCCACTGTCCCAGGCTGCTCCAAGCCCTGGCCTTGGACACTTTGGAGATCCAGGGGCAGCCACAGCTTCTCTGGGCATCCTGTGCATAGGGAAAGATGTCCCAGGGATGGTGAAAGCTCATGTGCATTCAAGGCTTCTCTCCTTGCAGAGCTTTGATGCAGCTACGAGATCACTGTGGCAGGTACAACCTTCAAGAACGTGGCTGTGGGCCCTTCCCAATCCCAAAATGTCCATATTGAGCCTGTTCTGTGTGTGGGGGTGCAGGTGGAGGGGGCTGTCAGGCAGGGGGGTGCCCAGCAGGGTGTGAGGAGCCCATCTGCTGCCCAGCTGAGCACCAGCCCTGCCTGTGCTGTGTGTGCAGGGGGCCTGAGTGCTCAGGGATGGAGCTGCCAGAGGGACACCCCAGAGCTGGGGGTGTCCGTGTTTGAGTGTGGCTGAGCAGGAATTTAGGGGCCAAACAGAAATTCAGGGGCTAAACAGAAATTCAGGGGCTGAGCAGGGTGTTGAGGTCTGAGCAGAGTGTTGGGGTCTGGCAGGGTGTTGGGGTCTGAGCAGAGTGTTGGGGTCTGGCAGGGTGTTGGGGTCTGAGTGGAATGTTGAGATCTGAGCAGGACATCGAGGTCTGACCAGAATGTTGGGTCTGTACAGGGCATTGGAGTCTGAGCAGGGCATCAAGGTCTGAGCAGTGTTGGGGTCTGTACAGGGCATTGGAGTCTGAGCAGAGTATTGGGGTCTGGCAGCTCCTGGGTGTAAGGGCTGGGACCCCAGTGGTGGAGGAGGCCACATCTGTGCCTTGTAGCCGGGTTGTTTGAACACTTTCCTGGGAAATGGGGTAAGGTGTATTCATGGGAACGATTTTCCAACCTCTCATCCTCCCCTATCTTACTTGAGGAGGGCTCCCAGCTGCAAGAGCAGGGCAGGCCTCATCCCAAAGGAGCCAGCACACAGCCAAGGGATAAATCCTGGCATTCCAATGGATGCAAAGGGCTGTAGGTAGTCAGAGCAGTGACTGGGAGAGGAGACAGCAGTGATCTGAGTGGTGGGGTTGTTTAGGGACAGAGCAGAGGAGACCCCAGGAAGCTGGTGAGGTGTTTAGGAAGTGTGGAGGCTCTGGAGGGGCTCTGGGAGCACAGCCCTGAGCAGTGAGCAGTGGCTGAGCACAGCTGACACCTGGCAGACATGAAAGCAGGGCTTGTTATCCTGCACACAGAGTGCTGATTGTGGCCTCGGCCACAAAACCTCCTCAGCCAAAGTCTTTGAGCATCCCCTGAGATTTCCCAGGCAGATCTGTGGTGCCCAGCATCCCCAGCAGCCAAGGGGAAGCAGGGCAGATGCCCAGATGCTCCCTGCTCTCCTCTCTCTGCTGCTCCAGCCTCCCCAGGACTGATCTGGGACTCTTTTCAGAGCAAGTTCTGTGGTGCCAGGCAGCTGCTCTGTGATGATCCCAAATCTCACCACACCACAGGGTTTTCTCACCCTCCATCACAT
>JANPWX010022942.1:0-12056 GCA_024734555.1 Trochalopteron elliotii
GAGAACCGGCAGATCTGAACGTGCACTGCTCAATAGCTCAGGGGCGTCGGGATGTGAGTGAGTGGGTGTGTGTATGTGAGATCTTGACTCATTCTTTTGACCTGCCAAGTCTTATTCTCAAATGCTTATTTTCCCCTACGAGCGACGCAAATATGGTCAGTACATCGGTCTGTCCTGGAGAAGGACAGACAGGTGCGAGTTTCACCTAACTGGGTGGGGAGGTGGACTCGGGGTGGAATGGGACCAAAATTGTGGAGTCTGAAGCTGAGATAACCATTTCGCCTTGGTTTAGTGATCGCTAATTGTCTCAGCCACATTTGGGCGCTGTGCTGTGATAAGGAAGCGTGATCTATCCCGGCGTGTTTACTCAGTAGGGGCAGCCACGCTGTAGTTCTCTCCTTTTCTGGCAAGCGCGGTTCTTCAGCCCTCTGAACCCCTTTACATGACGGTGTTGTGTACACCCGTAACTCAATTTTCCTTCTCCGTTTGTAGAGCCAGAGCTCGTGCTTCGGTGTAGCTCCAAGCCAGGCATCGGGCAGAAGGAGCTTTTTGTTCCCTGCTGCCACCGGCTTCTCTGAAGCCCCAGTGGAGTCCGGCAAAAAGCCGAAGTGGTCGGCTCAGGCTGGGATTTGGCTTCAACCCGTCCCCGAAGGAATTCCTGGTGTAGGGGAAGGCGTCTTCCCCCTTAGCTGTTGTACTTTTCCACTTTTGTCCCTCAAAATGGCGCTTTCAGGCGCCCTGAAGCGTCGTCTGCAATATTCAGGCTTCTTATCAATGTGGAGGAGGACGTCTCCTCCAAAATAGGTGGTAGATGGAACTGTTCTGTCTTCCATGCTTTTCCTGAAATCTCTTTTCTACTCATCTCTCTGCTGCTTGGCCATCTCACTACTGCTGGGATTAAATGGTGAAGGTACTCTGATAGTGGTGGTGTGTGCACTCATAGGAAGGGTGGTCCTCACATTCGAGAAATTGTGTGGTAAATCACATGTAAGAAAAACCTGAAATGGGCAGTGACTGGAAAAAGGATTCAGAGCTTACAGTGGTTAAAAAAAGGATTTTTCCAAGTTTATTTCAGAGAGTTTATTTCAGAGAAATAAGTTGCTGAAGGCTGTTTCAAGAATTGAAGCGAAGAGAGCTGTGGATTTTATTGGTTTTAGATTATATGTAAGAAAGAAAGAAAATTGGGATTTGGTTTTCTACGAGAAAAGAAGTGCTTTGGGAACGTTAGATGACTAATATTGGACTTTATCTGTGTGAAAACCTATTACACGTGAACTCTATGTGAACTTTTATCACATTCTATGGACAGGTGATAAGAACGATAATAGCACTGATAAAGTTCATCTTTTGGCAACGATTAATCAGGACAAAAGGAAGTAGCTGAGCATGTAGATGACACAGATTGCGCCGACTCTTTCGATATTGCAGACTCTTCATGTAGGCGCAGAACTACTGCGTCTCTGGGTGGAACGCATGTGCTCACGGCGGCTTTTCGGATTGTGCAGACAGAGTCGAGGTCCTCTCGCTCTGGCGAGTGTCCCTGTCCAGCCCTAGTGGGGGTGGTTTGCAGCCCCTACGAGCTCAGCTACCACAATTAAGGGGGTAACAAATAACCCGCCGCAACTTTCCGAGCCGGCTTTGCAAGGCTTTGAGAGCCTGCATAAGTGAATGAACGCTGATTTCCAGTCCGGTTTTTGCCCGGCGTAGCCGTCCCTTATCAGTGTCGGCTGTGGGGTGACACCTGGGCGCTGTGTCAGAGCTGGGTTTTCACAAGGCTCCTGGCGCTCCCTTATCAAGCTTCCTCGTCCCCTTTTCATTACCCCATGACAGCCGAGCAGTTCTGCGCGTGACAGACGACGAATGCCGGAATTTCGGTCATTTTATCTTTATGCGTGCATGGAAAGTTGGAAAACCCGACGTGACACGAGTTGTTGATGACAGCAGCAACAACCCAAAGGCAGGTTTTCGACCAGGCACTACCGGTGCTGTGACCTGCCAGGCTGTTGCCGTGCGGGAACGGGATCCGTTCCCACCCCGGTGAACCTGCACCGCAGGGCGCAGAGCGTGATTTCCCTGAGTCTGATTGGTGGAAAAAAAGTACCGGGGAGCAACCCAGGAGATAGCGAGAGTAGGAGGGCGTATTAAACCGAGATTTCTGTGGTTTGTCGGGGAAGACGCTTGCTGGGATAGTGGTGGCAGTGGGGATCCCGCAGGAGGGGCGCGATGCTCCTGGAAATGCTGCGGCGGGAGCCGCCCCGCGGCGAAACTCTGTGTTGCGACCGGGGGAGCTGCTCGTAACTCGGCAGCACGAAATCCATGTCCCATTGCCGGCCACGCTGCTTTGGTGGCATACTGAGCAGCGATGTCCCGACGTCTCGAAAGAGGCTTCCTCCCACTAAGGGGCTGGCCAAGTATTTGGTTGGGAGGACTGGGATGCTGAAAGTCCTGAGAAACACTGAGTGCTGGTTCTCCCTGCGTATCCTGGAGGACCCTCCCTACTCATCCTCCCGCCCTCTCCACTTCCTCTTCTTATTCTCGCTGCCTCATTTCAGCCAGGTGTTCCCGGAACACGCAGCCCAAACACCCCACGCCTCCGTATCGTCCCTTTTAGCGTCACTATCTCTGCCAACTTTTACACCTTCCTGCCCGCACAGGCAGTCCCTGTGCCCCATCTACTCTGCCTCTGCCAGCGCTCCCCCCGCCCGGCTGTCCTCAGAGCGAGGTTTTTCGCAGGGTTGTGCTCTCCCTTCAGGTTCTGCGGGCCCGAGCCCCGCTGTTCTCGGGCCGAGGTCGCCGCGCTCCCTCCGGCGGGGCTCGGCGGCGGCGGGGCTCCGGCGCCGTGCGCTCTGTGCAGTTATTGGACGGGACTCTGTGTGCCGCTGTCGGCCAATGATGGAGCGGGGGGGAACTGGCGGCCCGGCCCCGCTCGGAGCCGGGATGAGGCGCAGACGGTCTCAGAGAGACTCTGGGAGTGAGTCACCGCCGAGCCCGCCGAGCAATGCCCGGCTCCCCGCCGCCGCTTCCCGGGGCCGCTGGGCAGCGGCATGACGGGGCGAGCTGAGAGTTTCTAGCCGGGGCGGGGGGGCGAAGCGGAGAGCGCGGCCGTCCTGTGCGATGAACGGCGTTGCTGTAAGGAGCCGCGGGGTGACGACGGGGCAGGTACTGAGCCTCTTGCTTTTGTTCGGCGCTTCCGACTGGGTTTCCGCCGCGATTCGCTATGCGATCCCCGAGGAGGCGCGGAGAGGCTCCGCGGTGGGGAATGTGGTAGCCGACCTGGCGCTGGACCTCGGGCGGCTGCCGGGACGCCGATTGCGGGTGGTGTCCGGCGGCAACAAGAAGTACTTCGGGGTGGATCTGGCGAGCGGGGCGCTGCTGGTGAACGAGAGGATAGACCGGGAGGAGCTTTGCGGCGCGCTCTCTCCCTGCTCCCTCAGCTTTGAGATCGTGGTGGAAAACCCGCTCGAGCTGTACAGCGGCACCGTAGAGATCCAGGACATCAATGACAACGACCCGGTTTTTCCCAGCAGCCAGGCGAGGCTGGAAATCAGTGAGTCGGTGGCTGCCGGAGCGCGCTTCCCGCTAGAGAGCGCGCAAGATCCCGATGTGGGAATTAACTCTTTGCAGACCTACCAGCTCAGCGCCAACCCGAACTTTGCGCTCGACGTGCAGACGAGAGTGGACGGCAGCAAGTACGCGGAACTGGTGTTAGAGAAGGAGCTGGACAGGGAGGAGCAAAGGGAGCTGAATTTGGTCCTGACTGCGCTGGATGGAGGCAGCCCACCACGGTCAGCCCACGTGCAGATCCACATTGACGTTGTAGATGCCAATGATAATGCCCCGGTCTTCAACCAGTCCACCTACAAGGCGAGTGTGAGGGAGAACACGCCCAGCGGTACCCTGGTCGCCAGGATCAGTGCATACGATCTGGATGATGGGCCCAATGGAGACATCATCTACTCCTTCAGCAGCCACACCCCCGCCAAGGTACGAGAACTCTTCGCTCTGGACTCAGCCACAGGGGAGTTGAGGGTCAAGGGACAGCTGGACTATGAGGAAACAAAGTTGTACGAGATTTACTTACAGGCTAAAGACAAGGGAGCTGTTCCTGGTGTGGCTCATTGCAAAGTGCTGGTGGAAGTCGTGGATGTGAACGACAATGCTCCAGAGGTGACAGTGACTTCTGTGTACAGGCCCGTGCCTGAAGATGCAGCCCCAGGAACGGTCGTAGCTCTGCTGAGTGTAACAGACTTGGACTCCCATGACAATGGCCTGGTGAACTGCTTTATTTCCCCTGGGATCCCCTTCATGCTCAGCTCCTCCCTCAAAAATTACTACACATTGAAAACAGAAGGAGCTCTGGACCGGGAAAAGGCAGCAGAGTATAACATCACTATCACAGCCAAGGACTCGGGCTCACCACCCTTGTCTGCAGTAAAACACATCCTGGTGCAGGTGTCAGACGTCAATGACAACGCGCCCAAGTTGTCACAGGACTCCTACGATGTCTATGTTCCGGAAAATAACATTCCTGGCATTCCCATCCTTAACGTGAGTGCCACAGATCCGGACCTTGAGCGCAATGCCCACCTCTCCTATACCCTTTTGCAGGGTGACACCACTTATGGCCACCTCTTCTCCATCAACCGGGAGAATGGCACCCTCTATGTGCTCACCTCCCTGGACCATGAGGACCAGGTGGAGTTCAGCATGATGGTGCAGGTCCAGGACGGCGGCTTTCCGCCTCTGGCCACTAATGTCTCAGTCAGTGTGTTTGTCACTGACCTCAATGACAATGCCCCGATGGTGCTGTACCCCCACCCCAACACCACCGCCACCTACACTGATGTGGTGGCACCAGGCACTGCTGCCGGGCACATGGTCACCAAGGTGGTGGCAGTGGATGCAGATGCAGGGTACAACGCTTGGATCTCCTACACCCTGTTGCAGGCCACTGACCCCAGCCTCTTCTCGGTCGGGCTGCACAATGGGGAGATCTTCACGGCCCGCCAGCTCCGCGAGGATGACCCTCCTGAGCACACCTTAGTCATCCTGCTGAAAGACCACGGGGAGCCTGTGCTGTCCACCAGTGCCACCATCTCCATCTCTGTGGCTGAGATCGTCAAGGAGGTGCTCACTGACCTCACTGATGTGGCACCTGCCAATGATCCCAGGAGACACATGACTTTCTATCTCATCCTGGCTGTGATTTTGGTGTCAGCGGCCTTCTTCATCACCATGTTGTCCGTGGGCATCTTCAAGTGCTACAAGTGGAGGCAGTCAAAAGAGCTGTACAACAGCTCCAGGAGTACCACGTACAGGACACCAGGGCCCTTCAACCACATTGATGCCGTGCGGGGCGGCTTCACGCCACCCAGCTTCTACCACCAGGTCTATCTCACCACAGACTCTCGCCAGAGTGATCTCCTATGTAAAAAGCCCTTCACTTCCAGCCCCTTGGGGAGCCGCCAGGGCACCATAAGGAATGGGGAGCCAGGGCTGTACCACCAGATTGTGGGCACTGCCAGCCGGCTCCCCACACCTGCCGAGGTAATGTAGCTCCTTCCTTGGTGTGTCCCAGCGCTGGGCAGAGCCATGGTTCACTTGTGCGTGTGGTTGTGTCTTGGGGTTGGGAGGGATATCCGGTTGTGCCACTCCCCTAAAGAGTTCAGCTGCAGCTGAACAGGTGTTCTTTGGAGTCAAATGAGCCATCCTGAGGGCTGATGACTTTTGCACTGTGATGAGCAGGATCAAGTGAGTCACTTTGTTCGTGTTGGTAATCACATGTGTTTTGGATGCAGTTTTGGGTACGCCTTGCATGAGTAACCGGTGGATGCTCAGGTCACCTTGAAACCACTTGTTAATCCTTGGCACAGTTTATTGTTAATGGTGTTTCCTTCCCTTTGCAAAAGGAGAGCCAAGGGGAGCACTTGCTCTGTGGGGGAATGTAATCTCTGTGCGTCGTGACTTGGTGGGGGCTGGAGAGGTGGTGGTGCAGAGGGGGCTGGGAGCTGGGGATCGCCGTGTCGCCTCTCACAGTGCAGCACACAGAGCTGAAGGACAATGCTGGTTCCTCTGACAGACCCTGGTCACAGAGCAGTCCCTCCCATCTGCGCCGCTCCTCATGTTTGACTCCTGAATGGTTCCGGTTTTATTTCCATAGAAGTTCTCTGCTGATGTTCGCTTTGGGGGAGGGGGTGGGATTGCAGATGGCACTGCCCCAGTTCCTTGCAGGGGCTCTGCTGAGCTGGACTTTGGCTCTGAGCAGGGTGCTGAGTCCTCCACTCAGATGTTGTCCAAAAACCCTATTACAAGCTCTGCATGATTTGTAAAATGCTGTCTCTGGGTGATGTCTGATGTCCTGACGGAACAAACTGCAGGCTGGCAGGCATTTGCGCATGGCAGCAGCTTCTGTGCATCTCCCCCGATGGGAATTGTGCTGCTTAATTTGAAAGCTTTCAATTACAGGAGTGCTTCAATCTTCAGAGGTGAGGCCAGGTAGTGGATCCAGTCGAGGGGCAGTGTGGATCTGGTGGATTTCCAAGGTCCTTGGTGCTGGTAATTTGCCCTTCCTGGGAGGCAGTGGGTCGGAGCGACCAGTTCCTCAGAGCAGAAGGAAGTGAGGTGCAGCGGAAGCTGTTCATGGGTGTGAGGCTGCGTGTGCTGCCTGCTCAGTGTGGCCAAATCACAGATGGAGGCAGAAACCTCTCAGAATTATTTTATGCCTTTTTTTTTTTCCCTGCTTGCGTCACTGCTCAGACTCAGCACTTCTGATTTGTGGCAGGTGAGAATGGCTGCAGCAGCTGCAGGAGCAAGTGTTCCTCTGCATTGTGTGGTCTGTGCTATTGCTGGGGACAAGGATGTCCTCTCCACCAAAACGTCCTGACAAGATACCTCTGGGGGTGAGGGCAATAAGTGATTTGAGAGTGGGGGTGGAAGGAGGGCAGCAAGCCTGAGCCCCAGCCATGACTCCCTCCTACTCCCCAGTACTGCACTGGAAAGGCACTGGCAGTGAGAAATCAGCTGGGCTGGCTCAGGGCCCTGGATTTTCAGTCTTTGTGGTGACAATGGACTGTGTCAAGCCTGCTAAGGCTTTACACCTCCTTGCTCTGCAGGGCACAGCCAGCCCCCAAAAGTGATGCAGTGGGAAGGGGGTTGGCTCTGTCTGTAGCAGGTGGTGTGTCCTGCCATGAGGAATCCTACCCTGTAGGATCTCCAGAGATCCCTGGGTTGTCTGGCTTGGTGCCTTTCCATAGCTCTCACCCTGTGGAATAAGGGACAACTTCTTCCCCATCCTAGACACCCCATACCCTTCCTGCCTTGTCACACTGTTCTCATCCCAGGCTTTGACAGACCCAAACAGCAGTAGGATCCCCGGTGCAAAGCCCTTGCTCGAGCTCCTTGGTGACTGAGCCATCTCAGGACACTGAGTGGATTCTCCCAGGCTATGCGGGCTTTGCTGAGGCTCTGCAGCAGCACTGAACCCATTCCCAGGGGTGCAGCACCCTGCATTGCCAGTGGAAAGCTCTGTCATCCAGCTGTGCTGTCTGGGGCCCAGGCTGGGATGGGGACAGGGCACATTCCAGAGCCAAGGTTACTGTGACAGCTTCCTGCTGGTGGCACGGTCAGGAGCCCTGGGGTAATGAGTATGTATAAGAAGGGATCAGTCTCTGTGCGCTGGGGAATCTCTTGTCCAGTGTTTTTCTGTATTGTCTCTTTAAGGAGCCTTCCCCCCTCCTCCGGAGCCGGCAGTAGGTGGGACCCAGGCAGTGTTCTCACCATTCATAAGGTTCTTCCCGGTGCCTCTCCCTGAGTGGCAGCAGGGTGATCCCGCCTCACGGCTCTTAGAATAGGCACGGAGGTGCTGCAGACGGGAGGGAGGACCCTGGACTGCAGCACCTTCACCGTCCCTGTACACGCCAGAAGGATGCTGTCCCTGTCACCGCCCACCGTGTGGGCACTGGTGCCCTCAGCCTCTCTCACCTGTTCCCCAGGTCCCTCTGGTGCCCAGGTGGTGGAGACAGGCAGGATCCCTGGGTCCCCTGTCTGCCACACACTGCAGACCCCAGCCCCCGGGGTCTGTGTGCACCCAAGGGAGGGTCAGGGTGGCTTTCAGTGCACCAAAGACAGAGAGGTTCTTTTTACAAAAGCATCTAGTGACAAGACAAGAGGGAATGGTTTTAAAATGACAGAAGGTTTAGATTAGATAACAGGTATAAAAATGTTTCCCTGTGAGGGTGGTGATGGACTGGTACAGGTTGCCCAGAAACCAGAAAAGCTGTGGCTGCTGCATCCCTGGCAGTGTTCAAGGCCGGGCTGGATTGATCTCTGAGCAGCCTGGTCTAGTGGAAGGTGTCCCTGCCCACAGCAGGAGGTTGGAGTGAGATGATTTACAAGGTTCCTTCCAACCCAGACTGTTCTGTGACTCTATGACTGCACAAGGCTGTGAATGGGATGTGAATTGAACTAAAGGTCTGCAGCTTGCCAGTATCATCTGGGACAGGGAGAGTAGGAAATTACTGTGTGCTCCCCTCCGAGGAGGCTAAGACTCCTCCTTCTGCCCTCAGGAGACTGACTGCAAAGCTGTACCTGCCACAGAGTATCAGTATGTGTGTCTGCCAGGTGGGAGGCTTGGGCTTCCTTCCCACTTTGACATCCTGACCTGGTCTTGTGATCCTGTGCTGATCTAGTGGCCTTATTTTCTGGCTCAGTGTGTTTGCAGTGATTTCGGTACTGTGAAGACTGACCCCTTCCTTGCCCCAGGGTGAGGAAGTGGCTTCCAATCAGGTGTGCAGGGGAAGCAATTGTATTTTAGCTTTGAATAGCTCACCTGCCTTTGCTTTTCCATCTTCAGCCTCCCACTCCCAGGGTGGGCTGGTAGGGGTGTCTCCGTCACAGTGCGAGGTCTCCTGGCTGGTGCTGGTGCTGGTGGCAGTGATGCCTCACTCAGAGAGGCAATCATGGGGTGCAGGCAGCAGCCAAAGCAGTAGCTGAGGGGGAGAAGAGGGGTGAGAGAAGAGCCCCTGGCACCTCAGGGCTCTAACAAGCACCTTTTCATCGGGCATGAAAAGTCCTTTGGCCTGCGTTCATGACAGCTGCCCTTTGTCTGTGGGCATGATGTGAAGCCACCATTGTGGAGGGGGAGCACACAGGGAGGGCTTGTACCTTGCTTCCAGGCTGCCAGGACGTGCAGTTTCCCTGTGAACGCAAAGCGAGCTGTCGGAGCAAGTGAGTCAGGCTGGCAGAGGGGAGGCCGGGGGTGGCAGCCCCGCTGTTGCCGGCTCAGGCCCCTGCTTCCCGCACCTCCGGAGCCACTGCTGGCCGAGAGGGGATGGAGCTCTCGGCCAATTGGGCGCTGATCTGAAGCGAGGGGGGAAATCTGCTTCTCCCCCCCTCCCACCTCCGCGCTGGGGCTGTGATTCAGTTCCCCTCCCCCAGCCCACCCCCTCTGCTTGGAGGCTGACAGTTGGAGCCGCAGCCTGCCGGAGCCCCGGAGCTGTTTTCTAAGCCGTGGAAGAGAGACCCAGGGATTTATTCGCAGTTCCTCAGTGCCTGCCGTGTCCCGGGCCGGATGTGCACGGACATGGAGAGTGTCAGCCTCCAGCGACCCGCCTGGAAATGGCAAGTACTGAGTTTGTTTTTGCTCTGCGGCTGGGGCTGGGTCTCCGGGCAGATCCACTACTCGGTGGTTGAGGAGTCAGAGTTGGGAACCGTGGTGGGGAACGTGGCCCGGGACCTGGGCTTGAAGGTGGAGGAGCTGCCAGGTCGCAGGCTGCGCCTGGGCTCCGAGGAGAGCTTGCGCTACTTCGCCGTGCGCCTGGACAGCGGCACGCTGGTGGTGAGCCAGCGGCTGGACCGCGAGCGTCTGTGCGGAGCAGCTGCCAGCTGCGTGCTGTCGGTGCAGGTGGTGACAGAGAACCCCCTGCAGCTCTTCCGCCTGGAAGTGGAGATCCTGGATCTGAATGACAACTCCCCGAGTTTCCCCACCGCTCACCGCACCCTGCGCATCGCCGAGTCTGCCACAGTGGCTGCGCGCTTCCCCCTGGAGAGCGCGCAGGACCCCGACGTGGGCACTAATGCCGTGAGCTCCTACCGGCTGAGCCCCAACTCCCACTTCTCCCTGGACGTCAAGCAGCAGCCGGATGGCAAACTCTTCCCGGAGCTAGTGCTGGAGCGTGCCCTGGACCGGGAAGAGCAGCCAGAGGTGCAGCTGGTGCTGACGGCAGTGGACGGGGGAAGCCCAGCGCGCTCGGGCACGGCTCAGATCACGGTCCAGGTCCTGGATGTCAATGACAACGCGCCCATCTTTGACCGCACCACATACAAGGTGAAAGTCCCGGAGAACACACCTGTGGGGGCTGTGCTCCTCCGGGTCAATGCGTCTGACCCCGACGAGGGTCCCAATGGGGAGACACAGTACTCCTTCGGGGTTCACACCTCTGACTCAGTGCGGAGGCTCTTTGCCCTGGATCCCCGCTCTGGTGAGGTCCGGGTGAGTGGGGCCCTGGACTTTGAGGAATCCCGTTTCTATGAGATCTATGTGCGAGCCCACGATGGAGGGGTCCCAGAGCTGGAGGGCAATTGTGTGCTGCAGGTACAAGTGGAGGATGCCAATGACAACCCCCCAGAGGTGCTGCTCACCTCCCTGTTGAATCCGGTGCCAGAGGACACCCCACCGGAGACTGTCGTGGGGCTCTTCAATGTACGGGACCGAGACTCGGGGGCCAATGGGGAAGTGAGCTTGGAGATATCCCCCGATGTGCCTTTTGCCATCAGGTCCCTTCAGAATCACTTCTCCCTGGTCACCCAGAAGAGCCTGGACCGAGAGTCTACCTCACAGTATGCAGTGGAGCTGATTGCCCAGGATGGTGGCTCTCCTGCCCTCACTACCACACTCACGCTGCTCCTCAATATATCTGATGTGAATGACAACCCCCCACGCTTCTCACAGCCCTCCTACGATGCCTTTCTCCAGGAGAACAACCCGCCTGGCTCCCTGCTGTGCACTGTCTCTGCCTCAGATCCTGACGACGGGGATAATTCCCGGCTTGTTTACTCCATAGAGAGTGGCCAAGTGCAGGATGCCCCCATCTCTTCCTTTGTCCACATCAACCCTGACAATGGTAATCTCTATGCTCAGAGCACCTTCGACTTCGAGGTACTGCAGGTTCTGCCAGTGTCTGTGGTCGTGAGGGACTCGGGGTCCCCCCCTCTCTATGCCAATGTTACCGTCTACGTCTTTGTGCTGGACCAGAATGACCATCCCCCCACCATCCTGCACCCTGCCAGTGACAGCGATGTGTCAGCACCCCAGAAGGTCCCGCTGTCTGCTCCACCGGGCTACCTGGTGGCCAAGGTGTCAGCAGTGGATGCAGATGCTGGGCACAATGCCTGGCTCTCGTACCGACTGTTGCCGGAGTCCACTGACCCCTCCTTGTTCCATGTGTCGCTGCACACCGGGGAGGTGCGGACGGCGCGTGCCTTCCAGGACAGCGACATGGCCGTGCAGCAGCTCATGGTCCAGGTCACGGACAACGGTGACCCTCCACTCTCCACCACTGCCACCATCACTTTGGCCCTGGAGGAGGCAGCCCTGGAGGAGAGCTTCAAGCCTCAGGATTTCCTGGCTGGTGCCAAGGAGAAGCCGGACCTGACCTTCTACCTGATCATCGCACTGGCAGCCGTTAGCACGGTGGCACTGGCCACTGTCACCATCCTGGCCGCCCGGTGCCTCCGGCGCAGGGGCCGTGCGGCCGTCTCACCCTACTGCTGCTGCTGGCTCAGCGAGTCGCCCTCCCGGGACTTCTGCAAGCATTCCAGCCCCAAGCTCCAGCTCAGCTCCGACGGCACCCTTAAGTACATGGAGGTCACGCTGCGACCCACCGACTCCCCGTCCCAGTGCTACAGCACCTGCTTCTCCCCCGGCTCCGAGCGGAGCGACTTCACCTTCCTGCGGCCCTGCCCAACCCCCGCCACCCTGCCGAGGGAAAGCGGGGTTTTCCTGCCTGCCGCCGGCACGCTGCGGGACCGCGGCCAGGTGAGCGGCGATGCCTGGGCGG
>JANPWX010022942.1:15480-27604 GCA_024734555.1 Trochalopteron elliotii
GGGGAGGAGGGGGAGGCTGCGCGGAGCCGCCGCCGCTCCTCTCCGCGCTGCTCCGTTCGCGCACCCGGCACGGGATGCTCGCGGGACGGAGTTTGCCATGGCAGCTCCCGCTGCTGCTCGCAGCCCTCTCCTGCCTGCCGGCTCCCAGCTGCTCCCAGCTCCACTACTCCGTACCCGAGGATCGCGAGCCGGGCTTCTCTGTGGGCGACTTGGCCAAGGACTTAGGGGTGGAGGTGCGGAGCCTGGCCGCCCGCAACCTGCGCCTGGTGAGCGAGGGTGGGCAGCGGCACTTCCAGGTGGACCTGGCGGCAGGTGTGCTGCTCCTGGACAGCAGGCTGGACCGGGAGGCACTGTGTGGGCAGAACCCCACGTGCTCTCTGCACCTCCAGCTTGTCATGGAGAATCCCCTCCAGCTCCACCGTGTTGAGGTGGACGTCCTCGACGTGAACGACAACGCGCCCCAGTTCCCCAAGCCAGAGGTGGTGTTGGAGATCACTGAGGTGGCCAACCCTGGGACTCGGCTGCCCTTGGAGGTAGCAGAAGATCCGGATATGGGCTCCAACTCCATCTCCACCTACGAGCTCAGCCCCAGCAAGCATTTTGCCCTGAGCATCAACGTGAGAGGAGATGGTGTTAAAATGCCCGAGATCGTACTTGAAAAAGCACTGGATAGAGAGAAAGTGCCTGTTCATCATCTAACACTGACAGCCCTGGATGGAGGGAATCCAGTGAAATCTGGCACTGCCAGGGTTACTATCCATGTCTTGGATGCAAATGACAACCCTCCTGTCTGTGACCCACCCATATCCAAGGTACTTCTGGAGGAGAACGTGCCAGTGGGCACTCTGGTCACCAAGCTGAATGTCACCGACCTGGATGAAGGTCCCAACGGGGATGTGGAATATTCTTTCAAAACCAGCAATAATGCACCTGGTAAATTCACCAAACTGTTCTCCTTAGATGCCCGTACAGGGGAGATCAGAACCAAAGCCCCACTGGATTATGAGGAATCCAGTGCTTACGAGATTGCTGTTCGAGCCAGGGACAAGGGATCTCCGGCCATGGAAGGCCACTGTCACCTGCGAGTGGAATTAATTGATATCAACGATAACAGCCCAGAGATCGTGCTGACCTCTGTCTCCAGCCCAGTGCAGGAGGATGCAGCCCCAGGCACGGTGATTGCCCTCATTGGTGTGAAGGACAGCGATTCCGGTGACAACGGGCAGGTCCGTCTGCAGATAGCAAAAGAACTCCCATTTAAACTAGTGTCATCTTTTAAAGAGCATTTCTCGCTGGTCACCAGTGGTCCCCTTGATCGGGAGAAGGCCAGTGGATACAACATCACGGTGAGGGCTGTGGATTCAGGGTCCCCCCAGAGGGCCACACAAAAAACCTTTTATCTCCGCATCGCTGACGTGAACGATAACGCCCCGAATTTCTCCAGCCCTTTTGATACAGCTCATGTTCAGGAAAACTCCCTTCCTGGAACTTCTGTCTTTTCAGTGTCAGCATCAGATCCTGATGAGGGTAACAATGCCAAGCTGTCTTACTCCATCCTGGACAATGGGATGCAGGATGTACCTATATCCACCTACTTCCGAATAGATCAGGACAATGGCACCATCTACACCGTGCGAGCTCTGGATTACGAGCAGGACAAGGTGTTCCAGGTGCCTGTGGAGGTGAAGGATGCTGGGTCCCCTGCTCTGAGTAGCACTGCTGTGGTCCATGTGTTTGTCCTGGACGAGAATGACAATGCTCCCAACATTGTCTACCCATCTGTCCCCAAGGGCTCTGCCTTCCACCAAGCCATCCCGGCCTTGGCAGAGCCTGGCTATCTGGTAACTAAAATTGTAGCAGTTGATGCTGACAGTGGCCATAATGCCTGGCTGTCCTACCAGCTGCAGGGGTCTGCTGAGGCTTTGCCTTTCCAAGTGGAACGCCGCTCTGGAGAGATAAGGGTTGCACAGGCTCTCGGGGAGTCAGAAGATTCCCACAGGCTGGTGATTGAAGTGAGGGACAATGGCACGCCGTCCCTCTCGGCCTCTGTGGTAATAGTTGTTTCTCCAGAGGAAAACAGCGTGCAGGACTTCTCCAAGTCCTTGGACCTCCCCCAGTCTTCTCCCGAGGATACCAACCTAACTCTTTACCTCATCATCTCCTTGGTGTCCATCTCCCTCGTGTCCTGTGTGATGTTTGGGCTGGTGGCTGCCCGGTGTCTCAAAGCTGGCAGTGCTGGCTGGATCTTTGCGGGTTGCTGCCGGGGGACTGGCCGCAAGCCTCCCTCCCATTTCCGAGGGCAGATGAAGCCGGATGGCTTCATCAAGTACCTGGACGTGGGAGGAGCGGGCTTGACCTCCCAGGCACAGAATTACACCTCTTGTTTCTCGCCCATGTCTGACCAGAGTGATTTCCTCTTTGTAAAGCCCTTCAGCCACTCCAGCACTGCAGAGACCGTGGCTGCCTATGAGCAGGTGACCAGCACCTTAGCGAGTCCCTGCGACGGGGTAAGAGATGGCTCTTTCTCACTGTCCTCTCTGCTAAGTGCAACAGTTTGTCAGATCCAGGCCAGCTGGCTGCTCTCTGTCTGTCCTTCCTCCTAAGACGGTGGCCTTAGGGAACATGTGTCACTGTCACCTCCTGGGAGGTGGCAGGTGAAAGTTTTGGCTGGGCTTGGTGGAGGTGGGGGAAGGGGCTGAGCAGCGTTATAGAATCAAAGACTCTATGTTTGTAGCAGTGGAGAGTTTCCCCTTGGCCTCACTCGTACTTGTTTCTATTTTAAGTGATTCTTAGCATGCTCAGGAACAGGTTTTTTGGGGGTTTAACTCCTTGGTTCTGTTCTTGGTTCCTTTTTTTGTGCTGTGAGCACACACACACATGAGCTGTGGTGCGGAGGAGGTTATTTGAAAGGAAAGTCTGCCTGTGTTTCTTCTGCTCAGTTTTAGAGGTGCATTGTAGAAATTGCTCATTTCCCCAAGTGTTATTAATTACTGACTGTGCCTTGGCAAGGGATCGTTTTCCAGCTTGGTCGTGTTGAGCGAGGAGCTGAATTCAGTGTTAAGCACTAAAATACTGAAATGTCAGGAGTGACATTGTTCACAAGGATCCTGGTGACCTTACGTGCCCTTGGGCTTGCAGAGGCTGAGGAGCGGCAAGCTTTGAAAACTTGAGCTGTTTGTACTCAGATGCCTAAATATAGATGTAGGTGACTGTGTTTAGCTGGAGCTTTTATAACTTCGGGATATAAAAAGTAAAGCAATTTTGTGCCACAAATGCCTGCCCTAAATTTGAAAATGGTAATTACAACAGGAATTCAAAATATGGAAGGGCTATTCAAAATATTGGGAAGGGCTTATCTAGTGCAGCATTGTGTGTCAGCGTGTGCAAAAATGCGTATCTGAAATCTGGAGGGCAAGTCTTTAAACAGCTTCATTTGCATGCAGCATGGGGACCAGTGGGGCATCTATTTTAGGGGAGTAATTTATTCTAATATCTTCTTTCATGAGTATCATCAAAGCTGCAGAGAAATTAGTGAGAGCACATCTACTAAATAAAAATCTAGGTCAGCTCTACTCATCTTCACTTTTCCTTAGTAATTGCATGTACAAGCAGAATAATCCTATAAAATTGATGTTCCACTGTGTATGGACTATGAACTGTTCCTTCCTAAAATAGCTGAGGGAAGTGTAGTCCTTTCCAGGTAGTATGTCATCACTCTGGAGTTAATTAAGATGATCATGATTTTCGGAAGTGTGTGTGTTTTCCTGACAGAAACAGTTGTGCTATTTAGTGCTTTCCACAAAGGCATGATTCAAACAGGAATATACAAGCTTACTCCATGTCCTTCCTTATTTACAAAATGTTCATTGTCTGGCTGTAAAATAACACAGGCAGAGAGCGATACGGGGGCTTATTAATGAGGTTACAAAGTGTGCTGCTGTGTCTGAAGGTTATTGTGTCTCCTGAACAAATAATGCTTTTTCCTCTTGCTGTCGGAAGTTTATTCTTTTCTCTGTGGACAGAAAAATATTGTAGTGCTCCAAGGCCACAGCAGCTAGGAAAAGTCATTCAAATACAATGTGTGAAAACAAGATGCCAGACAGGCCTTTTTATGGACAGAAGAAGGAGAGATTAGGAAGGTCTGTTACCATTTTAACTTAGAGTATTAAAAGCATCTTTCTCAGTATCAATTAACTCTGCCACCCCCTCACACCCCCCTTCCTCCTCCAAGCTCATTACTGTGGTGCCACTGCTCCTGCTGAATTCATGCCCTTATCAGTTTATTTCATGCTTCATTTCTTTCACAGCCTGGTGTCCTGAGCTGCTTTGGAAGATTATTCTCTGAACAGTTTTTGTCATGCTTTTTTGGCATTCATGCTGCTTCAGAAATACTCAAGAAAGGGGGAGAGGGGGAGCTTTCTCTTTGTTCTAATTGATTTGCTTCACTTGGACAGAACATGCTGATACTCCAGACTGAAATAATCCAGGATCAGTTCACTTTCATTTTCAAAGGCAAGAATGGAGGTATTAAAACTCTTCTTTTTCTTTGCAGCAAGCTCAGCCTAACACAGATTGGCGCTTCTCTCAGACCCAGAGACCTGGAACAAGTGGGTAAGTGGCTCTTTCTTCATTTATCTGTGGCATGAAGGTTTCTTTTCCTGGTGTGCCAGTTTCAGTGCTGGCAGGTCCATGAGTGGCAGCTCTGAGAGCTGGTGTCCCTGTCATTGATGGAGTCAGAAATAGGGCTGCTCCTGTGTCAGCTGTGCTTGCTGGGGGTGTGACAGCTGCTGTGATGTGTCTGGGTTTGGTGTCTGCTCCTCAGGAACTGGAAGGAACTCCAGGTGAAGTCAGGAGATGGTTGAAGGGCTGGACAATGGATTCACAGAGAAAGGCCTCTTTGCTAAAGGAGATTCTTAGTATGTAAATTCCTGCCTGAGTCAAAAATCTTTAATTCCCTCTCCCTTCATGGAGGCCACTGTGAATCACTGCCTTTACCAGTCATGGAACCTTGAGCTCTGTGCTGCTGAGGTGTGTTCACAGAACCACAGGATGGGTCAGGATGGAGGGAAGCACAGAACTCCACCTGGTCCCACCCCCCTGCTCAGCAGGGTCACCCCAGAGCACACAGCACAGGAGTGTGTCCAGACAGTTCTGGAATATCCTCAGTGAGGGAGATTCCACCAGCTCTCTGTGAGGTGTGTTTGAGGTCAGAAAAGAAGCCCTAGCAGCAGAGCAGAGACCTCCCAAGTGAGTACCCTGCTCCTGACTGGTGCCCTCCTGCCTCTGACCCACCAAGGTTTGCTTGTCTTGGTCCCCAGTGAGAGATCACTGACAACAAAATATTGTTCTTTGCCTCTCCCGTCTTTTCTCCTGGTTCGTGAGCAGGGACAGGAATCCCCTTTAGAAGGTGAACTCCCCTGAAAGAAAGAACTTTAACTGAATTCCACCTCTCTCTCTGAATACCCCAACCAGAGGTCATTGTGTATGAGGAGACTGGCTCCAGGGTAATTTATATGTGAAAAGATTTTATCTTTTGGGGCAGACCTGAGGATTATACTCTCTGAATAATCAGGAGTAAATTTGGGTGTTGTACTTCCTCATCTGGCTGGCTCAGGCACTGTATCTCGTGCTTTGTCATTCCTGGTGGCCACTTGGGCAGCTCCCATGGAGTTTAAAAAGGTGGCATTGGAGTAGTGGGTGCTGGATTTTGGTGCCAGAGCTTGCAATTAAACATCTTTAATATAGCAGCTGCCTGTGCCTGACTCTTTCCCCAGATCTGGCTCAATAATTTATCTTATCAGAAAATTAAGAGATTGCTATAGCCAACTTGTTGAAGTGATTAAGATTTGCTATTCCAGCTGATAAAGCTAAAATGGAGTGAGAGTTTGATGTAATTAGATAAAGTGTTCATAGTGGAAACTGGGCTTGGACTTTAAAACAAAGCTATAGCTGGAATAGTTTTCTCAGAGGTCTGTTGAGTTCCCCATCACTGACAACATTTTAATCAAGGAAAATCTTTCTAAGCATTTCCGCTCCAGTTCAAATGACGATTAACAAAGCCCTGTTAATGCAGAAGTGCACCACAGCTGCTGTAATTGTTTTGCTGTGAGAAGGCAGTAAATGAGCCCCATCAGAGCAGGCTCTGCTGCTCCCTCTTCGAGCATCATGCTGGGGCTCTTCAGGGCACAGAGCTGATGCAGTCCAGACCCCCTTAGCTCAGTGACAGGGACTTTTCTCAGGTCATGGGACAGTGACACTCACCCCAGCTCCCAGCCTCTGCCCAGATCTCTTCACAAGCTCCATCCCCTTCCCAGTGCTTAAGAGACAGCAGCAGCTTGTGGCGTGGGAAGAGAGAGGGCAAGGGGAAAGGGAGCCTCAGATTGTTTGTGGGGAGCTGAACAAGAGTGACGTGTTAGTTCTGGTGCCTGAGCTGCGATGTCACTGCTGAGGATGTGTGACCTGAGTGCCCAGGACAGTCCCTGGAACAGCTGCTCTTGAATCACAGAATGGTTTGGGTTGGAAGGGACCTTAAAGCTCATCTTGTTCCAACCCTCTGCCATGGGCAGGGACACATTCCCCTGGACCAGGTTGCTCTGACCCCATGTTGTGACAGGGGGTCCCACAGCATGGTCTGAGCCCTGACTTTGGAAAGAGATTTTGCCCAAGCTCAGGCTGCTGCTACTGGAAAAACTGGAAAAACTCAGTGGATTTTTAATTCCTGCTGGTTTTCCCCACTTGCCTGTGTCCACATTTGCAACAAAACATCTCTTGCAGATTTTTTCCCCCTCCCTGTTTCTTTCATCCTGTTTTAAGTTAATGAAGGGGGATTTTTTTATCCCAGACCTGTGTGACACTATTAAAGGCTGGAAATAGAAAGTGCTCTCATATGTTCAGTGCCCAGCCCTGACATCTCCCTGGTGATCAAACAGGCAGATCCTGGAAAGCAGCCCACTCCCCATTGTGCTGTTCCCGTGCTCTTCCCAGGGTTTTGATGTCTGGTGTGTGAATTCCCCAGGCCCTGCTTGGTAGTACAGGCATTAAAGAGGGGGCAATTGCAGCTGCCTGAGCCCAGCTCACTGTTCTCTCTCTGCTGTTAAACCCTGTACAAATGTGTGTCCTGCTGACAAATGAAGCTCTGTAGCACCACGAGCTCTCTGAACTGCAGGGCTCTGCTTGGTGCTAGGGGAGCACAGCCTGACTTTTAGCTGAGAATCAAAAAAAAAAAAGGGATGTGCTCTAAACTCTATTTGACCCAAATTAAATAACAATAGACACAGCAGCTTAGGCCAGGGGTTTTGGATGGATCGTGGGGGGAGCCTGGCACTGACCCTAAGCCAGAAACATGCTCAGACCCATGTTGGGGTTTCTCTCCCTTGCTGTCTCCATGGGAGCTGGGGAAGAGGCAATCCTGCCTTTTCTCTGCATAGCCCTGCCCATCACAGCAAATCCCCCATGTCCCTGGGCACCTGGGACCAGGCAGAACAGGGGGAGCTCAACGAGGCAGGGACCAGCTCTTGATCTCGTGCATCGCTGCTGCTCCAGGACAACAAAGGGAATCTGCTCTTTGTTCTGAAACACGGGAGAGCTCTCGTGCACATGCTCAGGAGAGAGGAGCTCAGACAATATGCTCTGAAAATGTGGTAGCGAGGCAGACCTGAGCAAAACAGAATTAATCTCGTTTGGGAGAAATAGGAGGATAGGATGAATTAATTTAATGATGTTTGTGTTTTGTTTTTCTTAAAAGAACACACCCATGCTGTCACTGGGCAAACGTAAATGAATCCAGATTGATTCCGAGCAGCAGATGCCATGCCCAGACAAATCAGATCAGTGGCTGTAGCAGAGATTACAGTGATGAATTGGCCAAAGTGGAGTAAATGAATGGTCCAGCAACATCACAGGGTATCCCTGTGGAATCATCAGTGTGGGGTTTCCCTGTGGGAGGAGGCTGGTGGTGTATGGGAGCAGAGTGCAGGGAACAGGGCTGGCACAAAGGACCCATCTTGTTTTGGTTTGTTTTCATTGTTGTGCCCTGCGTGTTCATGGTGCTGTCTGACCCTGGCTGCTCTTTGTTTTGGTGTTGTGTGATGACTTGTTCAGGAAAACACCGGGCTGGAGTCAGGATTTCCTTCCTGGAGGGTGGGGAGGGCTCCGTGTTGCTCACAGGTGGGTGTGAGAGGGTGAGACAGAGGCTCACCTGGGAGACAGGTCGTGGCAGGACTGAGGACAGTTTGGGGCTGTGTGGACAGGCTGGGAGGAGATGCCAGGCAGGAAACACCCCAGAGACAGCGGCAGGGGACTCAAAAGGAGGTGGGAAGCAGTGTGAGAATCCATGGCAACTCCAGGGGAGGGAGGAGCAAAGCGTGGAGAGAAGATGCAGAGTTGCCATTTCACAGCCCCCTTCCATTTGTTTTCTCCAATCCTAAATCCTCCTTTGTTAATGCTCCCCAAAGCTGTTGCTAGCCAGGCTTCCCCTCCCCGGCTGAGCACAGCCAATGGTGATGTTCACTTGGCTTCACTTGTTTATCAAACAGCATCACAGCTGCCCTGTCTGGCCCCTGCCATCATCCCCCCACCCACAGCACCAGGGGCTTGGGGTTGACAGTGGAGATGCTGCAGCAAGAGAGAGCCAGGAAGGAAAGAAAGGAGGAAGGAAAACAGGGATTTTTTTTTTCTTTCCTCCTTTGTTTTGTTTTCATGCAAGAACTTCAAGAGTTGGGCTTGCAGGACTATCAACAGGCTGCCTGTGTGTGTGCTGGGGGCTGGGGAGAGGAATCAAGAATAGTCCTTTAAGCTCTCAGGGGTGTTCTTGTGGCTCAAAGCATGCAGGTGTTGCCAAGGACGGGCTTGTGGTGTGTTTTTGGGGTGCATGACAGGGTACCAGGACACTGACCCCACATGTGTGTCTGGGGGGGACATCCCAGAGCAGCTGGGCCAGAGGACCAGGGAGGGACACACGGAAATTCCTGGGCTTACACAGCACGGGGGTGGATACCCAGCAGAGGGACAACTGGCCACAGCTGCAGGCTTTGCCCACATCCTTCCTAAAAATAAATAATGGCAGAGCCAGGAGCCACAGGGGTGTCTGTGGGCGTTGTAAACAGCCCAGGAATTTACGCTGCAAGTTTGTGTCGTGTTGTGGCAGATCCAAGAGCAGGTGCTACCAAGCACATGCACAGGGCACCAGTGGGGCTGTGCAGATAAACACTGGTGGATTTGCCTCCTGCTCATTCATGGAAAACGTGGAGATGGGCACATGCCAGGCAGGGCTGCTGGACAGGCTGCAGCTTCTCACTGACAGGAGCAGCAGAGGGAAGTGCCACTGTGGGAAGTTTAGGAAATCATTACAGCCCTCATGTTTCCATCCTAAATGCACCCCAGGGTTAAGCCAGCAGTAGTATTTGCTTTGCCAGGGGTGGTTCCACATGTTTTGCAGGTGAATTATAATGTTGTAACAGTCTCTGGGCTAAAATTCCTGCTTCTTCTGACCGGCTTGTATTGGTTTGCCTGTTCAGTATTGAGTATGTAGAGGTTCCTCCAAAACTCCTGCAGCATGTGGAGTGTGGAGCTGCTCTCAGCTGCCTCCCCAAGGCCTGGGGAAGGTGTGAGTGGAGCCCTGCAGCCTGAAAAATCACAGCAGCCTCTGGAAATATGTTTGAGGGCATTGCTTTGAAGGAACAGCCATAATCTAAGTGACAGTGTTCTCCTAGGAGTGAGAGCTGCTGTGCTTTAATGTGGGCTGTGAATCTCTGAGTGCAGGAGGAGTTGTGCCAGTGAAGGAGCTCTGCTCTGAAGGAGTTTTTCCCCTGCCAAGCCCTTGAGGCTGAACAGCTCAAATCACCAACTTCTGCCACGTCCTGGGCAGCCTGGGAGAGAAGTTTCCTTTTTGGGGAGTATTTGGGGTGGTTGTTTGTGTCCAGTGATGAAGCCCACACCAGTCCCCAGCCTGCATGAGTGGCTCTTGCTCAGCAAACACCTTGGAGGGAACCACAGAAGCCCAGGAAGGGCCAGACTGTTTTATCTGTCAGGTTTGACCCGATGGGTTGTGAAACAGCAAAGATTGAAGACAACTTAGAGCCTCATGGCTTGGAGGGGCTGGAGAGTGTCAGGGACAGGAAACGGAGCTGAGGAAGGGGCTGGAGCCCCAGGAGAGGCTGAGGGAGCTGGGAAAGGGGCTGAGCCTGGAGAAAAGGAGGCTCAGGGGGGACCCTGTGGCTCTGCACAAGTCCCTGACAGGAGGGGACAGCCAGGGGGGTCGGGCTCTGCTCCCAGGGAACAGGGACAGGAGGAGAGGGAAACAGCCTCAGGCTGGGCCAGGGGAGGTGAAGATTGGATACTGGGGAAAATTTCTTCTCTGAAAGGGTGGTCAGGTGTTGTAACAGACTACCAAGGCAGTGGGGGAGTCTCTGTCCCTGAAGGGATTTAAAAGTTGTGTAGATGTGGCACCTGAGACTTGGGTTAGTGCTGGAATTGTCAGTGCTGGGTTAATGGTTGGACCTGATGATCTCAGAGGACTTTTCCAACCTAGCAATTCTGTGATTTGATTATTGGAGTTTCTTATCAACCCTGCAGACAAAACACTGTTTTTAAAGGACTGAGAGACTGCTCAGAGCCTGGTTTTGCTCTGAGCACGGGTTGCAGCCTTGTGATGCAGTTTTGGAGTGGATTTGGGTTGCTGGGGCAAGCAGGAGCTGTTTTAATGCTGGGAGCAGGACTTGTCCCTGGATAACTCCTCTCCCTCCCCCTCTTCCTGCAGAGCTGATCTGATCTTGGGATTGGAAGCTGAAGGTTTTTGTAGAGATGTGTCCTGTCCCAGCCCACCTCCCTTTCCACAGTCAGAAGACCACAGAGCTGGCCCTCTCTGCCACCTGTGACCACTTCTGCTTGCAGGGTCCACCCTTTTGTCTATTAACAGCCCAAATCTCAGCAGAATTAGTATTTGGGCTTCTTTCCACATCATTCCACCCTTTTAAACTATTTCCTTCCCTTATGGGCCATTCTGGGCCAATAATCCCTTTATCTGCATTTGTCATGGCCCTTGAGGTCTGAACCCTCCAGATCCTGCCAAGTGGGACAAAAGCTGTGAAGTCTTTTGTAGAGAAAGGGAAATATGCAGGTGAGGGGATGTGCTTCTCATTGTGGAGAGCCCCCAGAATATCAGGAGTTTCATCACCAGTTTTATGTACAGAAAAGCTATTTTTGGTAGTTTAACAGGTGCTACGTGTGTTAGTTTAATTTTTCTCCCTCCATCTGCTTCCTGTGCAGCTGAGCACGTGCCATGGCCGGCTGCAGAGATGGATCTGGAAAACAGGCACAACAACCTTTCCAAAGAATTTCTCAAAATATCCTTCCTGGCATGTCTGGGACACGGGTGGTGGCAGGATGGCCCCAGGGAAATAATTACTGCTCTGGGCTGTCTCCTTCAGGAGGCTTAGAAGAGTTCCAGGGAGAGGGGACACTGTCCTGGCCCCATTTTTAGGAATATTATGGGCATTTTTTCTGCCTTCATCCAGCAGAGTGGCATCCCAGCAGCTCCACAGGCTGGAAGTGAAGCCTCTCCAGTGCTCTGGGAGGCTGGAGATCATCTCCCCACTCACACTGCCTTGCTAATATCTTCAATTGCCTCTTTGCAAAGTCACGATCTTCGAGCTGGGCTTCATCCAGGCTCCCTCCAGGCCTTGAAATTGCATTACAGAAGTGGCCGGGAATGCGCGGAGCCGAGGGAACGTGGGGGAAGGGCCGGCAGCATCCCCTGTCAGTGAAGGGAGGACGGGGAAGGGAAATTGTGGCCATTCTGGAGCTGATCCCAGTTTTTCAGGAGGCCGGGGGAGAGGGGTGGGCGGGGGGATGATGGCGTGGGAAGTAGGACAGAGGGGTGCTCGCCCTGGTCTGTGTCCCCAGGCACTGGGGCTGTGTCCCCAGGCGCGGGGTTGTGTCCCCAGGCGCAGGGCTGTGTCCCCAGGCTCTGTCCCGTATCCCCAGGCGCAGGGCTGTGTCCCCCCAGGCACTGGGGCTGTGTCCCCCCAGGCGCAGGGCTGTGTCCCCCCAGGCACTGGGGCTGTGTCCCCCCAGGCGCAGGGCTGTGTCCCCCCAGGCGCAGGGCTGTGTCCCCAAGGCACTGGGG
>JANPWX010023067.1:0-13173 GCA_024734555.1 Trochalopteron elliotii
GAGTCCAAAGCTGAAGAACAGCCTAAAAGAAGCCAAACAAGCAGGAAGAATACTGTCAGGAAAAGCAACTGTGATCAGAGAAATGAAGTTAATGCTTTTAGGCCTTGGATAGATGTTCAAGGAGTAGCTAATAAGAGCACAAAGGATTTACCAGGTAATCTTAAACAGCGCAGGGAAACTTACATTGTCCATCCTTTGGATATTGCAGGAAGCTTGGGTTGTTTCCAGACAGAAGTTGAAGGGGGTGAAAATGTACCTCCCAGGTCTGTTCCTGGGAGCAAAGCAAGCAAAATCCCCAGAGCTGCTAAGAGCAATCAAAAGAGCAATAAAAAACAGACAGGGGGCCTTCAAGAAAAAGGGCAAGGTAAAGTTGACAACAACATGGATGCTTTGAAAAAAGGAGCCTCTTGCAAACCCAAGGCTCAGAGGAAGAGGAGCAACTCTCAGCCTCCAGACACCGACTCCCTGGCCCAAAAAAGTGATGGTGCCAAGGTTCTCATTGGAAGTTCCACAGAACTTGCATCCAAGCAAACTGTCCTGATGGGGAAGTTTTCCTGCATTACAAATCTGCTGTCTGAGCCAGATGCTCTCCTGGAGGAGCATCTACCTGAGATATCACTTGCAGATAGTCTTACAGATCTTTCACACAGTCTTGAATCCTCCCATGTGAGCAGTGCTGCAGTTTTGCCTGTCAGCTCCAGACTTACCAAAGTACCAGTTTCCAAGAGCTTAAGTACTGAGAGCAACAGAATGCCAGCAAAATCCCCTGTTTGCTTGAAAAACTCCCTGATATTTAAAGAAAAGACTGCAGAGGAAATACCTGGGGAAAGGAGCCAAGTGCAGTCAAGTTCTTGGAGCTCATCTTCACAGGAACCTGGTAGGTGGTAAGCTGGGGAAGGTACCTATGTTTGGAGATGAGGGCAAAAAGTTAATGCAGCAAGTGCTCGCATTTTCCTTCCTCTCTCTTTTTTCAGAGTTAAAGATCAGTCTTCAGTACACCATTTATGCTTCCACTTGGGCTGGCCAGTCATTTCTGTGGCTGCATTTTCTTCTAGTTTATCAGCATTCCTATAAGAATTTCTGTTCACTTGTCCATGTGTAGATGTTGGGACAAGACTAGCAGCATGTGCTGAGTCTTGCTTTACCACTCTTGTTATCTACAGGACATGCCTATTAATTTAGAAAATCCAGTACTCAAGCACTTCAGAAGTCTAATTTGATGTTGACCCTGCCTACTAGGGTCAGTTATTATTATTGGGGCACAAAATATCAAGAAGATGGTGAATTTTTGGTCCAGAATGGTTAGTGCTGCAAGGTGTCAGACTTCATACCTCTAGGTGATGTCTTCACTGGATATTAACCAGGAGCCAACCTAAATTATTTTGGTTGTGTTGTTTTTGTTTGTTTGTTATTAAAAAGGATTTGGAGGGTGTATCCCTGGGCTGGTACTACACTAGTTAAGCTGATCCTTTTGCTGTTAATGGATGCTCTGTAAAGAGAGTAGGTTTTCCTTTTTGTAACTGTTGACAAACAGGCCTGTTACAACTGGAGTGGGCTGTACTCTGTAGAGAGGGAGGAAGTTTGTTCTCCTGCCCTCCTCCTTTGGGCTGACTCCACTTGGAAGGGTGCAGTGACCACTGGTCCTGTATCTTGCTGAAGCTGGTGGGTTGGTTGTGTGCCATAAGCTTGCTCTCTGCTCCAGGCTGTAAGCTCCTGGGCATTACAGCTATCAAATAGAGTTTTTATATCATTTTTCTACTACATCAGGGCCCATGATACTATCAGTATTTGTGATCTGTATTTTTTCACTGAGGTACCTAATTTGATTTATGGGCTAACTTTTCAGGAGCAGATCTGATATTTTTGGATTAAAATAGTCTCCTGAGTTTAGAGGTAATACAATTGGATTCTGGATTGTGCATGTTCAGAGAAACCTGGTAATGCAGCTCTTTCTGTTTGAGAGCTGTTGTAACTTAGGCTATCTGGAAATGATTTGGAATCCCTTTGGTCAAACCATGTGAATGTCTCCCTTTGCAGCCATCAGGCCATTACGGGACTTGAACAATGCCAGGGTTGTGTCTCCCTCGGGCTCGGAGGAGGCACCAGGGCGCTCATCCCGGCGCAAACGGAAACCAACCTGCTACAAAGAGCCATCAATCAATAGGTTGGGCTTTAAACTATTCCTTCCAAAGACTTTTCCCATGCTGCACCCCCTGCTCTGCTCCTATATACTCCCTCTCCAGGGATCCTCTGTTGCTTTGCTTAAAGTTCTTCTTACCCTTTGTGTTGTGTGACCCTCCTCTTCTACCACTGTGTGGTTTTGCCAAAATTCTGCAACAGCTCACACAGATGTTTAGGCTTCTGGTAATAAGCTACCAAAGATGTTATTTTATTTGTTGAAATGAGCTTATTTCTTGGCAGACTGCATCTGTAGTACTCCAGTGCTAGTGAGGCAGTAGCACGAGGATAAAATACAGGCTAAAGACAGCTCAGCAAAAGCCCTGATTTCATTTATATTCTGCGATGACTAAGATTTTACAAATTATTGAGTAATACTTTTCTTCTGAGAGCAGGCTGTATCTATATTCACTAGCAAATACAATACCTAAACAAATAGCTGCATCTTTTCCCTAGGAAACTGTAGATTCAGTACATCCAATGGCTATTGCACAGTCATGTACTCCTAAAATGACGACTTTGTCGTTATATAACGTTGCTGGGTGTGTTTTTCCCTGCAAAGTGTCCCAGTTTGAACTTTCCATGAATAGCTGGATATATTGCACCAGAAAGTACTCTGTAATGGCCAAGAAACAAACTGTACCACTTAATTGTCTTATGGGGAAGAGCTGCACTAAAATCAGAAACTTTAGAGACTAAAATCATACATGTAATTCAAGGAATAGTTGATGTTTCAATGTAACTCTTTTGGTTCTGCAGGAAACTGAGGCAGGGTGACCCATTTACAGACACTGAGTTCCTCCACTCTCCCCTCTACAAAAGAAAAAAGAAGCCTGTCAAAGCCGAGGGAATGACCAAGATGAAAGAGAACAAAGAATGCCTTCCTGAAGGATGTCTCAGTGCCGAGGCAGGCAAGTTCATAACAACAGAAAGGATTCAGGAGTGGTTCAAAGGCAGCCCCCAAGCTCCTAGAAGCTCGTGCATTTAGCAACAAGGCTACAGCTTTGAACACAGAGGCCTGAGCAAAGATGGAGGTGGCTCATCAGGCAGCTGAACTATTCCAACTACGGAAACCCAAGGACCAATTTGACAAATCGAGCCTTGTACCATGGATTTCTTCTGTTTTCAAATCTTTGGGACTCATGGGGTGGGGAAAGTGGTTGACACAAATTGATGTCAACTGTTTTAATGATGGGCATGGCCCTTATGTGCTGTATGATTAGCCCCTAGCTATCTTCTGCTTCCTTCCTCTTCTCTCCCCGTCTGCCATGTAAAGCTCCCTGCAGCAGAAGATGAGCCCCATACCAACAACCAACATTAAGGGATATTTGAAACACAGGGTGCTTAGGACCAGACCTAAGCATGCCTTGTCTCAAACATTCTGAGTTTTGCTACAGGAAAGGTGATCAGAGGAGAGGGTCCTATGGGACAGAGCTGTTTAAAAACATCTCACCTTTTCCTATCACTCCTTGCCCTTGTTAAAAAGTTCCCCTTCAGCCTTCTTGTAGCCCCTTGAGGTACTGAAAGGTAAGATAAGTTCTCCCTAGCACCTTCTGTTTTCTAGGCTGAACAACCTCAACTCTCTCAGCCTGTCTTTGCAGGAGAGGTATTTCAGCCTTCTGATCATCTTTGTGTCCCCCCTCTGGCTTTGCTCCAACAGGTCCATATTCTTCTTAAGCTGGAAATCACAGAGCTGGACAACAGTATGGGGTCAGTTGTGTTTCAGGAAATCCTGTACTCTTCCATTGTAGACTGTGCATCCACTGGCTTCAAGCAATTGCTTTGTTTAGGGTCTACTGGTGTAACTTTGAAAGTTATTGATTCTAAATGTTTGAGAGAGTGGTGGGGAAAGGAAGGGATCAGACTGGTAGTGAAAGGGAAGCAAATGTGCTTGTTTGGAAGCAGGAAAAGTGTTCCCTCTTTGTGACAGAGACGGGAGAGGGCTGCTCTTTTCTTGTGACCATACTTACTGCTTCTCCTTAGCACCTCAGCAACATCTATCAGTTCATGAGGATAGGCTAGGTCTTGCTGTACTCTCTGTACTCCAGAAGATGGAAGTTTCATTAGTAGAGGGAAAACAGTATCATCTGCTGTCAGTTAAATGCTACTATATAACTTACGTTTAAAGCTGTACTGTTAAGTTATTAAAACTAGGAAACAAAAAGCCTAAGATTCAAAAATGCCCTCTTATTTATTTGTTCAGTTTTCTGGAAGTTACCAAGCTTTCTCTGGTACTCTGTAACTGTGGAAGCCAGGTAGGAGCTAGTAAATAACAGGGAATTTGTTATAGGTGCTGTTGTATCAGAACCTGCCTGTGTTGACCCACTGATGGCAGAAGCCAGGCAGGAACACGGATCTCCAGCTGTTCCCAGTAGTTGTTTTCATTGCCTCTGTGGGTCAGAAATGGGAATTTTCCAGCTGCACTTGTGTTTGTGCTAATAACAGAATAGTAAACTGTATTCATCCACATTGAAGGTACAGAGACTGTTGCTAGCAGTTACAGAGCTGTACTTCAAACACATGGTAATACTAGCTCCTTTAGTCTAACATTGTTATCTCTATCCTCATCACCACCTATAGCAGTCAGCTGGAGGGGGAAGAGTTTGTTCATGTGTAACCAGTTTCTGTTTTGCTGTGTGATGATGTATGAGTTTGTATTGTTCCCCAAATAAAATTTCAAGTGGTATCTTTGAATTCTTGTACGCTACCTGCTGCTTACCATGACACTACACATGACAGCTCTGCCTAGGCCAGAACAAATTAAAACTCTGTTCTAAGAAGGGAAATATTTTGTGTTTATATCACATTCCAACAGTCTGTCCCAGCATGTACTGGACTGTGCTGAAAGTGACTGGAGTCTCTCTCTGAGGCACTTTCCCCCTATCTGCTAATCACACAAAGGAAGGAGACACAAAAAAGGTTAGTTGGCTTTTATTTTAGTCTGAATTAAAACTATTCCTTAAAAAAAAAAACCCAACACACAACCATGGATGGAATAAGTTTTCACAGTCATGATGTGACTTGCTGTAAGACAACAAGGGTAATTAGTAGCCCAGACAATTGGAGAAAAGTTTGCACCTTTATGAATTGTGAGGTGAGGGAAGAGGTTAACAGTTCCTATGCTTTACATCCAGTCAGAAGGAGCATAACTAAATGCATGGCCTGCATTTAGACACTGCAGCATGGCTTTGGTAGGCTCTTAGCCTATAAGGCTTGTTTCCAGCATTTACTAAGTGCTACTCAAATGCTACAGTCCTGGCTGTAGCAATGGAACCAAATCCCTTGGTACCAGGATCCTGTGCTCTGGTTGGCACTACAAGATAAATTCAGGAGGGCTGTGTAGAGCTGGCAGAGCCCTCTGAGCTCACTCACACTCACTGGGAAGTACTGCAGAGAGGATGGAATTCATTTCCAACGTCTGCTGGACCTTAGGAGGTCGCTGCTGGTTTGACCAGAGCTGTGACAGACTTGCCTTCAGACTGAGGGGAAGAGATAAACATAGGTCAAAATCAGAGAGAAAAACCTCAGGTCTGCTGTGAACAAAATTAGGAATCCAGACCCATGCCATGCTTTCATCAAATTCATCCACTTAGCAAAGGTAGGGCTTAGCCCAGCAGCTCAAAGGGCTTCAGAAAACATGGTTTTCTAAAAGTTTAGAAAGTGTCTATGTTCATTTTTATCTAGTGTTTGTAATGTTACACAACAAAGCACGATACAGAGCCACTTAGACGAGCAATGACAGAAAAGCCAGGTACAAGTTTTCTCCACTATCCTAAAGTTCCCCTTAGCTCTTGTAATTCTTTCTTTGATGAGGGCACTTGTATTTGTTCTAATTCCTTTAAAGTGTCTGGAGGAACTACTTGATTGCTTGCATCTACCAAGTACCCCAAATTTTTATTTCTTTACTTGGTCCTTGACATTTTTCAGGTGGAATTTCAATTTCTGCTTCATGTAATGCCTCCATTATTGCTGCTGCTTCTCCCACCTTTTCATGGGAATCTCTTTCAATTAGAGTATCATCTATATATTGGTATAGTTTCACATCTGGGGGGAGTGAAGAATGTCTGTAAAAATTCAGCAAGATTGAGCAATCGTGGGTGAATGTTTGTAGCCTGGAGGAAGCCTATTAAAAAATTAAAACTGATGGGAGAAAACTGCTACGAATGCAATTAAAAACAATGCAGAAAGTAATCCTGATAGGTCTCAAGGTGAAGAGTGTGCTCAAAATGCAAAGAAGCTTCTTCAGCCAGAAGTTGCTACATGTTCTAGTGAGACTGAAGTCTGTGAGATGGGGCAGAAGGCATGTGAGGGGGCTTTTGACAGCAATAATAGAGACTGTGGTGTGGAGCACCATTCCCACTCTCCTGCTGGAGTCCGAGACTTTGGAAGTACAGAAGAGGTGAATCCAGCACAGCTGCAGAGTCTTCAAAGTGTTGACTTGGTGCAACAGGTTAAGGAGGGAGCTATCTTTGAGATACAAAGTATGAAGAGTTTGCTAAAAGCCCCAGTTCACACCTTCTCAAGTCATGAAGTTCCCTCAGCTGATTCCACTCTACAAAATTCTACAAAATTCTCAAGTGTGAGCAGAAAGAGCATCAGACAGAAAGCCAACAGAAAAACTAGAATAACTGGGCAAAGAGATGATTCTGATGAGGAATATCTGCCAAACATTGTGATAATACCAGAGTCCAAAGCTGAAGAACAGCCTAAAAGAAGCCAAACAAGCAGGAAGAATACTGTCAGGAAAAGCAACTGTGATCAGAGAAATGAAGTTAATGCTTTTAGGCCTTGGATAGATGTTCAAGGAGTAGCTAATAAGAGCACAAAGGATTTACCAGGTAATCTTAAACAGCGCAGGGAAACTTACATTGTCCATCCTTTGGATATTGCAGGAAGCTTGGGTTGTTTCCAGACAGAAGTTGAAGGGGGTGAAAATGTACCTCCCAGGTCTGTTCCTGGGAGCAAAGCAAGCAAAATCCCCAGAGCTGCTAAGAGCAATCAAAAGAGCAATAAAAAACAGACAGGGGGCCTTCAAGAAAAAGGGCAAGGTAAAGTTGACAACAACATGGATGCTTTGAAAAAAGGAGCCTCTTGCAAACCCAAGGCTCAGAGGAAGAGGAGCAACTCTCAGCCTCCAGACACCGACTCCCTGGCCCAAAAAAGTGATGGTGCCAAGGTTCTCATTGGAAGTTCCACAGAACTTGCATCCAAGCAAACTGTCCTGATGGGGAAGTTTTCCTGCATTACAAATCTGCTGTCTGAGCCAGATGCTCTCCTGGAGGAGCATCTACCTGAGATATCACTTGCAGATAGTCTTACAGATCTTTCACACAGTCTTGAATCCTCCCATGTGAGCAGTGCTGCAGTTTTGCCTGTCAGCTCCAGACTTACCAAAGTACCAGTTTCCAAGAGCTTAAGTACTGAGAGCAACAGAATGCCAGCAAAATCCCCTGTTTGCTTGAAAAACTCCCTGATATTTAAAGAAAAGACTGCAGAGGAAATACCTGGGGAAAGGAGCCAAGTGCAGTCAAGTTCTTGGAGCTCATCTTCACAGGAACCTGGTAGGTGGTAAGCTGGGGAAGGTACCTATGTTTGGAGATGAGGGCAAAAAGTTAATGCAGCAAGTGCTCGCATTTTCCTTCCTCTCTCTTTTTTCAGAGTTAAAGATCAGTCTTCAGTACACCATTTATGCTTCCACTTGGGCTGGCCAGTCATTTCTGTGGCTGCATTTTCTTCTAGTTTATCAGCATTCCTATAAGAATTTCTGTTCACTTGTCCATGTGTAGATGTTGGGACAAGACTAGCAGCATGTGCTGAGTCTTGCTTTACCACTCTTGTTATCTACAGGACATGCCTATTAATTTAGAAAATCCAGTACTCAAGCACTTCAGAAGTCTAATTTGATGTTGACCCTGCCTACTAGGGTCAGTTATTATTATTGGGGCACAAAATATCAAGAAGATGGTGAATTTTTGGTCCAGAATGGTTAGTGCTGCAAGGTGTCAGACTTCATACCTCTAGGTGATGTCTTCACTGGATATTAACCAGGAGCCAACCTAAATTATTTTGGTTGTGTTGTTTTTGTTTGTTTGTTATTAAAAAGGATTTGGAGGGTGTATCCCTGGGCTGGTACTACACTAGTTAAGCTGATCCTTTTGCTGTTAATGGATGCTCTGTAAAGAGAGTAGGTTTTCCTTTTTGTAACTGTTGACAAACAGGCCTGTTACAACTGGAGTGGGCTGTACTCTGTAGAGAGGGAGGAAGTTTGTTCTCCTGCCCTCCTCCTTTGGGCTGACTCCACTTGGAAGGGTGCAGTGACCACTGGTCCTGTATCTTGCTGAAGCTGGTGGGTTGGTTGTGTGCCATAAGCTTGCTCTCTGCTCCAGGCTGTAAGCTCCTGGGCATTACAGCTATCAAATAGAGTTTTTATATCATTTTTCTACTACATCAGGGCCCATGATACTATCAGTATTTGTGATCTGTATTTTTTCACTGAGGTACCTAATTTGATTTATGGGCTAACTTTTCAGGAGCAGATCTGATATTTTTGGATTAAAATAGTCTCCTGAGTTTAGAGGTAATACAATTGGATTCTGGATTGTGCATGTTCAGAGAAACCTGGTAATGCAGCTCTTTCTGTTTGAGAGCTGTTGTAACTTAGGCTATCTGGAAATGATTTGGAATCCCTTTGGTCAAACCATGTGAATGTCTCCCTTTGCAGCCATCAGGCCATTACGGGACTTGAACAATGCCAGGGTTGTGTCTCCCTCGGGCTCGGAGGAGGCACCAGGGCGCTCATCCCGGCGCAAACGGAAACCAACCTGCTACAAAGAGCCATCAATCAATAGGTTGGGCTTTAAACTATTCCTTCCAAAGACTTTTCCCATGCTGCACCCCCTGCTCTGCTCCTATATACTCCCTCTCCAGGGATCCTCTGTTGCTTTGCTTAAAGTTCTTCTTACCCTTTGTGTTGTGTGACCCTCCTCTTCTACCACTGTGTGGTTTTGCCAAAATTCTGCAACAGCTCACACAGATGTTTAGGCTTCTGGTAATAAGCTACCAAAGATGTTATTTTATTTGTTGAAATGAGCTTATTTCTTGGCAGACTGCATCTGTAGTACTCCAGTGCTAGTGAGGCAGTAGCACGAGGATAAAATACAGGCTAAAGACAGCTCAGCAAAAGCCCTGATTTCATTTATATTCTGCGATGACTAAGATTTTACAAATTATTGAGTAATACTTTTCTTCTGAGAGCAGGCTGTATCTATATTCACTAGCAAATACAATACCTAAACAAATAGCTGCATCTTTTCCCTAGGAAACTGTAGATTCAGTACATCCAATGGCTATTGCACAGTCATGTACTCCTAAAATGACGACTTTGTCGTTATATAACGTTGCTGGGTGTGTTTTTCCCTGCAAAGTGTCCCAGTTTGAACTTTCCATGAATAGCTGGATATATTGCACCAGAAAGTACTCTGTAATGGCCAAGAAACAAACTGTACCACTTAATTGTCTTATGGGGAAGAGCTGCACTAAAATCAGAAACTTTAGAGACTAAAATCATACATGTAATTCAAGGAATAGTTGATGTTTCAATGTAACTCTTTTGGTTCTGCAGGAAACTGAGGCAGGGTGACCCATTTACAGACACTGAGTTCCTCCACTCTCCCCTCTACAAAAGAAAAAAGAAGCCTGTCAAAGCCGAGGGAATGACCAAGATGAAAGAGAACAAAGAATGCCTTCCTGAAGGATGTCTCAGTGCCGAGGCAGGCAAGTTCATAACAACAGAAAGGATTCAGGAGTGGTTCAAAGGCAGCCCCCAAGCTCCTAGAAGCTCGTGCATTTAGCAACAAGGCTACAGCTTTGAACACAGAGGCCTGAGCAAAGATGGAGGTGGCTCATCAGGCAGCTGAACTATTCCAACTACGGAAACCCAAGGACCAATTTGACAAATCGAGCCTTGTACCATGGATTTCTTCTGTTTTCAAATCTTTGGGACTCATGGGGTGGGGAAAGTGGTTGACACAAATTGATGTCAACTGTTTTAATGATGGGCATGGCCCTTATGTGCTGTATGATTAGCCCCTAGCTATCTTCTGCTTCCTTCCTCTTCTCTCCCCGTCTGCCATGTAAAGCTCCCTGCAGCAGAAGATGAGCCCCATACCAACAACCAACATTAAGGGATATTTGAAACACAGGGTGCTTAGGACCAGACCTAAGCATGCCTTGTCTCAAACATTCTGAGTTTTGCTACAGGAAAGGTGATCAGAGGAGAGGGTCCTATGGGACAGAGCTGTTTAAAAACATCTCACCTTTTCCTATCACTCCTTGCCCTTGTTAAAAAGTTCCCCTTCAGCCTTCTTGTAGCCCCTTGAGGTACTGAAAGGTAAGATAAGTTCTCCCTAGCACCTTCTGTTTTCTAGGCTGAACAACCTCAACTCTCTCAGCCTGTCTTTGCAGGAGAGGTATTTCAGCCTTCTGATCATCTTTGTGTCCCCCCTCTGGCTTTGCTCCAACAGGTCCATATTCTTCTTAAGCTGGAAATCACAGAGCTGGACAACAGTATGGGGTCAGTTGTGTTTCAGGAAATCCTGTACTCTTCCATTGTAGACTGTGCATCCACTGGCTTCAAGCAATTGCTTTGTTTAGGGTCTACTGGTGTAACTTTGAAAGTTATTGATTCTAAATGTTTGAGAGAGTGGTGGGGAAAGGAAGGGATCAGACTGGTAGTGAAAGGGAAGCAAATGTGCTTGTTTGGAAGCAGGAAAAGTGTTCCCTCTTTGTGACAGAGACGGGAGAGGGCTGCTCTTTTCTTGTGACCATACTTACTGCTTCTCCTTAGCACCTCAGCAACATCTATCAGTTCATGAGGATAGGCTAGGTCTTGCTGTACTCTCTGTACTCCAGAAGATGGAAGTTTCATTAGTAGAGGGAAAACAGTATCATCTGCTGTCAGTTAAATGCTACTATATAACTTACGTTTAAAGCTGTACTGTTAAGTTATTAAAACTAGGAAACAAAAAGCCTAAGATTCAAAAATGCCCTCTTATTTATTTGTTCAGTTTTCTGGAAGTTACCAAGCTTTCTCTGGTACTCTGTAACTGTGGAAGCCAGGTAGGAGCTAGTAAATAACAGGGAATTTGTTATAGGTGCTGTTGTATCAGAACCTGCCTGTGTTGACCCACTGATGGCAGAAGCCAGGCAGGAACACGGATCTCCAGCTGTTCCCAGTAGTTGTTTTCATTGCCTCTGTGGGTCAGAAATGGGAATTTTCCAGCTGCACTTGTGTTTGTGCTAATAACAGAATAGTAAACTGTATTCATCCACATTGAAGGTACAGAGACTGTTGCTAGCAGTTACAGAGCTGTACTTCAAACACATGGTAATACTAGCTCCTTTAGTCTAACATTGTTATCTCTATCCTCATCACCACCTATAGCAGTCAGCTGGAGGGGGAAGAGTTTGTTCATGTGTAACCAGTTTCTGTTTTGCTGTGTGATGATGTATGAGTTTGTATTGTTCCCCAAATAAAATTTCAAGTGGTATCTTTGAATTCTTGTACGCTACCTGCTGCTTACCATGACACTACACATGACAGCTCTGCCTAGGCCAGAACAAATTAAAACTCTGTTCTAAGAAGGGAAATATTTTGTGTTTATATCACATTCCAACAGTCTGTCCCAGCATGTACTGGACTGTGCTGAAAGTGACTGGAGTCTCTCTCTGAGGCACTTTCCCCCTATCTGCTAATCACACAAAGGAAGGAGACACAAAAAAGGTTAGTTGGCTTTTATTTTAGTCTGAATTAAAACTATTCCTTAAAAAAAAAAACCCAACACACAACCATGGATGGAATAAGTTTTCACAGTCATGATGTGACTTGCTGTAAGACAACAAGGGTAATTAGTAGCCCAGACAATTGGAGAAAAGTTTGCACCTTTATGAATTGTGAGGTGAGGGAAGAGGTTAACAGTTCCTATGCTTTACATCCAGTCAGAAGGAGCATAACTAAATGCATGGCCTGCATTTAGACACTGCAGCATGGCTTTGGTAGGCTCTTAGCCTATAAGGCTTGTTTCCAGCATTTACTAAGTGCTACTCAAATGCTACAGTCCTGGCTGTAGCAATGGAACCAAATCCCTTGGTACCAGGATCCTGTGCTCTGGTTGGCACTACAAGATAAATTCAGGAGGGCTGTGTAGAGCTGGCAGAGCCCTCTGAGCTCACTCACACTCACTGGGAAGTACTGCAGAGAGGATGGAATTCATTTCCAACGTCTGCTGGACCTTAGGAGGTCGCTGCTGGTTTGACCAGAGCTGTGACAGACTTGCCTTCAGACTGAGGGGAAGAGATAAACATAGGTCAAAATCAGAGAGAAAAACCTCAGGTCTGCTGTGAACAAAATTAGGAATCCAGACCCATGCCATGCTTTCATCAAATTCATCCACTTAGCAAAGGTAGGGCTTAGCCCAGCAGCTCAAAGGGCTTCAGAAAACATGGTTTTCTAAAAGTTTAGAAAGTGTCTATGTTCATTTTTATCTAGTGTTTGTAATGTTACACAACAAAGCACGATACAGAGCCACTTAGACGAGCAATGACAGAAAAGCCAGGTACAAGTTTTCTCCACTATCCTAAAGTTCCCCTTAGCTCTTGTAATTCTTTCTTTGATGAGGGCACTTGTATTTGTTCTAATTCCTTTAAAGTGTCTGGAGGAACTACTTGATTGCTTGCATCTACCAAGTACCCCAAATTTTTATTTCTTTACTTGGTCCTTGACATTTTTCAGGTGGAATTTCAATTTCTGCTTCATGTAATGCCTCCATTATTGCTGCTGCTTCTCCCACCTTTTCATGGGAATCTCTTTCAATTAGAGTATCATCTATATATTGGTATAGTTTCACATCTGGGGGGAGTGAAGAATGTCTGTAAAAATTCAGCAAGATTGAGCAATCGTGGGTGAATGTTTGTAGCCTGGAGGAAGCCTATTAAAAA
>JANPWX010023309.1:0-11323 GCA_024734555.1 Trochalopteron elliotii
ACCTCATTAATGAGTGCCTGAAAGGTGTGAGACAGGAAACACTGTTCTGGATCCCTGAATTCAGAACAAAAAGGGAGCTGTGGCTGGAGCAGGGACCTGCCTGTGTCAGGAATGTGCCCTGGAGCATTCCTGAGTCAGGAATGTGCCCACAGGAACCAGGAGCTCCTCTCATGTGACCTGTGGAGAGGTCACTTGGGACAGGTGACCTGCTCTTCTCATGGCTGTTCCCCCGTGTCCAGCAGGAGTGGAATGGGCACTCTGGGATGAGCCCCATCAGCACACGGAGCTGCTCCAACACTCTGCAGTTCAGGATAGAATTCCAGGCAGAGTGCAGAGGAGTCTGTGCTGAGAGCTCTCAAGTTCCATGACTCCTCCCCATCCAGCCCCTGCAAACAGCAGGGATTTGTTTTCCAACATTTTCATTCCCAGGGCTGAGTGGGCTCTGCTGGATCCCATGGGAATGAGAGCCTGTTCTTCCCACCTCAAGATGACATAGCTCCTCTGGAAACACTTTCTCCTTGGTTAATTTGCATCTTGTCACTGGAAAACTGCCTTACCACTGGAGTTTGATTTTAATGGGGATTTCTTGGATTTTAATGGGGATTTCTTGGTTGGCTGCAGGAATTCTGCAGTCCAAGAGCTTCCCATGTCCTTTGGGGTCTTGGAAAGCTTCTGGGTCAGATGAGACATCAGCTGATTCCCAGTCTCATCCCGAGGCTTTTCATCTGGTTTCTAAATATTCCAGATTTCTCCTCTTATTTACATTCCTCCCAGTGTGAAAGTTTTGGAATCAGCATAAAGAGCAAAAGGGAAAAACAAGGAGAAGATGTGGGAAGAACTTCCCAAGGGACAATGACAAGGTCCTGGAGCTGCCAGTGCCTCTGGATATATCCTGAGTATCCTCAGAGTGCCCAGCTCTGCTGAAGGTCCCTGACACTGTCACCAAGGAGTTTCCCTGGATCATCCCACCCCACCCCGGGGTGCCCTCAGCCATGGTTCTGGGAGTGATGGGGCCAAAGGCTGGGACACTTCTCCCTTGGATTGGGAACCTTTGCCCTGGGAGCAAGCTGTGCACCCTGTCAGTGCTTTTCCAAAAGTTCTTTTCCATCTCCCAGAGATCTCTTGGCAGCTTTGGTGATCTGTGTGGGCACCAGCCCAGGAGTGTCACTTCCAACAACACTTTCCCAGTGACATTCCTGGGCTGGAAATCAAGGGAAGGAGGAGAACCCTCAGAAGTGATCTGGGTGCAGTTGGAAGTGGGGATGGCTGGGCTGCCTTGGAATGAGGTGCTGTGGAAGGGCTGGAGCATGGAATGCTGGAATAACCAGGATGATGGGAAGGTATCCATCACTTTACTGCCTCTGCATCATTTGGATCACATCAGGGGTGCTGCCATTTAATGAAAGTGGGAATTTTGGCACCTGGAAACATGTTATGACCAAACTAACTGGGAATTTTTTTCCTGGGAAAATCCCTGTCCAATTGCAGTGCACTCAGGAAGCTCTGCCCAACCTGAAGTTCTGGATAATCTCACCCTTCAGCCTCTCTGATTTTTTCCATAAATTCAGCATGAAGGATTGGAAGGGGAATTTCTTCCTGGAGAGTCAAGAATGAAGAGCTGGGAAGATTTGCCTGGAAAGGAGCAGGATGGGTGTAACTGGGGGGTGGGGAAAGATGGGCCCAAAGACAGGAAAAACAGGGTTAAACCTCACCCAGAGCTAAACCTCACCCAGGGCTAAACCTGCACCCAAGGCTAAACTTCACGCAGAGCTAATCTGGCTCCCAGGGTTAAACCTCACCCAGGATTAAATTTGCACCCAGGATTAAACTTGCACCCAGGGCTAAACCTGCACCCAGGGTTAGACCTGCATCCAGGACTAGACCTGCACTCAGGGCTAATCTTGCTCCCAGGGTTAAAACTCACCCAGGGCTAAACCTCACCCAGGGTTAGACCTGCATCCACAACTAAACCTGCACCCAGGGCTAATCCTGCTCCCAGGGTTAAAACTCACCCAGAATTTAACCTGCACACAGGTTTAAGCCTGACCCTGGGCTTTGCTAAAGTGCCTTAACTCAGTGTTTGCCAAGCCCTCAGGTGCAGCTTTTCCTGTGCTCTTCCCAAACATTTCCCTCAGAGTTTGTGTTTGCTGGGAGATTTTGGGAGGGGCCCTTTGCTTTTTTATTTCCTGAACTGGCCCAATATTTGCATTTCATTATCCATTATTTGCATTTCAGGTGTTGCTGGTGGTAATTTGCTGTCCTGGAAAACGTTCCATGTTGTATTCTCAAAAACTGGAGTCAATCCTATGGGGCAGGTGAGCTCTCCATAAAAACCAGCTGCAAACCAAGGGAAATTGGGAGAGAGAGCTCAGAGGTGAGAAATGCTCCAGGGATGAGGGCCAGGAAATAGGGCAGGGATCTGAAAGTGAACTGGATAAGGGAGGTTTTTTGGGAAAAAATAACATAAGGAAGAAATAATTCTAGAGAATTTGTGGGAGTAGCACGAGGAAAATGTACTCAGTGTATCAGGTCAAACCATCCCTGGGTAGGGAAGCTGCTCCATGAAAAGAGGATGGAAACTGGGGCAACTTGGGGAAAAAAAATACCACAGAAATAAGAGGAACATTTACAGGTGTAAAAAGCAAGGGAAGGGCAGGAGAAGGAAAACAGTCAGCAGGGACATGAGGAGTGCTGAAAAATCCTTCTGTAGGCACCTAAAACAGGAAAAATTCACCTGCTACTCCTTGGGCAGGGAAAATTCCCAAGGGAGGGCACAAAGGGAAGTGTCTGATGCCTTTGTGGAGCTGGGATGCTTGGGAAAGAGAGGCAGAGCTGTGGGAATGGGGCTGGAACAGGAAAAAGCAGGGGGGAATTCCAGAAATCCGTGATTCTCACGTGCTCTGAACCCACCACCATTCAGCCCTGAGTGAATTCCAGACAGGTCTGAGCTACTCATTCCCATCTCCAAGAGCACCTGGTGAAGGAGGAAGGAGGCTTCTGGATTCTGTTTCCATTTCTGGAGTCAGGAGAAGACCAAGAAGCCTTGGGAGGAAGGATATCCATGGGATAAGAGGGGAATTGAGCCTGGAAGGGCTCTCAGGGGGTCCCTAATCCTGCCTCAGGCTAGGCTCAAAGCACAGTGAGCAACAAGATGAAGACAGTTTGGGCAGGGCTTTATCCAGTTTGAGCAGGGCTTTATCTAGTTTGGGTTTGGCTTTATCCAGTTTGGGCAGGGCTTTGTCTAATTTGGGTTTGGCTTTAGCCAATTTGGGCTTGGAAATCTCCAAGGCTGGAGCCTCCCAAGCTGCTCCAGTGATGGGATTGGAGCCACAGGGATCAGGTGTGATGATGCTGAGTGGTCTCTGTTATCTGGTGCCTTTGAGGGCTCCCCTTCCATCTCTAATTTGCAGGTGAATATTTTGGGGTCTCGAATTTGCATTTTGGGGTCTCAGATTTGGGATTTGCTGCTCCTGGGTGCCAGTGTCAGCCCCAGCCACCAGGAGCTGCACATTCCCACAGCCCAGGCTGTCCCCAGAGCACAGCTCTCCTGGGAAATGGGAAAAGAGTCTCACTCTGCCACTCCTCCACACACCAAGGAGGGGGAAATGGGGATTGCAGATTATTTAGGGGATAAACATCCATGTTCTTACAGTGTTTTCCATGATGGATGAGTCCTGAATTCCCCAAGGATCCGTCCTGCTGCATCCTGGCCATGTGACCTCATTTCAAGCCCTTGTTCTTAAAAAAGATGTTCCAAAATTCATGAGCAGCTCTAATAGAGGAGATCAAATCATGGAGTCATGGAATGGTTTGGAGTTTTTTAATAGGGACCATATTGGATAAGGATTGCACAAAGGAAAACCCTTTTCCAGGGCGATTTTGCAGGGTGTAGCATCCATCCCTCAGAGAGGGGCAGTCTGGATCTGTTCCAATCTGAATTAATCAGAAGCAGACACTTGTCTGACATTAAAACTTCAAGCCCAAGAGCTACATCCATCACATTTCTCTTGGGAAGAGATTAAAACACAGCAGGAAAAACTGCAGGTTTCCCTCCATCCAAAAACCAGACAGGTTGGGAGTTTATTCCCTTATTTGAGAGCTTTGTAAACAGATCCAAAGCCCACCTTGACCTTGACCTGGAAGAGCCAGGAAGCTTTTCCAAGGGGATCATTTCCTGCAGGAATCACCACACTGGTGATTTTGTTTGTCTGGAGTGTTTTGTTTCCCCAAACATCCGAAGTTGCTTCCTTGCTTCCCTGTCACGGACAATTTGTTTCCCAACAGTGATTAGAAAACAGGGAAGGTCTTCCCTGCTCTTGCATCCTGCTGGGAATGCCTCCAGCTGCTCCCTGAAGCAGCAGCAGGAGCTGGCCAGCTTCCAGCCCACCAGCATTTCAGCTGAAGTGAATGAGCTTGGAAAAAAAAATCCAAGCATCTGGTGCAGATTATCCAATTTCTATCCCTCTTTCATTTGGCAGCTCTGGCAGCTGGGCCTCAGAAATTGTGGGAGCTTTGAACTCTTTTACAAACCCTTTGGATTGGGAATTCTGGGCGTTTTCCTTGCTCTCTGCCCAGCTCAGGCTGGTTTAGGATTTTGGAGGCTGCCCCAAAACACAAGATTAAAGACCAGCACTGCCAGCAGGGACCTTCCAGAGTGAAATGATTCCTTTAATCCCTGGGGAAAACAGGGAATCCCTGGGTGTCCTGCAAACTCCGTGCATTATCCACCTGCCTGGGCAGGGATTTATTTCCTGTGCTGCTCCATTAAGAGAATTAAACTCCCTTTTTGGTTTGGGGTGAGTACTCTGAGCCCCAGCAGCAGCTGGAGCATCTTTGGTGGGCTCTTCCATCCCACTTTGCTCATCAATATCCACAGTGAACACAGGGAATGTGCTTGGATGTGTTTATAGGGCTGCAGCCCCATGGCTGGACTTGGGTTTAAGTGGTCCCAGCTCCCCCCCTGCCCCTGTCCCACCTCCTGCAGCATTTCCACCACAGCCTCCACCAGCCTTCCCTGGCTCTCACTCTTCCCTTTTGAGGAGCAGAGCCACAAATTCCCCTTTTAGAGCCCATTTTCCCTGTTTCTCTGCTCCTTCCCTGTCCCGCCAAAATTCAAAATTTTTCCCACAAATAATTCACAATTTTTTCCACCAAAATTCAAAATTTTTCCCGCCAAAAATTCCAATTTTTTTTCCCACCTAAATTCCCAGTTTTTCCTGCCAAAATTCACAGTTTTTCCCACCAAAACTGAAACCTCCCTGCTCTGCTTTACAGCTCAGCGTTGGCCTGGCCCCACTCAAATATATCCTGACATCCTCCAAGTGATTCTCTGCAGGCCTTTATTTATTTAGTGGGAGTGAAGGATTCATTCCCCCCCCTGGACTAAGGGAGCCCAAGGATTCCCACCCAGCTGAGCCCCTGCACTTCATCCTGGGCTGCTGGAATTGTTTGCATCCATTCCTGAGCTATTGCACTTCATTCCTGCCCAATAGATTTTTATTTGGGTATGAAATCAAAATGTGACAGCACGTGGAAAGTTAAGGAATGGAGAAATCCATAAATTACTTTTATACAGCGGAGCTGATGTGAGTGTGCTGCTCTGGCCTTAGCCAGTGCTCACCCAAACTCGAGTTTAAGCTGGGTTTTAAGGGGTGCACAAATCACCCTGAGCTTTCTCTTCCCTAAAAATTCTTCCCTAATAATCCTAATTATTAGCCAGAAATGTTTTTTCACCACCAGTTCTGCCCTTGGAGCCCTGCTGGGCTTGGAGCTACCCCCCAGCTCACGGTTCCTCAACCTTCCTGTGCATCCACATCCCATTCCATGGGTGGGAATCATGTGGAGATGTGCCTGCATGGCAGGAGATGTTTCTGCTGGACAAGAGGAGCTTTGGGAAGTTGTGTGGGACTGGAGGAGACCCTTCATGTGCTGCCCCTTGAGCTCTGTGCCCAGGCAGTAGCAGGGACAGGGAGGAGAGGATGGCAGATCAGGCAGGAGCTGCTTCTCCTCATGGGAAACACATGAAGAGACCTTTCCTGGAGGCCTCCATTCCCTCCTCACCAAAACTCTGCCATCAGAACTTGTGCAAATAGGATCCTGGAATGGTCTGGGTGGGAAGGGACCTCATCCATTCCCACCCCAGCCCTGGGCAGGGACACCTCCCACTGTCCCAGGCTGCTCCAAGCCCCAGTGTCCAGCCTGGCCTTGGGCACTGCCAGGGATCCAGGGGCAGCCACAGCTGCTCTGGGCACCCTGTGCCAGGGCCTGCCCACCCTGCCAGGGAACAATTCCTGCCCAATATCCCATCCAGCCCTGCCCTCTGGCCCTGGCACAGCCATTCCCTGTGTCCTGTCCCTCCAGCCCTTGTCCCCAGTCCCTCTCCAGCTCTCCTGGAGCCCCTTTAGGCCCTGGCAGGGGCTCTCAGGTGTCCCTGGAGCCTTCTGTTCTCCAGACTGAACATCCCCAGCTGAAACACACATTCCTAAAATTATGCCAGGAAAATTGAGACACCAAGCCTGTCTATTCAGGTTTTTTCATCTTCAAAAGAAATCACGACCTCATTAATGAGTGCCTGAAAGGTGTGAGACAGGAAACACTGTTCTGGATCCCTGAATTCAGAACAAAAAGGGAGCTGTGGCTGGAGCAGGGACCTGCCTGTGTCAGGAATGTGCCCTGGAGCATTCCTGAGTCAGGAATGTGCCCACAGGAACCAGGAGCTCCTCTCATGTGACCTGTGGAGAGGTCACTTGGGACAGGTGACCTGCTCTTCTCATGGCTGTTCCCCCGTGTCCAGCAGGAGTGGAATGGGCACTCTGGGATGAGCCCCATCAGCACACGGAGCTGCTCCAACACTCTGCAGTTCAGGATAGAATTCCAGGCAGAGTGCAGAGGAGTCTGTGCTGAGAGCTCTCAAGTTCCATGACTCCTCCCCATCCAGCCCCTGCAAACAGCAGGGATTTGTTTTCCAACATTTTCATTCCCAGGGCTGAGTGGGCTCTGCTGGATCCCATGGGAATGAGAGCCTGTTCTTCCCACCTCAAGATGACATAGCTCCTCTGGAAACACTTTCTCCTTGGTTAATTTGCATCTTGTCACTGGAAAACTGCCTTACCACTGGAGTTTGATTTTAATGGGGATTTCTTGGATTTTAATGGGGATTTCTTGGTTGGCTGCAGGAATTCTGCAGTCCAAGAGCTTCCCATGTCCTTTGGGGTCTTGGAAAGCTTCTGGGTCAGATGAGACATCAGCTGATTCCCAGTCTCATCCCGAGGCTTTTCATCTGGTTTCTAAATATTCCAGATTTCTCCTCTTATTTACATTCCTCCCAGTGTGAAAGTTTTGGAATCAGCATAAAGAGCAAAAGGGAAAAACAAGGAGAAGATGTGGGAAGAACTTCCCAAGGGACAATGACAAGGTCCTGGAGCTGCCAGTGCCTCTGGATATATCCTGAGTATCCTCAGAGTGCCCAGCTCTGCTGAAGGTCCCTGACACTGTCACCAAGGAGTTTCCCTGGATCATCCCACCCCACCCCGGGGTGCCCTCAGCCATGGTTCTGGGAGTGATGGGGCCAAAGGCTGGGACACTTCTCCCTTGGATTGGGAACCTTTGCCCTGGGAGCAAGCTGTGCACCCTGTCAGTGCTTTTCCAAAAGTTCTTTTCCATCTCCCAGAGATCTCTTGGCAGCTTTGGTGATCTGTGTGGGCACCAGCCCAGGAGTGTCACTTCCAACAACACTTTCCCAGTGACATTCCTGGGCTGGAAATCAAGGGAAGGAGGAGAACCCTCAGAAGTGATCTGGGTGCAGTTGGAAGTGGGGATGGCTGGGCTGCCTTGGAATGAGGTGCTGTGGAAGGGCTGGAGCATGGAATGCTGGAATAACCAGGATGATGGGAAGGTATCCATCACTTTACTGCCTCTGCATCATTTGGATCACATCAGGGGTGCTGCCATTTAATGAAAGTGGGAATTTTGGCACCTGGAAACATGTTATGACCAAACTAACTGGGAATTTTTTTCCTGGGAAAATCCCTGTCCAATTGCAGTGCACTCAGGAAGCTCTGCCCAACCTGAAGTTCTGGATAATCTCACCCTTCAGCCTCTCTGATTTTTTCCATAAATTCAGCATGAAGGATTGGAAGGGGAATTTCTTCCTGGAGAGTCAAGAATGAAGAGCTGGGAAGATTTGCCTGGAAAGGAGCAGGATGGGTGTAACTGGGGGGTGGGGAAAGATGGGCCCAAAGACAGGAAAAACAGGGTTAAACCTCACCCAGAGCTAAACCTCACCCAGGGCTAAACCTGCACCCAAGGCTAAACTTCACGCAGAGCTAATCTGGCTCCCAGGGTTAAACCTCACCCAGGATTAAATTTGCACCCAGGATTAAACTTGCACCCAGGGCTAAACCTGCACCCAGGGTTAGACCTGCATCCAGGACTAGACCTGCACTCAGGGCTAATCTTGCTCCCAGGGTTAAAACTCACCCAGGGCTAAACCTCACCCAGGGTTAGACCTGCATCCACAACTAAACCTGCACCCAGGGCTAATCCTGCTCCCAGGGTTAAAACTCACCCAGAATTTAACCTGCACACAGGTTTAAGCCTGACCCTGGGCTTTGCTAAAGTGCCTTAACTCAGTGTTTGCCAAGCCCTCAGGTGCAGCTTTTCCTGTGCTCTTCCCAAACATTTCCCTCAGAGTTTGTGTTTGCTGGGAGATTTTGGGAGGGGCCCTTTGCTTTTTTATTTCCTGAACTGGCCCAATATTTGCATTTCATTATCCATTATTTGCATTTCAGGTGTTGCTGGTGGTAATTTGCTGTCCTGGAAAACGTTCCATGTTGTATTCTCAAAAACTGGAGTCAATCCTATGGGGCAGGTGAGCTCTCCATAAAAACCAGCTGCAAACCAAGGGAAATTGGGAGAGAGAGCTCAGAGGTGAGAAATGCTCCAGGGATGAGGGCCAGGAAATAGGGCAGGGATCTGAAAGTGAACTGGATAAGGGAGGTTTTTTGGGAAAAAATAACATAAGGAAGAAATAATTCTAGAGAATTTGTGGGAGTAGCACGAGGAAAATGTACTCAGTGTATCAGGTCAAACCATCCCTGGGTAGGGAAGCTGCTCCATGAAAAGAGGATGGAAACTGGGGCAACTTGGGGAAAAAAAATACCACAGAAATAAGAGGAACATTTACAGGTGTAAAAAGCAAGGGAAGGGCAGGAGAAGGAAAACAGTCAGCAGGGACATGAGGAGTGCTGAAAAATCCTTCTGTAGGCACCTAAAACAGGAAAAATTCACCTGCTACTCCTTGGGCAGGGAAAATTCCCAAGGGAGGGCACAAAGGGAAGTGTCTGATGCCTTTGTGGAGCTGGGATGCTTGGGAAAGAGAGGCAGAGCTGTGGGAATGGGGCTGGAACAGGAAAAAGCAGGGGGGAATTCCAGAAATCCGTGATTCTCACGTGCTCTGAACCCACCACCATTCAGCCCTGAGTGAATTCCAGACAGGTCTGAGCTACTCATTCCCATCTCCAAGAGCACCTGGTGAAGGAGGAAGGAGGCTTCTGGATTCTGTTTCCATTTCTGGAGTCAGGAGAAGACCAAGAAGCCTTGGGAGGAAGGATATCCATGGGATAAGAGGGGAATTGAGCCTGGAAGGGCTCTCAGGGGGTCCCTAATCCTGCCTCAGGCTAGGCTCAAAGCACAGTGAGCAACAAGATGAAGACAGTTTGGGCAGGGCTTTATCCAGTTTGAGCAGGGCTTTATCTAGTTTGGGTTTGGCTTTATCCAGTTTGGGCAGGGCTTTGTCTAATTTGGGTTTGGCTTTAGCCAATTTGGGCTTGGAAATCTCCAAGGCTGGAGCCTCCCAAGCTGCTCCAGTGATGGGATTGGAGCCACAGGGATCAGGTGTGATGATGCTGAGTGGTCTCTGTTATCTGGTGCCTTTGAGGGCTCCCCTTCCATCTCTAATTTGCAGGTGAATATTTTGGGGTCTCGAATTTGCATTTTGGGGTCTCAGATTTGGGATTTGCTGCTCCTGGGTGCCAGTGTCAGCCCCAGCCACCAGGAGCTGCACATTCCCACAGCCCAGGCTGTCCCCAGAGCACAGCTCTCCTGGGAAATGGGAAAAGAGTCTCACTCTGCCACTCCTCCACACACCAAGGAGGGGGAAATGGGGATTGCAGATTATTTAGGGGATAAACATCCATGTTCTTACAGTGTTTTCCATGATGGATGAGTCCTGAATTCCCCAAGGATCCGTCCTGCTGCATCCTGGCCATGTGACCTCATTTCAAGCCCTTGTTCTTAAAAAAGATGTTCCAAAATTCATGAGCAGCTCTAATAGAGGAGATCAAATCATGGAGTCATGGAATGGTTTGGAGTTTTTTAATAGGGACCATATTGGATAAGGATTGCACAAAGGAAAACCCTTTTCCAGGGCGATTTTGCAGGGTGTAGCATCCATCCCTCAGAGAGGGGCAGTCTGGATCTGTTCCAATCTGAATTAATCAGAAGCAGACACTTGTCTGACATTAAAACTTCAAGCCCAAGAGCTACATCCATCACATTTCTCTTGGGAAGAGATTAAAACACAGCAGGAAAAACTGCAGGTTTCCCTCCATCCAAAAACCAGACAGGTTGGGAGTTTATTCCCTTATTTGAGAGCTTTGTAAACAGATCCAAAGCCCACCTTGACCTTGACCTGGAAGAGCCAGGAAGCTTTTCCAAGGGGATCATTTCCTGCAGGAATCACCACACTGGTGATTTTGTTTGTCTGGAGTGTTTTGTTTCCCCAAACATCCGAAGTTGCTTCCTTGCTTCCCTGTCACGGACAATTTGTTTCCCAACAGTGATTAGAAAACAGGGAAGGTCTTCCCTGCTCTTGCATCCTGCTGGGAATGCCTCCAGCTGCTCCCTGAAGCAGCAGCAGGAGCTGGCCAGCTTCCAGCCCACCAGCATTTCAGCTGAAGTGAATGAGCTTGGAAAAAAAAATCCAAGCATCTGGTGCAGATTATCCAATTTCTATCCCTCTTTCATTTGGCAGCTCTGGCAGCTGGGCCTCAGAAATTGTGGGAGCTTTGAACTCTTTTACAAACCCTTTGGATTGGGAATTCTGGGCGTTTTCCTTGCTCTCTGCCCAGCTCAGGCTGGTTTAGGATTTTGGAGGCTGCCCCAAAACACAAGATTAAAGACCAGCACTGCCAGCAGGGACCTTCCAGAGTGAAATGATTCCTTTAATCCCTGGGGAAAACAGGGAATCCCTGGGTGTCCTGCAAACTCCGTGCATTATCCACCTGCCTGGGCAGGGATTTATTTCCTGTGCTGCTCCATTAAG
>JANPWX010023316.1:0-11203 GCA_024734555.1 Trochalopteron elliotii
ACCTCATTAATGAGTGCCTGAAAGGTGTGAGACAGGAAACACTGTTCTGGATCCCTGAATTCAGAACAAAAAGGGAGCTGTGGCTGGAGCAGGGACCTGCCTGTGTCAGGAATGTGCCCTGGAGCATTCCTGAGTCAGGAATGTGCCCACAGGAACCAGGAGCTCCTCTCATGTGACCTGTGGAGAGGTCACTTGGGACAGGTGACCTGCTCTTCTCATGGCTGTTCCCCCGTGTCCAGCAGGAGTGGAATGGGCACTCTGGGATGAGCCCCATCAGCACACGGAGCTGCTCCAACACTCTGCAGTTCAGGATAGAATTCCAGGCAGAGTGCAGAGGAGTCTGTGCTGAGAGCTCTCAAGTTCCATGACTCCTCCCCATCCAGCCCCTGCAAACAGCAGGGATTTGTTTTCCAACATTTTCATTCCCAGGGCTGAGTGGGCTCTGCTGGATCCCATGGGAATGAGAGCCTGTTCTTCCCACCTCAAGATGACATAGCTCCTCTGGAAACACTTTCTCCTTGGTTAATTTGCATCTTGTCACTGGAAAACTGCCTTACCACTGGAGTTTGATTTTAATGGGGATTTCTTGGATTTTAATGGGGATTTCTTGGTTGGCTGCAGGAATTCTGCAGTCCAAGAGCTTCCCATGTCCTTTGGGGTCTTGGAAAGCTTCTGGGTCAGATGAGACATCAGCTGATTCCCAGTCTCATCCCGAGGCTTTTCATCTGGTTTCTAAATATTCCAGATTTCTCCTCTTATTTACATTCCTCCCAGTGTGAAAGTTTTGGAATCAGCATAAAGAGCAAAAGGGAAAAACAAGGAGAAGATGTGGGAAGAACTTCCCAAGGGACAATGACAAGGTCCTGGAGCTGCCAGTGCCTCTGGATATATCCTGAGTATCCTCAGAGTGCCCAGCTCTGCTGAAGGTCCCTGACACTGTCACCAAGGAGTTTCCCTGGATCATCCCACCCCGGGGTGCCCTCAGCCATGGTTCTGGGAGTGATGGGGCCAAAGGCTGGGACACTTCTCCCTTGGATTGGGAACCTTTGCCCTGGGAGCAAGCTGTGCACCCTGTCAGTGCTTTTCCAAAAGTTCTTTTCCATCTCCGAAAGATCTCTTGGCAGCTTTGGTGATCTGTGTGGGCACCAGCCCAGGAGTGTCACTTCCAACAACACTTTCCCAGTGACATTCCTGGGCTGGAAATCAAGGGAAGGAGGAGAACCCTCAGAAGTGATCTGGGTGCAGTTGGAAGTGGGGATGGCTGGGCTGCCTTGGAATGAGGTGCTGTGGAAGGGCTGGAGCATGGAGTGCTGGAATAACCAGGATGATGGGAAGGTATCCATCACTTTACTGCCTCTGCATCATTTGGATCACATCAGGGGTGCTGCCATTTAATGAAAATGGGAATTTTGGCACCTGGAATCATGTTATGACCAAACTAACTGGGAATTTTTTCCTGGGAAAATCCCTGTCCAATTGCAGTGCACTCAGGAAGCTCTGCCCAACCTGAAGTTCTGGATAATCTCACCCTTCAGCCTCTCTGATTTTTTCCATAAATTCAGCATGAAGGATTGGAAGGGGAATTTCTTCCTGGAGAGTCAAGAATGAAGAGCTGGGAAGATTTGCCTGGAAAGGAGCAGGATGGGTGTAACTGGAGGGTGGGGAAAGATGGGCCCAAAGACAGGAAAAACAGGGTTAAACCTCACCCAGGATTAGACCTGCACCCAGGGTTAGACCTGCACCCAGGGTTAGACCTGCACCCAGGGCTAGACCTGCTCCCAGAGTTAAACCTGCACCCAGGATTAAATTTGCACCCAGGGTTAGACCTGCATCCAGGGCTAAACCTCACCCGGGGCTAAACCTCACCCAGGGCTAAACCTCACCCAGGGTTAGACCTGCATCCACAACTAAACCTGCACCCAGGGCTAATCCTGCTCCCAGGGTTAAAACTCACCCAGAATTTAACCTGCACACAGGTTTAAGCCTGACCCTGGGCTTTGCTAAAGTGCTTTAACTCAGTGTTTGCCAAGCCCTCAGGTGCAGCTTTTCCTGTGCTCTTCCCAAACATTTCCCTCACAGTTTGTGTTTGCTGGGAGATTTTGGGAGGGGCCCTTTGCATTTTTACTTCCTGAACTGGCCCAATATTTGCATTTCATTATCCATTATTTGCATTTCAGGTGTTGCTGGTGGTAATTTGCTGTCCTGGAAAACGTTCCATGTTGTATTCTCAAAAACTGGAGTCAATCCTATGGGGCAGGTGAGCTCTCCATAAAAACCAGCTGCAAACCAAGGGAAATTGGGAGAGAGAGCTCAGAGGTGAGAAATGCTCCAGGGATGAGGGCCAGGAAATAGGGCAGGGATCTGAAAGTGAACTGGATAAGGGAGGTTTTTTGGGAAAAAATAACATAAGGAAGAAATAATTCTAGAGAATTTGTGGGAGTAGCACGAGGAAAATGTACTCAGTGTATCAGGTCAAACCATCCCAGGGTAGGGAAGCTGCTCCATGAAAAGAGGATGGAAACTGGGGCAACTTGGGGAAAAAAAAATACCACAGAAATAAGAGGAACATTTACAGGTGTAAAAAGCAAGGGAAGGGCAGGAGAAGGAAAACAGTCAGCAGGGACATGAGGAGTGCTGAAAAATCCTTCTGTAGGCACCTAAAACAGGAAAAATTCACCTGCTACTCCTTGGGCAGGGAAAATTCCCAAGGGAGGGCACAAAGGGAAGTGTCTGATGCCTTTGTGGAGCTGGGATGCTTGGGAAAGAGAGGCAGAGCTGTGGGAATGGGGCTGGAACAGGGAAAAGCAGGGGGGAATTCCAGAAATCCGTGATTCTCACATGCTCTGAACCCACCACCATTCAGCCCTGAGTGAATTCCAGACAGGTCTGAGCTACTCATTCCCATCTCCAAGAGCACCTGGTGAAGGAGGAAGGAGGCTTCTGGATTCTGTTTCCATTTCTGGAGTCAGGAGAAGACCAAGAAGCCTTGGGAGGAAGGATATCCATGGGATAAGAGGGGAATTGAGCCTGGAAGGGCTCTCAGGGGGTCCCTAATCCTGCCTCAGGCTAGGCTCAAAGCACAGTGAGCAACAAGATGAAGACAGTTTGGGCAGGACTTTATCTAGTTTGAGCAGGGCTTTATCTAGTTTGGGTTTGGCTTTATCCAGTTTGGGCAGGGCTTTGTCTAATTTGGGTTTGGCTTTAGCCAATTTGGGCTTGGAAATCTCCAAGGCTGGAGCCTCCCAAGCTGCTCCAGTGATGGGATCCGAGCCACAGGGATCAGGTGTGATGATGCTGAGTTATTTGTTATCTGGTGCCTTTGAGGGCTCCCCTTCCATCTCTAATTTGCAGGTGAATATTTTGGGGTCTCAAATTTGCATTTTGGGGTCTCAGATTTGGGATTTGCTGCTCCTGGGTGCCAGTGTCAGCCCCAGCCACCAGGAGCTGCACATTCCCACAGCCCAGGCTGTCCCCAGAGCACAGCTCTCCTGGGAAATGGGAAAAGAGTCTCACTCTGCCACTCCTCCACACACCAAGGAGGGGGAAATGGGGATTGCAGATTATTTAGGGGATAAACATCCATGTTCTTACAGTGTTTTCCATGATGGATGAGTCCTGAATTCCCCAAGGATCCGTACTGCTGCATCCTGGCCATGTGACCTCATTTCAAGCCCTTGTTCTTAAAAAAGATGTTCCAAAATTCATGAGCAGCTCTAATAGAGGAGATCAAATCATGGAGTCATGGAATGGTTTGGAGTTTTTTAATAGGGACCATATTGGATAAGGATTGCACAAAGGAAAACCCTTTTCCAGGGCGATTTTGTAGGGTGTAGCATCCATCCCTCAGAGAGGGGCAGTCTGGATCTGTTCCAATCTGAATTAATCAGAAGCAGACACTTGTCTGACATTAAAACTTCAAGCCCAAGAGCTACATCCATCACATTTCTCTTGGGAAGAGATTAAAACACAGCAGGAAAAACTGCAGGTTTCCCTCCATCCAAAAACCAGACAGGTTGGGAGTTTATTCCCTTATTTGAGAGCTTTGTAAACAGATCCAAAGCCCACCTTGACCTTGACCTGGAAGAGCCAGGAAGCTTTTCCAAGGGGATCATTTCCTGCAGGAATCACCACACTGGTGATTTTGTTTGTCTGGAGTGTTTTGTTTCCCCAAACATCTGAAGTTGCTTCCTTGCTTCCCTGTCACGGACAATTTGTTTCCCAACAGTGATTAGAAAACAGGGAAGGTCTTCCCTGCTCTTGCATCCTGCTGGGAATGCCTCCAGCTGCTCCCTGAAGCAGCAGCAGGAGCTGGCCAGCTTCCAGCCCACCAGCATTTCAGCTGAAGTGAATGAGCTTGGAAAAAAAATCCAAGCATCTGGTGCAGATTATCCAATTTCTATCCCTCTTTCATTTGGCAGCTCTGGCAGCTGGGCCTCAGAAATTGTGGGAGCTTTGAACTCTTTTACAAACCCTTTGGATTGGGAATTCTGGGCGTTTTCCTTGCTCTCTGCCCAGCTCAGGCTGGTTTAGGATTTTGGAGGCTGCCCCAAAACACAAGATTAAAGACCAGCACTGCCAGCAGGGACCTTCCAGAGTGAAATGATTCCTTTAATCCCTGGGGAAAACAGGGAATCCCTGGGTGTCCTGCAAACTCCGTGCATTATCCACCTGCCTGGGCAGGGATTTATTTCCTGTGCTGCTCCATTAAGAGAATTAAACTCCCTTTTTGGTTTGGGGTGAGTACTCTGAGCCCCAGCAGCAGCTGGAGCATCTTTGGTGGGCTCTTCCATCCCACTTTGCTCATCAATATCCACAGTGAACACAGGGAATGTGCTTGGATGTGTTTATAGGGCTGCAGCCCCATGGCTGGACTTGGGTTTAAGTGGTCCCAGCTCCCCCCCTGCCCCTGTCCCACCTCCTGCAGCATTTCCACCACAGCCTCCACCAGCCTTCCCTGGCTCTCACTCTTCCCTTTTGAGGAGCAGAGCCACAAATTCCCCTTTTAGAGCCCATTTTCCCTGTTTCTCTGCTCCTTCCCTGTCCCGCCAAAATTCAAAATTTTTCCCACAAATAATTCACAATTTTTTCCACCAAAATTCAAAATTTTTCCCGCCAAAAATTCCAATTTTTTTTCCCACCTAAATTCCCAGTTTTTCCTGCCAAAATTCACAGTTTTTCCCACCAAAACTGAAACCTCCCTGCTCTGCTTTACAGCTCAGCGTTGGCCTGGCCCCACTCAAATATATCCTGACATCCTCCAAGTGATTCTCTGCAGGCCTTTATTTATTTAGTGGGAGTGAAGGATTCATTCCCCCCCCTGGACTAAGGGAGCCCAAGGATTCCCACCCAGCTGAGCCCCTGCACTTCATCCTGGGCTGCTGGAATTGTTTGCATCCATTCCTGAGCTATTGCACTTCATTCCTGCCCAATAGATTTTTATTTGGGTATGAAATCAAAATGTGACAGCACGTGGAAAGTTAAGGAATGGAGAAATCCATAAATTACTTTTATACAGCGGAGCTGATGTGAGTGTGCTGCTCTGGCCTTAGCCAGTGCTCACCCAAACTCGAGTTTAAGCTGGGTTTTAAGGGGTGCACAAATCACCCTGAGCTTTCTCTTCCCTAAAAATTCTTCCCTAATAATCCTAATTATTAGCCAGAAATGTTTTTTCACCACCAGTTCTGCCCTTGGAGCCCTGCTGGGCTTGGAGCTACCCCCCAGCTCACGGTTCCTCAACCTTCCTGTGCATCCACATCCCATTCCATGGGTGGGAATCATGTGGAGATGTGCCTGCATGGCAGGAGATGTTTCTGCTGGACAAGAGGAGCTTTGGGAAGTTGTGTGGGACTGGAGGAGACCCTTCATGTGCTGCCCCTTGAGCTCTGTGCCCAGGCAGTAGCAGGGACAGGGAGGAGAGGATGGCAGATCAGGCAGGAGCTGCTTCTCCTCATGGGAAACACATGAAGAGACCTTTCCTGGAGGCCTCCATTCCCTCCTCACCAAAACTCTGCCATCAGAACTTGTGCAAATAGGATCCTGGAATGGTCTGGGTGGGAAGGGACCTCATCCATTCCCACCCCAGCCCTGGGCAGGGACACCTCCCACTGTCCCAGGCTGCTCCAAGCCCCAGTGTCCAGCCTGGCCTTGGGCACTGCCAGGGATCCAGGGGCAGCCACAGCTGCTCTGGGCACCCTGTGCCAGGGCCTGCCCACCCTGCCAGGGAACAATTCCTGCCCAATATCCCATCCAGCCCTGCCCTCTGGCCCTGGCACAGCCATTCCCTGTGTCCTGTCCCTCCAGCCCTTGTCCCCAGTCCCTCTCCAGCTCTCCTGGAGCCCCTTTAGGCCCTGGCAGGGGCTCTCAGGTGTCCCTGGAGCCTTCTGTTCTCCAGACTGAACATCCCCAGCTGAAACACACATTCCTAAAATTATGCCAGGAAAATTGAGACACCAAGCCTGTCTATTCAGGTTTTTTCATCTTCAAAAGAAATCACGACCTCATTAATGAGTGCCTGAAAGGTGTGAGACAGGAAACACTGTTCTGGATCCCTGAATTCAGAACAAAAAGGGAGCTGTGGCTGGAGCAGGGACCTGCCTGTGTCAGGAATGTGCCCTGGAGCATTCCTGAGTCAGGAATGTGCCCACAGGAACCAGGAGCTCCTCTCATGTGACCTGTGGAGAGGTCACTTGGGACAGGTGACCTGCTCTTCTCATGGCTGTTCCCCCGTGTCCAGCAGGAGTGGAATGGGCACTCTGGGATGAGCCCCATCAGCACACGGAGCTGCTCCAACACTCTGCAGTTCAGGATAGAATTCCAGGCAGAGTGCAGAGGAGTCTGTGCTGAGAGCTCTCAAGTTCCATGACTCCTCCCCATCCAGCCCCTGCAAACAGCAGGGATTTGTTTTCCAACATTTTCATTCCCAGGGCTGAGTGGGCTCTGCTGGATCCCATGGGAATGAGAGCCTGTTCTTCCCACCTCAAGATGACATAGCTCCTCTGGAAACACTTTCTCCTTGGTTAATTTGCATCTTGTCACTGGAAAACTGCCTTACCACTGGAGTTTGATTTTAATGGGGATTTCTTGGATTTTAATGGGGATTTCTTGGTTGGCTGCAGGAATTCTGCAGTCCAAGAGCTTCCCATGTCCTTTGGGGTCTTGGAAAGCTTCTGGGTCAGATGAGACATCAGCTGATTCCCAGTCTCATCCCGAGGCTTTTCATCTGGTTTCTAAATATTCCAGATTTCTCCTCTTATTTACATTCCTCCCAGTGTGAAAGTTTTGGAATCAGCATAAAGAGCAAAAGGGAAAAACAAGGAGAAGATGTGGGAAGAACTTCCCAAGGGACAATGACAAGGTCCTGGAGCTGCCAGTGCCTCTGGATATATCCTGAGTATCCTCAGAGTGCCCAGCTCTGCTGAAGGTCCCTGACACTGTCACCAAGGAGTTTCCCTGGATCATCCCACCCCGGGGTGCCCTCAGCCATGGTTCTGGGAGTGATGGGGCCAAAGGCTGGGACACTTCTCCCTTGGATTGGGAACCTTTGCCCTGGGAGCAAGCTGTGCACCCTGTCAGTGCTTTTCCAAAAGTTCTTTTCCATCTCCGAAAGATCTCTTGGCAGCTTTGGTGATCTGTGTGGGCACCAGCCCAGGAGTGTCACTTCCAACAACACTTTCCCAGTGACATTCCTGGGCTGGAAATCAAGGGAAGGAGGAGAACCCTCAGAAGTGATCTGGGTGCAGTTGGAAGTGGGGATGGCTGGGCTGCCTTGGAATGAGGTGCTGTGGAAGGGCTGGAGCATGGAGTGCTGGAATAACCAGGATGATGGGAAGGTATCCATCACTTTACTGCCTCTGCATCATTTGGATCACATCAGGGGTGCTGCCATTTAATGAAAATGGGAATTTTGGCACCTGGAATCATGTTATGACCAAACTAACTGGGAATTTTTTCCTGGGAAAATCCCTGTCCAATTGCAGTGCACTCAGGAAGCTCTGCCCAACCTGAAGTTCTGGATAATCTCACCCTTCAGCCTCTCTGATTTTTTCCATAAATTCAGCATGAAGGATTGGAAGGGGAATTTCTTCCTGGAGAGTCAAGAATGAAGAGCTGGGAAGATTTGCCTGGAAAGGAGCAGGATGGGTGTAACTGGAGGGTGGGGAAAGATGGGCCCAAAGACAGGAAAAACAGGGTTAAACCTCACCCAGGATTAGACCTGCACCCAGGGTTAGACCTGCACCCAGGGTTAGACCTGCACCCAGGGCTAGACCTGCTCCCAGAGTTAAACCTGCACCCAGGATTAAATTTGCACCCAGGGTTAGACCTGCATCCAGGGCTAAACCTCACCCGGGGCTAAACCTCACCCAGGGCTAAACCTCACCCAGGGTTAGACCTGCATCCACAACTAAACCTGCACCCAGGGCTAATCCTGCTCCCAGGGTTAAAACTCACCCAGAATTTAACCTGCACACAGGTTTAAGCCTGACCCTGGGCTTTGCTAAAGTGCTTTAACTCAGTGTTTGCCAAGCCCTCAGGTGCAGCTTTTCCTGTGCTCTTCCCAAACATTTCCCTCACAGTTTGTGTTTGCTGGGAGATTTTGGGAGGGGCCCTTTGCATTTTTACTTCCTGAACTGGCCCAATATTTGCATTTCATTATCCATTATTTGCATTTCAGGTGTTGCTGGTGGTAATTTGCTGTCCTGGAAAACGTTCCATGTTGTATTCTCAAAAACTGGAGTCAATCCTATGGGGCAGGTGAGCTCTCCATAAAAACCAGCTGCAAACCAAGGGAAATTGGGAGAGAGAGCTCAGAGGTGAGAAATGCTCCAGGGATGAGGGCCAGGAAATAGGGCAGGGATCTGAAAGTGAACTGGATAAGGGAGGTTTTTTGGGAAAAAATAACATAAGGAAGAAATAATTCTAGAGAATTTGTGGGAGTAGCACGAGGAAAATGTACTCAGTGTATCAGGTCAAACCATCCCAGGGTAGGGAAGCTGCTCCATGAAAAGAGGATGGAAACTGGGGCAACTTGGGGAAAAAAAAATACCACAGAAATAAGAGGAACATTTACAGGTGTAAAAAGCAAGGGAAGGGCAGGAGAAGGAAAACAGTCAGCAGGGACATGAGGAGTGCTGAAAAATCCTTCTGTAGGCACCTAAAACAGGAAAAATTCACCTGCTACTCCTTGGGCAGGGAAAATTCCCAAGGGAGGGCACAAAGGGAAGTGTCTGATGCCTTTGTGGAGCTGGGATGCTTGGGAAAGAGAGGCAGAGCTGTGGGAATGGGGCTGGAACAGGGAAAAGCAGGGGGGAATTCCAGAAATCCGTGATTCTCACATGCTCTGAACCCACCACCATTCAGCCCTGAGTGAATTCCAGACAGGTCTGAGCTACTCATTCCCATCTCCAAGAGCACCTGGTGAAGGAGGAAGGAGGCTTCTGGATTCTGTTTCCATTTCTGGAGTCAGGAGAAGACCAAGAAGCCTTGGGAGGAAGGATATCCATGGGATAAGAGGGGAATTGAGCCTGGAAGGGCTCTCAGGGGGTCCCTAATCCTGCCTCAGGCTAGGCTCAAAGCACAGTGAGCAACAAGATGAAGACAGTTTGGGCAGGACTTTATCTAGTTTGAGCAGGGCTTTATCTAGTTTGGGTTTGGCTTTATCCAGTTTGGGCAGGGCTTTGTCTAATTTGGGTTTGGCTTTAGCCAATTTGGGCTTGGAAATCTCCAAGGCTGGAGCCTCCCAAGCTGCTCCAGTGATGGGATCCGAGCCACAGGGATCAGGTGTGATGATGCTGAGTTATTTGTTATCTGGTGCCTTTGAGGGCTCCCCTTCCATCTCTAATTTGCAGGTGAATATTTTGGGGTCTCAAATTTGCATTTTGGGGTCTCAGATTTGGGATTTGCTGCTCCTGGGTGCCAGTGTCAGCCCCAGCCACCAGGAGCTGCACATTCCCACAGCCCAGGCTGTCCCCAGAGCACAGCTCTCCTGGGAAATGGGAAAAGAGTCTCACTCTGCCACTCCTCCACACACCAAGGAGGGGGAAATGGGGATTGCAGATTATTTAGGGGATAAACATCCATGTTCTTACAGTGTTTTCCATGATGGATGAGTCCTGAATTCCCCAAGGATCCGTACTGCTGCATCCTGGCCATGTGACCTCATTTCAAGCCCTTGTTCTTAAAAAAGATGTTCCAAAATTCATGAGCAGCTCTAATAGAGGAGATCAAATCATGGAGTCATGGAATGGTTTGGAGTTTTTTAATAGGGACCATATTGGATAAGGATTGCACAAAGGAAAACCCTTTTCCAGGGCGATTTTGTAGGGTGTAGCATCCATCCCTCAGAGAGGGGCAGTCTGGATCTGTTCCAATCTGAATTAATCAGAAGCAGACACTTGTCTGACATTAAAACTTCAAGCCCAAGAGCTACATCCATCACATTTCTCTTGGGAAGAGATTAAAACACAGCAGGAAAAACTGCAGGTTTCCCTCCATCCAAAAACCAGACAGGTTGGGAGTTTATTCCCTTATTTGAGAGCTTTGTAAACAGATCCAAAGCCCACCTTGACCTTGACCTGGAAGAGCCAGGAAGCTTTTCCAAGGGGATCATTTCCTGCAGGAATCACCACACTGGTGATTTTGTTTGTCTGGAGTGTTTTGTTTCCCCAAACATCTGAAGTTGCTTCCTTGCTTCCCTGTCACGGACAATTTGTTTCCCAACAGTGATTAGAAAACAGGGAAGGTCTTCCCTGCTCTTGCATCCTGCTGGGAATGCCTCCAGCTGCTCCCTGAAGCAGCAGCAGGAGCTGGCCAGCTTCCAGCCCACCAGCATTTCAGCTGAAGTGAATGAGCTTGGAAAAAAAATCCAAGCATCTGGTGCAGATTATCCAATTTCTATCCCTCTTTCATTTGGCAGCTCTGGCAGCTGGGCCTCAGAAATTGTGGGAGCTTTGAACTCTTTTACAAACCCTTTGGATTGGGAATTCTGGGCGTTTTCCTTGCTCTCTGCCCAGCTCAGGCTGGTTTAGGATTTTGGAGGCTGCCCCAAAACACAAGATTAAAGACCAGCACTGCCAGCAGGGACCTTCCAGAGTGAAATGATTCCTTTAATCCCTGGGGAAAACAGGGAATCCCTGGGTGTCCTGCAAACTCCGTGCATTATCCACCTGCCTGGGCAGGGATTTATTTCCTGTGCTGCTCCATTAAG
>JANPWX010023399.1:0-10012 GCA_024734555.1 Trochalopteron elliotii
TATGATGGGGCATGCTGTCCTTAGACAGACACAACCTTGTCCTGTATGCACCAGTGAAGTTTTCTGCTCGCCTGGATGCGTTTCAAAGTCACAAATATTCTGGTCTGTATCCAAACAAGTGTCTTTGTCCCCTTCTAATGTCCCTTCCCATACGTACCCTGGCTGTCTCTTTGCAGTACAGAGCTTTAGATTAACCGTTTGTCACTTTCCTTTAATTTCTCGTGCCCACATCCTGTGTTCAGAAGGGTACAATACAGTTCCCTCATGGTTTAATCCTAAGGGGACTATTGGATGTATTAGGTCCACTGAGGCATCGTGTATAGTTAAAACAAAGGCTGTCACTATACTAGTCCCAGGGTTATAGGTGAAATTGACCAGCACCCACCAAGACTGAAGCTCTTTCTCCATATCAGAGGCATTGTCCCAAACAATTTTGCGAATTTCAGCAGGAAATGTTCCCTCTCCACCTTCTCTGATAACTGAGAGCAGCCACTGATTGCATCCACAGTTGTGCCTGAGTACACCCTAGAGCCAGCGAAATGTTTTCACTAGCTGTACCTAGCGCATTAATTATTACTTCATGATCTCGCTCCTCTGTGTTTTCCCATTCTGGTAGTATTTGGGTCAATTTCCAATGATTGTTACCCAGTGTGAGTAGAGAGGCTTGCAAAGGTTGCTGTAGTGGGACTAAATCATTCCCTACTGAGGCTAATTTATTCATCAGTACTTCTGAATCTATGGTATTTAGTACTCCCAATCCTGTTCCGAGCACCCCAGTGAGATCTCTCTTACTTCTAAAATTAGGAGGCATACTTCTTTGGAGCCAAGTGGTCCAGTCCATAAAGGGGTTTTTGAGAAATGGAGCACGTTCCGGTCGAACGTGAGAAGCATTTACCTGTACTCTTATTTCTACTCGTTTTAAAGACCACTTTGGGTTAATTATCAGCTTCTGAACTCCTGTCTTTTTAATAGCATATGGCCCAATTTTGGTAATCACTGGAGTTATTTGTTCCTCTACTTCTGGGATAGCTGGCACCTGGGTGATCACAGCCTTCTTTGGAACGGGTGGAGTAATCTTGGTCTGGTCTTTATGGAGCTCAGTACATACTTGAGTGATGTTAAAGTCAATGTCATACCCTCTTATTGCACTCTCCTCTATTTTGAGTCTAAACTGAGGACATTTCCTCAAGCATTTGTCACAGCATTCAGGACTAATCCGGATGGGTCTCATGGGTGGGTGGTAAGCCTCATGGAACTTGTCCTGTAGGAATGCATACTTACATCCCCAAACATTTCTTCCTTCCCATAAGCTTGCATTTGTGACTTTTAGCATCTTATTTAAAGCCTTACCCGAGTAGGCATTATAAGCTTTTCCTTGACACCTGTTTATCTCGGTCACATTGTACCTACGTGGTATTGCATTGACTCTTGTTATGGTTAAGGTAATTACTGCAATAATTACAACTTTCCACATAATGTTTATAATAACTATTAGTCCATCTATTTGTGGTTCCGAGTGAGCTTCAGCTTCAGTTCATTATTGCCTGGTGTGATCTTCCAGATTCCTTCTGGGGCATTCTTCACTCGGGAGTGATGGATCCAGGCCTTCTGTTCTTTGATTTTGACTGCAGCGAAGGTAGTAAGAAGCACCTGGAATGGTCTTTCCCACTGTGGTTCCAAGGTCTTTTCTGCAAAAGACTTAACATATACATAATCCCCAGGTTGTATATCATGTACTGGCCCATCTAATTCACTGTTTTGAGCTCCAGCCACATATTTCTCTAAGTTGTCTATTTGGGGCCACCATATACCTGTGTAGGGTTTCTTCCCCTACTTGCATGGGTGCTGTCCCTTCTTGAACTGCATACAGCTTTCCATACAATAGTTCAAAAGGGCTTAGCTTCTCCTTTGTCCTTGGTTTTGTCCGAATTCGCAGTTCATGCTAATGGGAGAGCCTGGGGCCAGGGCAAATTTACTTCTTGCCCCAGTTTCACAACTTGTTGTTTAATTAAGTGGTTCATTTTTTCCACTTGGCCACTAGATTGAGGGTGGTATGGGGTATGCAATTCCCAGTCTATTCTCAGGTGTGTACTTGTTTGCTGTACAATTTTTGAAATAAAGTGTGGCCCTCTATCTGAGGATATGGTGGCTGGAACTCCAAACCTCGGTATCATTTCTTGCAACAGTGCTTTGGTTGCTTCACGGGCCTTAGCTGTCCTGGCAGGAAAGGCTTCTGGGCATCCTGAAAAGGTATCAGTTAACACCAATAGGTAACGATATCCTCCCTTCCTGGGCAGTTCTGTAAAATCAATTTGCCATTGTTGCCTTTCCCAATTTGTCCCATTTCAGGCTTTGGGGTATTCTTGGGATTAGTTCGGAGGCAAAGACTACACTGACGGGTTACCTGTATCACTGCACCCTGTAACTTCCTGGCCAAAATTCTTTCCCTCAAATAGTTATAGAGGGTGTCTATTCCCCAATGTGTTTTCTCATGTTCCCTTTGCACTAATGACCATAATAAACAGGAGGGTACTATAAGCTTCCCTTCCTCTGTCCTGGCCCACCCTTCTTGCTTATAATTTGCTTTCTCTGCTTTAATAAGTTTCTTATCTTTCTTATTGTATACTGGCTTACCTTCAATTGAAATTTTCCCATCTTGAATCAGTGATGCCTCAACTGTCTCATCGAGTACCTCACCTTTGGCTGTATCTTTTGCCTCTCTGTCGGCCAGCATATTTCTTTCTTCCAATTCAGAGCTCACCTTTTGATGCGCTTTGATGTGCACGATTGCTGTCCTCTCAGGTAGCTGCAGGGCATCTGGCAGCTTCAGGATTTCTTGTGAATGTTTAATGCTTTTCCCTTGTGAGTTTAATAGTCTTCTCTCCTTCCAAATGGCTCCGTGTGCATGGACTACCCCAAATGCATACCTTGAGTCTGTATAGATGTTAATTTCTTTCCCTTTTGCCAGCTCTAAGGCTCGGATCAAAGCCATTATTTCAGCCTTCTGTGCAGAGGTGTTGGTGGGCAATGGTCCAGACTCTATCACCTCCCTGCTGGTGGTAACTGCATACCCAGCATGCCGCTTTCCACTGCCAACGTAGCTGCTTCCGTCAGTAAACCAGGTCTCAGCATCCTCAATCGGAGGATCCTTCAGATCCGGGCGGCTGGAGTAGGTGGCTTCGAGGGTCTCCAGGCAATCGTGGATCCCTGGTTTTCCTATACCCCCACTGAGGAAAGAAGCTGGGTTCACAGTGTTAGTTGCCACAATCTCAACATCATCTTGTTCTACCAGTATAGCCTGGTACTTCAGGAATCTCTGTGGGGAGAGCCAGTGTCCCCCTTTTGCCTCAAGGACTGCAGACACCGTGTGGGACACTGGCACAGTCATCTTCTGGCCTAGGGTGAATTTGCGTGCTTCTTGGATATTCACTGCCACTGCTGCAACAGCTCTGAGGCATCCTGGCCATCCTTTAGCAGCCGTATCCAGTTGTTTGGAAAGACAGCCCACTGCCCTCCGATATGGGCCTGGGTTCTGTGCTAATATTCCCAAGGCGATCCCTTGCTTTTCGTGAGAGAACAAGAAGAATGGTTTACTCACGTCTGGAAGTCCCAGGGCTGGAGCTGACATGAGGGCCTTCTTTAGCTGGTCGAAGGCTTCAGTGGCTTCCTTTGTCCACTGAAGTTCTCTGACTCCATCTATGATCAAGGCATATAGAGGTTTAATCAGCAATCCATAATTATAGATCCACAGTCTACACCACCCTGTCATGCCCAAAAAAGGTTCTAAGTTCTTTCACTGTTGGAGGCTTTGGGCTCTGGCCTATTGCCTCTTTGTGGTCTTGCCCTAAAGTCCTTTGTCCAGCACTCACTTTGTAACTCAGGTAAATGACTGTTTGCCTCACCAGCTGGGCTTTCTTTTGGGATACTCGATACCCTTGCAGGCCCAAGAAGTTTAGGAGGCTTACTGTCCAGTCTACACATGTCTCCTGGGTCTGTGTGGCTATCAGGAGGTCATCCACGTACTGGAGCAGCTGTTCTTCTCCTGGTGGGGGTTCCCAAGACTCCAAATCCTTTGCAAGCTGTTCCCCAAATATGGTAGGGGAGTTTTTGTATCCTTGGGGGTAAAACGCACCATGTGAGCTGAGTTTTTCGTCCAGTTTTGGGGTTTTCCCACTCAAATGCAAACATTTTCTGGCTGGCTTCATGGAGAGGGAGGCAAAAGAAGGCATCCTTCAAATCTAAAACGGTAAACCAGGTTAATTCAGGTGTTAAACGAGTTAGCAATGTGTCAGGATTGGCAACGACTGGCTACAGATCTTCAGTTATTTTGTTGACAGCTCTTAAGTCCTGTACTAGCCTGTATGACCCGTCAGGCTTCTTCACTGGCAAGATAGGAGTGTTGAAATCAGACTGACACTCCCTTAGTAGTCCTATCTTCAAAAAGTTTTCAATAGTTGGACTAATCCCTTCTCTATCTTCTTTCTTTAGGGGGTATTGTTTAACCCTTACTGGCTGTCCTCCCTCCTTAAGTTTGATCTGTACTGGTAGTGCATTCTTTGCCCTGCCGGGTATGTCAGAAGCCCACACTCCAGGAAACACCTGATCTATTATTTTCTTGAAATTCTCTTCTTCATTTGCAACTTCAATTTCTTTGGTTATCATCATTAAACTTAACAGTTCTACATATTGTTGATCCTTTACCTCCAAAATAATTTCCCCATTCTTAAATATTATTTTTGCCTCCAGCTGCTCTAGCAGACCCTTGCCCAAAAGTGCAGATGGAGCATTAGGCATATATAAAAGTTGATGAATTTCCCATTGTTTCCCCAATTTATACTTCAATGGTTTGCAAAAATAAGCTCTTTCAGATTGGCCAGTCGCCCCTTTTACCATAACACAGTCATTGATTACAGGTATTAGGGCCTTACTCAGTACTGAAAATGTTGCCCTTGTGTCTATTAAGAATTCTACCTGTTTTTCTCTGTTCCCTAGTTTGATTATAACCAGAGGGTCCCCTAGGGTGGGGCCCTCCGGTCTTGCTCAGTCTTCTTTTATATCAGCAACCATCTTTTCTCTTTTTTGACCACCTCTTCTATGTTCATCACCCTTTCTTAATTCTGGGCACTGGTTTTTCCAGTGACCAGATTTTTTGCAGAATGCACATTGGTCTTTTCCCAGTCGGGGTGGTCCCTGTTTCAGTGGACCTTGCCCATGTTTTCCTTTTTCTCTGTCTTTCACTTCTGCTACTAATTTCTTCATCCCTTGTTTGTATCTTTCTTCCCGGTTACTAAAAACTCTCCACGCCTCATCCAGTAAAGCTTCTAAATTCCGGCTGTCTGGACCCCGGATCTTCTGGAGTTTCCGCCTGATGTCTCCTGTAGACTGTCCTAAAAATAAATTTATTAATTGCTGTGTCCCTTCATTAGATCCAGGATCCAGGGTGGTGTGTTGGCGCATTACGTCTCGCAGGTAATCTAGAAATTCAGAAGGTGTTTGGGAGGGACCTTGTTTGACAGCATATAGGGCTGACCAATTTATGCTTCTGGGGATTGCTCTTTCTAGCCCTTTCACTATCAATTCCTGGTATCTCTTTAATCCTCCCAACCCCTCATCATTATTAGGATCCCCGCCTGGGTCTTGAAGGGGAAATACATCTTTCACATCTTCCTGTGTTGTTCTACAGTCATCCTCGGCCAGATCCTTAGCTACTTTCAAAACTAATTGATTTTCAGTCTCTGTTAAGGCATCAAGAAGCAACTGGAGGTCTCCCCAGTCAGGTAAATGCTGCTTGACTACAAACTTCATTTTCTTAGCAACCCCTATTGGATCACTCCGATAGCCCTTAGCACTCTTTTCCCAAATCTCGAAATCAATTGGGGAAAAGGGAACCTTAATCAGTTTTGTTTCTCCATCAGAGGTCACTGCTTGTCTTAGAGGTGCTTATATGACCTCTGTGGTTTGTTTTTGGGTCCTTGATGCTATAGGCCCTTGTGGGGAAAGTTTGGGAGCTGACAGGGGAGGTTCAGGTTCATCCCACTCACTGTCACTGCTGGGCAGTGGTGGATATAGTTCCTCAGTTGCTGTCCTCCTAAAGGAAGGTGAAGTTAGAGATGAAGCAGGGGAGGTTGGGGTTAATGGTGGTTTGGAATCTACATTTCCCACCACCCTCCTCCTTTCCTGTCTCTTTGGGGGTGGTTTAAGTATGCCTTCTGTCTCTTGTTCCAAAGCCTCTACTTGGTGTACCTTGTCAGGGTGTGTGCACCTCTGATTTATCCAGCAGGTGCTGCAACACCGTTTGGGCTTCCCTTTAGTAGCTTTATTATCTTTTTCAAGGGCCAATACTAAAGGATCAGATGGTGGCTTCATTCCACAATCCCTTTGCCACTCAGGGTGATCTCGGAGGCTGAAAAACATATCTGCATAAGTCACCTCTGACCACCTTTGCTCCCGTCACAGGAAAAGCATGAACTGTAATAGTGTCTCATAGTCCAGTGTACCATTTGCTGGCCACTTCACTCCTTCATCAAGTTTATAGAGTGGCCACCACTGTGTACATAACTTAATCAGTTCCCTTTTGGTTTCTGTACCATCGTAGCCCACCAGCTCTTTCCAGTGTAATAAAATGCACCCAAAAGGGCTTCCTCTGGGAATCTCTTTGCTCTCATTTGCCCCCATGTTTAGAATTTTCTGTTCTCAATGCTTTTTGATCTTATCTCAGTCCTTAAGTTCCACTTGGTATTCCTCTGTACAAAAATACGCTGGCCACACTCAACTTCAAGAATTTTTATTGGTTTCTTTTAAAGTTTCTGAAATCTTATCTTTGGGCAGGGGAACTCTTCTGAACCAGCCTCCTAATTCTAGTGCCTCCTATTTCTGTGCATACAGTTTAACTAGCAAAAGGAAAAGAAAAACAAACAAACAAACAAAAAAAAAAAACAAAAAACCCACCAGTTTGTTAATTTTAAAAAAATTGTTAGCAGTATGTCATTCTTCAAAACAAGGCTCGAAGCATCAGCTGTAGAGGAAAGAACTTATGGTTAAGAGAAGGAAGAAAAAACCCCAAACCCCTCCTTTTTATTAAAAAAAACCAAACCAAACCAAAACAAACAAATAATAAAAAAACAACTGCACACAACAAGCCAGGCACTTTACTCAAATTGTTGGTTATCAAACACTCATTAAACTAAATCCTCTGTTATGTTTTGCTTTGGGTATATTGCTATTAAAATTCATTTAAAGTTATCAAATGTGAACTTTGCAAAGTACCAGCCGAGCTCTGGCACAAATCACACGATTCTATGCTGCACTCAGGATGTGAATCGCTGTGTAAATCACGACTTATCTCAGTACACGAACATCTCTGGCAACCTCTGCTGGCACTGGGCTTCCCGTTCTTTGCGTGCAATCCAAAGCTGCTAGAGCAGGTTTCACTTTTCCTGCAGGGACTTGACTCCAAACACCAACAGTTTTAGGCTCACAAAGGAAACAGTCGGGTCTTTACGACCCTAAACACATTCGACTAAAAGTTTTAACAAGGTCTTGCCAAATGTCAAGGATTTCGGCCGGACGCAGCACAGATCCTTTCGAAGGAAAGCGGCGGGGGGACCTTGATCTCTCGCTTCCTTTCCGTTCCTCTGTGGTTGCACACCAAGGTACTAGCACTTTAAGATATTATTACACACTTTTGCAACGGCAACCTTCACAAACAAATAAGACTATTTCTTTTTTTCGCTCGCCAAAAACCTCTCGGCGTTTTACAAGAAGCTAAGGGAGGTGGCCTGAGGCTGCCGAGCCTGGATTCCTCTCCGGTTACCGAGTAACAAATCACCTCGATCACGGCGGTATGTCGGGGTAGACTTTCGAGAGGAAAAAAAAACCAAACTCCTTTCCCTTGCTTGTTTTACTTACAAGCAATAAACAGCTTATTCACCCACAGATGTTTTTCTACCCAACAACACACTGATTAAAATCACACTGTCAGTTACACAGTCAAAACTCACACACAGCGCTCGCCGTGACACACTCCAGTCACGGCACAAGCACCTCAAATCCCTCCGCTTTCTCACACACAGGTATCCTTCCGCCGATCGGCGGGGGTTTGAAAATCTCTTACAACTTTTAACTTGCAAAACTTTTAAAAACACTTACAAAGGTTAGTAACACGCTCCAAAATTACACAAACCAAAACGCCGACAAGACAAACTGTCACACATCAGAACACATACGGTACACAAATGATTCTTTTTCCACTTAAGCACACACAATCACGAACCTACAAGACCACTACCAAACAAGCACCGTCTGCAATACACACACACATCCGGCGCGCGGGATCACCACCCAAAACGGGACCCTTCGTGTCTCAAAACTCGGCCTAGCCCCTCACAGTATTACCAAGGTGCACTTTTTCAACTACAAGCCGAAGTCGGAGCTACTACTGCTCCGAAAACCAACAACACGGGCGGACTCCTGCCGCCTCTGCCCCCCCCACTTGGGAGGCGGCCACAAGTTACCAGCTTTACCTGGAACAACAACAAGCATTTACAATACTCCCGGAGCTTCCAAAACCCAGTCAGGCATCTACTTTGCATCAGACGTCTCTTTATGACTTACAAGTTGCCTCTATTCAAAGGTACGGGTTTTTAATTCAAAATTTTCTTTAAACATACCTTTTGTCCCTAGTTCCAGCAGGCTCTGGTCTTTCCCCGGGGGTGTCAGCGGGGCCGTGGGAGCCCTCTTCCCAGGAAATTCTGGGCGGGCGCCCTGAGGGGTGCCAGGCTCCGATGGCCCCCTCGGCCAGAGAGAGCAGGTCCTGCCGCGGTCGCCAAATGATTTATTAAAAATATGGATATTGATTTAATACCAATATCCAACTATGACGGACAAAGACTCTCTAGCAGTTTAAAGTTAGAAAGTGTATGTTTATTACGGCGCCGGGCAGCGTGCGGGATCGCTCCCAAATACACACCACAATTTACAGATGATCACAGGGTCTTGTTATGTACGGGAGTATTGAATACCCAAAACACAAATACATATTCATAGCTCTGGTACATCCCATTCCCCGCTCCGTATGGTAATTAGCCAAAAAGCCATTAAGCATGCAGAGTTTCTTTTTTAAAATGGGTCGGTGGTCTTTTTTATGGGGCGGGGTCTCAAAATGATGAAGTAAATGGGTTTTCCTCGCTTTGACTTTTTAACCTTTTAGTGCTAGTGACAACTGAATCCTGTTTTTCCAGGGCTCTTTGACTTATGGTTGTATTGTATTCTTGGAGTCTATTGATTAGTCAGAATACATAAACAGGCCTCATGATTTCTCAGTTCCTTAAATCGGGCTTCTGTTAATAGAGGGAAATTTGTCTATCTTACCTCAGCAATATCTAGTTTGACTAAAGTCTTTAATTCTTAAAAATTAATGTCTCATTCCCCACTTCTTCTTTAAAGCGAGTAAATTCCTTTACTCAATATATAGAGTCTTCCTCATCTATCCAAGCCGTACAGCTAGTGTCTCTCAAGACTAAGCCATACGCCTTTGATAGTGAAGTTAAGGCTGCTACTTGTCGTAGCATCTTCTAATTCCAAACAAGTATTACAACAGATAAAACCAAACTTATACTAACCAAAATAAGCAACACAACTATAGGGCGGACTAGGGCATTTAGTATACCGGTTGCTGTCGGAGACCATCCAAAAAGCACATCCTACCAGTGATGAGACAAATGTTCCTCAAGCCTTTTAAAAACTCCTTTGATGGTCTCTGTGTCATGGTGTATTGTAATTAATGTCTTTTTCCCTTCTTCTCTAATTGCCTTTAAGATTTCTCTCAATTCGGGATGTTTCATCAATTGAGCGACTAAAGTCAAATTCATTCCTATGGGCACAGGCAGTATCCTCTGCACACTGGTTAGGTTAGCCTTTATATATTGATGTGATATTGCAGGTGCCCGATAGGAAAAATCACATCTCTTAATTCTAACAAAATTGCAAACACACAAATTGAATTTGGTCTCAT
>JANPWX010023464.1:0-15096 GCA_024734555.1 Trochalopteron elliotii
TTGCTGCTTCCATCATCTTGCTCAGGTTGTATTCTGACTCTGTCAGGAGTCTTTTGTATTATTGCATTTATTTTATTTTTTTTTCTTTTCCTATTAAATTGTATTTCTGACTTGGAGCCTCTCACTAGTTTTGCTTTCAAACCATCACACTGTGGTAGGATGGTTTTTCCATAGGGATGCTGAATTTGATAACAGACAGTACTAGAGCAGGTCATCAGTACTTACATCTCAAATGAAGTCCTCAGGAATAAAACAAGAGCTGATTCTCCTCACCTGGGCTCTCTAATTGGTGTGTCCCCCCCCCCCACCCCCCCAAAAAAAGGATGCTTATGGTACTTCCAAACCTGGTCTGTGAGTAATCACCCCATATGACATGACCAACTATGGTGAAAACTGAAGTCTCCCTTTCAGGGTGAGACATTTTCTTTGCACAAATTCTGAAAGTCTGTAGGATTTAAAAGATCCTGATAAAAGCCTTGGCATGAGGAAGCTGGGAAGGAGATCTCAAACTTGCCTTGGCAAAGCCAAACCCCCACGATACCGGGCAGGTGGGCAGGACTGTCCCACAGATGAGTGTTCACCATTCACCTCCCAACCAGCCTGGCAGGGCTTCTCTATATTGACCTGTTTGGAATGAGAATTGATTTTCATAGAATCACATTGTTAATCCTGTTGGATCACTGAATGGCTGCATTAATTTCTTCTCTGGCTGCTTGCAAACTCCTTGGCAAAGCTGGATCTTACTCCACTGAGTGCTCAGCTGTGTCCAGAGTTCCTGTTAGAGACCTGGGAGACATGGGAAGGGGCTATGGCACTGGGAAAAAAGCAGTGAAATACTATACAAATCCTTTCTAGCAAATCAGATTTAATACTTTTATGCTATTACAAGCTCCATTGAAAATAGTGCAAAAACTCTTAGTAAATCTGTCCCCTAGGTGTCTTATATCTGTATTTATTCTGTCTTTTGAAATTTGTCCATTTACCCAGTTCAATTTTTGCTTCTGGGTGTTAGGTTTTATCCAACATGATTTAATTTTATACTGGGGATTGCGTTTAAAGCTTGTACCATGATATCTAAATAAGTTCATTAAATGCTCTAAGTTTCTCTGGTTACAAGTATAAATTCACCAGCATGGAAATAATGACATCTTAAACCTATTAAATTTAAAATATCTTTATGCTCAACCCCAGAGCTCAGATATACCAGCCAATGATAATCAAATGCCACCCGACCACTTAAAAATTCCAGAGAAGAGAAAATGAGCTGATTTGAGGATGCTTGTGCTGTGAGGCAAATCAGGTTGTCAAAATCTTATCGTTCTTGGGAGGAATTTACATAGCTCATATTAAACTCACCAGAGCGACTGGAAACCTGGAGTAATTAAATGCTGCAGGGGGAGGCAGGATGCTGGATGTGCCTTAGCCAGGAGGCCCCTGCAAAAGGAGGTGGTTCAGGAAGGGTCCCCAAGGAACTGGGCTGCCCTTAGGACTGGGGAAGCTCTGAGCTGGGAGCAGTGAAGGAGAGAGGAGATTTGGGTGGTCAGGATGCTGAGTGGGTGGATGAATGCCCAAGGGAGAAAGGCAGAAATCTCTCTGGCCTTAGGAAAAACCCTTGGCTTCCCACTCAGCACCCTAATTCTTCCCCCTGCGTGGGCTGACAGGGCTTTACATCCTCCTGTCCTGCTGCCTCATAGCCCAGCTCTCTGCACACATATTTCTCCCAGATTTCAGAAAGAAAACACTGTAAATACATAAAGAGAACTGGGAGCTACTCCCAGCCTACTGGTTTGCTCCTTTCTCCATGGCAGATGGCCCTGGCTCCAGCCACCCGTGGCACAGGAGCAGGTGAGCCTGGGAGGCTGGAGACAGAACACCATCACTCATTTGCTCAGGCATCCCTGGGTTGCAATAAATGAGGGCAGAAGCAGCTGCCCCTGTTCAAATCACTGGTCCCCAGCCCCAGAGCACAATTGCACTGCAGTGTTTGAAAGGCGATGGCTTTTGTTTCACAGAGGTTGGCAGCAGATAGACTCTGTCACTGCACCAAGTGTGAGGGACCTTAATCCTCCTCTTATTGACATGACATATTGTAATGGCTTCTTTGGTTACCTATCAAGTCACTGTGTACTTAGAAAGCTTTAATCTGTAGATTATTTACTCAATAGACTGTAAAGGCTTCGCATAATAGCACATAACAGCTTCCAGCAGTTACAGCCTATTGTGTCATGGGGACTTTGTCTTAATTTCCCCCCCTAAATCTAACACAAGGCATCTAAGCAGCAATAAGAAGAATAGAAACCCCTTTCCCCCACAAACCAGAGAACTGGATTGCATCCATCACCTCCCCCTTGGATCTCACTGTGCTCCATCTCCCTTCAGTGCAGACACTCTTTTGGACTCTCTCCCTGTCCTATCTGAATTTTCACAACACTATTTCTCAAGGAATTCTACAAACCTTGAGATCTTTTTCCCGCTACCCAAAGTGGCTAAAACTGTGCAGGAATCTCACAGATACTGGAGGCTGAGTGTACAATACCCACATCCCACTTGTGTTCAGCAAGCATATTAAACCTACTTTCTTGCCCACCTTTCTTACCTGGTAGTGCAAGTGCTATGTTGCACTATGATAAGAAATAATAAAAAAGGAAAACAGTATATTCAAGATTCTACATGCCAGGTTTGACATGGGTGTTGCATGTCTAGAAGATGTGTAAATGTTGGTTGCAACAGACAGCCTAAAAGGCTCTAATTCTACTGTTGTTCTAGCAATGACAGTAATGCCAGATCATCAGAATACTGGCCATTCTCTGAGAAAAGGGAACCATGTGGATGCAATTTCTTAAAGGCATTTTTAATTTTCATTGTCTTTAAGATATTCATAATTTAAAGGACATTCCCCACCAGGTGAAAACAACATTAATTTTGAGCCTAACTCCTCCAAATTGATTTGATTTAATTTAAAACATAGCTAATTAATTAAAACCACTCAACAATGCCCCTTTAATGTTTAACCAAAGAGCACACCATACTCCAGCTGAGCTGCTAAATGTTTGTCTTAGCAGGATTCCCAAAGCTTAGAGAAAAGGATTTCCACACAAGTTCTCACTCCCATCTTTAATTACACTTAAACAACTCAGCTCATTATAGTTCTACTACAAACATTGCTCTCAAGAGCATCCTGCAACATGCATTTAGCAGGTACCACCAATACTTACTCCCACATCCATACTCACATGTATTTCTCCATTTTTAAGTGGCAATTCTTCAGTGGAAGATCTCAGAAAGTCCCCCTGCTCCATTTCTGACACAGTGAGCACTTTGGAATTAATTGCCAACATGAAATAAATACAGTGTGAAGACGTGCATTAGAACCAAGTTATAATTAAGCAATATAGAGATTTGTCCCTGGTAATCAATAAGCTCAGGGAATTTGGAAGTATTTGGGGCTGTGGGCAGCATGGGGAAAAGGTGTGAACAGCTCTCTCTTGTGGGGTGTTTCACCATCTGCTCCCCACTGTTTTCCCTGTAGAAGTTGTCCCTGCCGGCTGAAAGCTTGGCTGGATGCTGTGGTACCCCCACAGAGCTTGCCTCTTCCAGCCACCGCCCTGCCTTCCCCCTATACCAGCACCCTGCCCAGCCACCCTGGCAACAGCCTACACCCACAGCCCCCTGCAGCTCCCACTCAGGGGTTCAAAGTGAGGAGCAGAGCCCTTAGAGCCACATTTCTGCATCTCTCTGGCTGCAGGGGTGATGTCCTAGGGTGACTATGTATCCCCAAATCGTCTGTTCTGTGTTCTGTACCTTTAAGACTGGTTCTGAGAGTGAGCAAGGAAAGAAGAAGCGCGCAGTTTGTTTTGAGAAACAAACTCACTCCTCGGAATCTGCTCTCGTCCTTGGGACTGTGTGTTTTTTTTTTTTTTTTCTCTTCGTCGGATACACAGAGGGCAGCCAGAGAGAGTTTTTTTTCCTCTCCTCTTGTTAGTCTAGCTAGCTGAGGCAAAGAAGCTTTCCTGGACTGTTTTTTTTATTATTTTATTTTTCTTTGTGACTGTTTAAATCTGCTCAGGACTGAAAACCCAGAGGACCACCGGGATCTTGCACCCGTGGCCCACCGGGCCGGGGCTCGGCATTTTTCAGCACTGAAGGGACTGATAAACAGACTCCTGGCACGGACTCTCAGTTTTGCCATCTCTCTTCGGAGCAGCGAGAGGTTTTATTGTTTCATATTATTATTATTGTTATTATTATTATTCATTCTTTATGCTTGTGGGCATTTTGTTTGTTAAATAAATAAGGCTTTTTTTTTCCACTCTATCTCTGAGGGAATTATTTCCCCGGACCGGCTGGGGGGAGGGGCTGTTTGGATTTGCTTTTCAGAGGAACCCCACTCGGAGATTTCCTCCCAAATTCGCCCTAAACCAGGACATACAGTAAATTTGGCGCCCAACGTAGGGCTCGAGAGAGTGGAAAAAAACTTGTATTGATTATTGAGTGCATTTTGGTTGTTTTTTGTGTGGGGATAGAGTAGCCATGTTGCCCCTTGAATCCCTAATGTCTATTGGAATAGAGCCCTTGCTGTATTTCTGTTCCCTAGGTTTCTTTGAGGTTCTAATACCTTTCTGGTCCCTAGGCTTGTTTTCTTATCCAGAACTAGCTCCAATGTTGTCCCTAACACATAGCTTTTACACTAGAGGTGCACGATTTAGGATTGCTATTTTGTTGGGTTTAGTGATCATGATTTATAGGAAGTTTATGAAGGTACTGGAGTTTGTGGCAGGTATGTTTGGTTTATGGTTTCTTCGTCCTACCATGCGTCCTAGTTCCAGCAGCATGTTTTGGGAATTTATGAATAATTGCACCCACTTTGTTAGAGGAGGAACAGGGGATGAAGCTTTTCAGTCTTTCCTGTCCCTCATATCTTTTGAATCGGTCACATCACTTTTGGAGAATATTCAGTGTCCCCTGAATGTTAAAGATACCATCTTCCTGGTATTTCATCTGGTGAGCTTCCTCTATATGGTTTGCAGCTTGTCTAGAATGAGGGCTGAGATTTCTCGAGGGGCTAATGAAACCCCTGACCCAGGAGTTGACCCAGGCGTAGGAAATCTTGAATGGTGTGGAGAATGGGAGGATATGGGCCAACTCCTGAAGGAGTTTTCTGACCCTGTAGTCTGGGACTTTCCACGTGAACAAATTCAGAATCCAGCCAAGGTGGGGAAATACCTGAAAGAGAAATACCATGATGCCTCTAAGGGGGAAAAGATCATTGCAGTAAGCTGGGCTCTGGCATATGCTTATAGCACCCTGCTAGATAATGTAGGGCAGCCGACAGAGACAGGGAGGCAGGGATGCAACTCAACAGTTACTATTCCAGTCACTCAGGCTGCAGCTAATATCCCAGGCTCCAGGCCAGTAGCTGAACGAGACAGTAAGCCTCAACCAATGGCTGTTGCTGCTAATACAAGAGGCGGAAAGTGTAAAAGCAAGACCGATCGCAAGGTGGAGGATGATGATGATGATGCAGGAGAAGGACCTTCACCAAAATCAGAAGCCACATCAAGGGGTACAGATTCTGGAGCCAATATTGATACCTTTTCCCTAAAGGACCTTCGAGGCCTAAGAAAAGACTACAGGCGACAACCTGATGAATCTATAATTAGTTGGTTAGTCCGCCTTTGGGATGCTGCAGGGGAGGCTACCATTCTGGATGGCACTGAAGCGAGACATTTGGGATCTCTGTCACATGATCCTGTCATTGACCAAAGCATGATGAGGGACGCTAGCCCTCACAGTCTCTGGGAACGGATCCTGGAAGGTGTAGCACAAAGATACCTGTGTGCAGATGACCTCTATCTGCAGCAGACACAGTGGAAGACCATAGAACAGGGGATCCAACGTCTGAGAGAGATGGCTGTAGCAGAGCTCATTTTTTCAGATGACGTAACAACTAGGAATCCGGACCTGGTACCATGTACACCTGTCATGTGGAGGAAACTTGTGCGACTTGGGCCACCTGAATACGCTTCTGCTCTAGCAATAATGAAGCGGGATGAGACATATGAGACTGTGCTCGACATGGCGAAGAAGCTGCGAGCATATGCAGATGCCGTGCATGGCCCAACACATGCCAGAATTGCAGCTGTGGAAACACGTCTACAGAAACTAGAAGATAAAATAGAGGAGAATCACAAGAAACTCAGGGAGGAGATTAGAGAGGACCTCTTCCAAATTTCAGCAGTACAGATCAGAGGTGTTGGTACCCAACGAAGACGTTCCCCAGATAGGGAGAGAGGGTACACTCGACGAGCTGAGCTGTGGTTCTTCCTGCGTGATTGCGGAGAAAACATGAAGAAGTGGGATGGAAAATCTACTGCTGCTTTGGCACAACGGGTACATGAGCTGAAGGAAGGCAAGACCCAGAGAGGAGGTTCCGCCAAAAGAGAAGCAGCTCCAATTGCCCGTAGGCAAACTGCCAGATATGATGATGATGATATGTCTGACTCCCTTGAAGGAACCTCTAAGACATACGCCCAAGGAAAGAAGGAAAACCAGGACTAGAGGGGCCCTGCCTCTAGCCAGGTAGAGGCTAGGGAAAATCGTGTTTTTTGGAATGTGTGGATTCGTTGGCCTGGCACATCTGAACCACAAGAATACGAGGCCTTGGTCGATACTGGTGCACAGTGCACATTAATTCCATCAACACATGTAGGGGCAGAATCTGTATCTATTGCTGGTGTGACAGGGGGATCACAGGACTATACGTTGGTGGAGGCAGAGGTGAGCCTGACTGGAAATGAGTGGAAGAAACACCTTATTGCAACTGGCCCAAAGGCCCCATGCATTTTGGGCATAGACTACCTTCGGAGTGGGTATTTCAGAGACCCTAAGGGACTCAAATGGGCATTTGGGATAGCAGCTGTAGTGATGGAGGGCATCCAGCAATTGAACACCTTGCCTGGACTGTCCGAGAATCCGTCAACAGTAGGACTTCTGAAGGGGGAAGAGCAACAGGTACCAATTGCCACCTCAATAGTGCACCGCCGACAGTATAGAACAACTCGAGATGCCGTGATCCCCATTCATAAGATGATCCATGAGCTGGAGAGTCAAGGGGTGGTCAGCAAAACCCACTCACCCTTCAACAGCCCCATCTGGCCTGTGCGAAAATCTGAAGGAGAATGGAGATTGACTGTGGACTATCGTGCCTTGAATGAAGTGACTCCACCGCTGAGCGCTGCTGTGCCAGACATGTTGGAGCTCCAGTACGAGCTGGAGTCCAAGGCAGCAAGGTGGTATGCCACTATTGACATTGCCAATGCATTTTTCTCCATTCCTCTGGCAGCAGAGTGCAGGCCTCAGTTTGCCTTCACATGGAGGGGAGTGCAATACACCTGGAACCGACTGCCCCAGGGGTGGAAGCACAGTCCTACCATCTGCCATGGACTGATCCAGGCTGCACTGGAAAAGGGTGAGGCTCCAGAACATCTGCAGTACATCGATGACATCATTGTGTGGGGGAATACTGCAGCTGAAGTGTTTGAGAAAGGAGAGAAGATCATCCAGATTCTGCTGAAAGCTGGATTCGCTATCAAGAAGAGCAAAGTTAAGGGACCTGCTCGAGAGATCCAGTTCCTGGGAATTAAGTGGGAAGATGGACGGCGTCAGATTCCTACTGATGTCATCAACAAGATCACAGCAATGTCTCCACCTACCAACAAGAAGGAAACACAAGCTTTCCTAGGTCCCATAGGTTTTTGGAGAATGCATATCCCTGAGTACAGCCAGATTGTGAGTCCTCTCTACCTGGTTACCCGCAAGAAGAACACTTTCCACTGGGGCCCTGAACAGCAACACGCCTTTGCCCAGATCAAGCAGGAGATTGCCCATGCAGTGGCCCTTGGCCCAGTCAGGACAGGACCAGATGTGAAGAACGTGATCTACTCTGCAGCCGGGAGCCATGGTCTGTCCTGGAGTCTTTGGCAGAAGGTGCCTGGGGAGACTCGAGGACGACCGCTGGGATTCTGGAGTCGAAGCTACAGAGGGTCTGAGGCCAATTATACTCCCACAGAGAAGGAAATTTTAGCAGCCTATGAAGGAGTCCAAGCTGCCTCAGAGGTAATAGGCACTGAAGCACAACTCCTCCTGGCACCCCGACTACCAGTGCTGGGGTGGATGTTTAAAGCAGAGGTTCCGTCTACCCACCATGCCACCAATGCTACATGGAGTAAGTGGATTGCTGTCATCACACAGCGCGCCCGTATTGGAAAACTGAATCGCCCTGGGATTTTGGAGATAATTACAAATTGGCCTGAAGGTGAAGACTTTAGTCTCACAGATGAAGAGGAGCAAGAACCAGTGACACGTGCTGAAGAAGCTCCACCATACAACCAACTGCCAGCAGAAGAAACACCCTATGCTCTTTTCACTGACGGTTCCTGTCGCATAGTGGGAATGAACCGGAAGTGGAAAGCAGCTGTGTGGAGCCCCACACGACAAGTCGCTGAGGCCACGGAAGGAGATGGTGGATCGAGCCAACTTGCTGAACTCAAAGCTGTTCAGTTGGCCCTGGACATTGCTGAGAGAGAGAAGTGGCCAAAGCTCTACCTCTATACTGATTCATGGATGGTAGCCAATGGTTTATGGGGATGGTTGAAGAAGTGGAAAAAGGCTAACTGGCAGCGTAGAGGAAAACCAATTTGGGCTGCCGAAGAGTGGAAAGACATTGCCACTCGGATAGAGAAGCTACCTGTAAAAATCCGTCATGTAGATGCCCATGTCCCCAAGAGTAGAGCTGATGAGGAGCACAGAAACAATGAGCAGGTAGATCAGGCTGCAAAGATAGAGGTGTCAAAAATAGACTTAGATTGGCAACACAAGGGAGAGTTGTTCCTGGCTCGATGGGCTCATGATGCCTCAGGTCATCAGGGCAGAGATGCCACCTATAAGTGGGCACGAGACCGAGGGGTGGATCTCACCATGGACAGTATTTCTCAGGTTATTCATGACTGTGACACATGTGCTGCAATCAAGCAGGCCAAGCGGGTGAAGCCCCTATGGTATGGTGGACGGTGGTCCAAATACAAGTATGGGGAGGCCTGGCAGATTGATTATATCACATTACCCCAGACACGTCAAGGTAAGCGCTACGTGCTCACAATGGTGGAAGCCACCACGGGGTGGCTGGAGACCTACCCTGTGCCTCATGCTACAGCCCGTAACACCATTCTAGGCCTTGAAAAGCAGGTTCTCTGGAGGCATGGTACCCCTGAGAGGATTGAGTCAGACAACGGGACTCATTTCAAGAACAGCCTTATCAATACCTGGGCTAGGGAACATGGCATTGAGTGGGTGTACCATATCCCCTACCATGCACCAGCTGCTGGGAAAGTGGAAAGATTCAATGGACTGTTAAAGACCACCTTGAGAGCATTGGGTGGGGGATCTTTCAAGAACTGGGAGCAGCATCTGGCAAAGGCCACCTGGTTAGTTAACACCCGAGGTTCCACCAACAGAGCAGGCCCTGCCCAGTCTGAGCTCTTGCATATAGTAGATGGAGATAAAGTCCCTGTAGTACATGCAAGAGGTTTGCTAGGGAAGACAGTTTGGATCAAATCCACCTCAAGTACAGACAAACCCATCCGTGGGATTGTCTTTGCTCAGGGACCAGGTTGTACATGGTGGATAATGCAGAAAGATGGAACAACACGATGTGTACCTCAGGGAGATCTGATTGTTGGATGAAAACCATGTGTACATATCACTTTTTGTTGAATGTCACTGCCATTGTCTGTATATAGCTGTATATTGTTTTTATATAGATATATGCATGCATAATGTGTGTTTGTAGAGTTAAAATTCAATTAGTTTTGATAAGTTGACGATATGGTGATCAGGGGTGGAATGTCCTAGGGTGACTATGATGCCTGTATCTCCACATCATCTGTTCTGTGTTCTGTACCTTTAAGACTGGTTCTGAGAGTGAGCAGGGAAAGAAGAAGGGCGCAGTTTGTTTTGAGAAACAAGCTCACTCCTCTGAATCTGCTCTCGTCCTTGGGACTGTGTGGTTGTTTTTTTTTTCCTTCGTCGGATGCACGGAGGGCAGCCAGAGAGAGTTTTTTTTCCCCTTTGTTAGTCTAGCTAGCTGAGGCAAAGAAGCTTTCCTGGACTGGTTTTTTTTCCTATTTTATTTTTCTTTGGGACTGTTTAAATCTGCTCAGGACTGAAAACCCAGAGGACCACCGGGATCTTGCACCCGTGGCCCACCGGGCTGGGACTCGGCATTTTTCAGCACTGAAGGGACTGATAAACAGACTCCTGGCACGGACTCTCAGTTTTGCCATCTCTCTTCGGAGCAGTGAGAGGTTTTATTGTTTCATATTATTATTATTGTTATTATTATTATTCATTCTTTATGCTTGTGGGCATTTTGTTTGTTAAATAAATAAGGCTTTTTTCCACTCTATCTCTGAGGGAATTATTTCCCCGGACCGGCTGGGGGGAGGGGCTGTTTGGATTTGCTTTTCAGAGGAACCCCATTCGGAGATTTCCTCCGAAATTTGCCCTAAACCAGGACACACTTCCAATTACTGTTTCTCCCTGAAGAGGTCATCTCTGCTTTGGCTCCAGAGCAGAGCAGCGGAGGTACCAGAAGTCCCCGAATTTCACAAATGTTAAAAAATCAGCATGGGTGCTAATTAAAGCCAACACACTCTGTGTCTGACCTAGTTCTGCCTTGCTTTCAGGAGGCTTTACCTGAGTATCTTTCAAACCACTTGAAAATTAAAATGGTTAATAATGCATCAGAGCCAAACATTACCCAGAGGCTGGCTATGTGGGGAAGCTCAGTTTTGCTTGTGGATGCCATCGTTTGTAGTTACAGCAGGGAGCACTACCAGCCTGATTCCCTGCTTTTGCCCCCACCCTGATAGGATAGGGTTAACATGATTTCTAAAGGGCATAGGACTAGGAGCTAGTTTCACTGTAGTCAGGTACAGTTTTCAGGCTATTGTTCTAATTCAGCCAGGTATAGCTTGCTTAGACAGCTGGATAGGGGGAAGGGGAATGCATATAATGTTAAGGCTTAAAATAGAATTAGATGTTCTTTAGTAAGTTAAGGTGAACCTGTACCCATATCATAATCATTGATAAATTACTTTATTGTTAATTGTAAGCATCTGGTAACTAAATATGATTATTATTTTAAATACAAGTCAGGAGAATCTTGAATTCGAATCGTAAGAGTTTGGAACATGAATCCTAAAATATCGATTGTTCTAAATTCATGCTTGGGTAGAGGCAATAGAACAATAGGAGTTTAATGTTTAACATATCTACTTATGTAATAAGAAAGTATAAAACTATGTCTATTTCGGACTTCTGGTGGAGTCAAGATTTGGGCCCCTAGGCCCCTTGATTCCCAAGAGCTCTTCAATAAAGCACTGCACTCAATCAACCGTGATTGCGTGTTTCTTCCTCACGCTAACAACCCTGCACACTTTTATGCCACTTATTGATGTCCCAACCCTTTTTTGGATGATTTCTGTAACTGTTCAATATCCTGCTGGCCAAATCAGGAGGTAGAAGTTGGCTGAACTGTTCATCTGGTCCCCGATGCATCCATCTGCACAGTCAGGGTGTCCTGCACACTCAGCTTCCCTGTGTGTATTCCTACAATATCTCTTTCACTGTCTCTTCCCAAGGTTTAATTTCCCAGGATAAACAGCAGGGCACTGCCGAGCTGAGGAACGCCAGCTTAGAAATTTTCCTTTCTGCTTCTGCACCTTGCATTGACATTTATTCAGGAAAGTTTCATTTTACCATGTTTTTTACTCGGCTGCCACTTAGTGGCAATGCAGAGTCATAGCTCAGGCAAACCCACAGCCTGCAAATCCATCTGGCATTCCAGTGACTCTTTCCAGGGCTGTGGGAATTACTTGCTCAGTCATTTATTTTTCACCTAACACCTTTTCCACAGGTTATGAGTAACGTTACAAAACCCCATCTCACTGGAAAACGCATTTAAAATATCACAGCCATTATGAAGGTAGCACTAACCTCGCAGTGCTTTTCATTCATAAAAGAAGGTTGGTGGTGTCCAGTGCGACCTGCAGGGGACTTCCAAAGGTCAGGTTGGAGGTGCTCACATGGCCTTCAGCCCCTGGTAAGGCAGACAGAATCGCAGGTGGGTCTGCTGCTGTGGTACCCCCTGAGAAGGTTCTGTCTTCTGGGGGGAAAATAAACAGGAGGTTCTTGCAAGAAGACTAAACTTGTGCAAATCAAAGTGAGCTGTTTCATAAACCCCAGCACTGTTTCTCATGGGGATTCCCGGCAAGAGGTGAGGACATGTCCAAGCTCCTCCTTGCCTACAGTGTTGTGGCTGCTCCTCTGAAGCAAAACAGCTCCATTTTCAAGTTTCTGCTGAAATGTCAACATTTCCTAAGGAAACAGTGAAAATAAATCATGACATTGTGACTTTACAGGGGGCAATAACAGCAACAGGTAATTATCACTCCAGGGCAGAATCTTAAAAAGCCAAGTGAGACTTTCAAGAGAGGAAACTTGCATGTTTTCTGCAAAGGCTCTGTGCTCAAAGTCTGGCATCCCTAAGACACACCAACTTTCATTTCCATAAGTTTCATTTCTCTCTCCATAATTGCACTGGAGATATCAAAAAGAACTATGTTTTTTGTATTCTCCACAGAGGTGAAACAGAAGGAGCTGAAATTACAGCATATGGGAGCCTTCACATTGCAAATGCTTGAAGTTTCTCTTTTTTTCTTTTCTTTTATAATCTGCATTGATTATTGTCAAGACAAATTTCTTGCTGTGAAATAGAGGTAAGTCCTTGTAACCAGACCCTGAATTCAAAGTGACAGTCACGTTTTCTAATTAAAAAAGAAAGAAAAAAAAACAAGTTAAAAAAAAAGGTAATATTCAAACCTCACCTAAGCCCTCAATTTCACCTCTCACTCTAATCACAATTGCTGCAGAGGTACATATTGCAAAGTCACCTAAAGGACTCTCCTGCACCTGGAAACATCTCTTGTGCAGTAACCCAGCACACACCACGGCCCTGGCAGCAGCATTCTGGCAGGATAGGGTAACAATGGCTCCTGCCTTTCCCTCTCACATCAAGTGGATAAAGGACACCTCAGCTCCATTTCCCTGCAGTACTTGAATTCCTTTGGATCCCTTGTCACACCAGGACCAGGTTGTAGCTCTGCTTTGCCCTGCATAGCTTAAAATGTCATCCCGGGGAGAGGAGGAGAAGCCCCCCCATCCATGCACAGAGGTGCTCTGGACCTTTAGGTCTTGCTCTCTGCATGTGTGGGGGCCCCTCATCTTGCTCACAGGACCACAGCAGCACCCCGTAGCAAAGTTAGAAATAGATTGGAAGAAGATTTTTTTTTTTTTTTGCCATGGATTTCTTTATTATGAATTTTAATGGTACTTCAGTTTAGTTCAGCTGTTGACAGCAGTTGGCATCCCATTTGAACAGCTCTACCTGCACTGGCATTAAGAGGAAATGTTTACTTTTCATACCTTTGCACTTTAAGCCATGCTGCAGGAATCCAGCTTTTCAAAGCCTGAGCCTCCCTAGGCATTTAGATCCCTTTTCATCTGCTTTATCAATTGTCTCCTTGAGGAAAAATTTTGCCAAAGTTGAGGATGATTAAAGGCTCGGAAGTATGTGCCAAGAGATAGCCAGGAGTGCAGTGCCATGGTACCATCCCTGGCAAATACAATGGGATCCTGAGCAGGCTGCCTCCAGGCTGTTGCCATTGCCCTGTCTGAGGGGAAATGGCACCGAAGGTGCAGGGAGATCCTCACTGTCAACCCATGGGAGCAGCTGTCCTGCTGCTGCCATGGTCAGCTCCCTTTGTCCCTCCCCAGGAGGCAGCATTTTGCTCAGTGCACCTTGCATAGCCCCATTTCATCTGGCACTCATTGGTGGTCAGCTCCCAACCATCCCACCCACCAGCCTGTCTGCAGCCCAGGGAACTGAAGCAAAACTTGGCTCTGGAGTCCATTTCCTCTCTGCCTTGTGATATAGCATAGATCAACATCTAGCAGGGCAATCTGCTGATAAACAATGCATAAAAAACCCCTATCTCTTCACAGCTTCCATGACTTTGCTGGAGTAATTTCCAAGATATTTTACTCACTTTGAAACATGAGAAAGAATCAGATGGGGTGTCTTGCCTGGTGCAGCTAGACACAGCTTCACAGACAGCTATACCTAAGAGGAAGCAGGGAAAATAAGTTTTTTCTAACAATTACATGTAGTTTACTTGGCCTAGGAAGAGCCCTCTGACAGGCAGCTGCAGGAACAGGTAATATTTAGTTTTCTCCTTAGCAAGGAAGAGAGTAATAACATGGAATCAAGAAATATAAACACTGAATAAAACCAAATCTTTAAGTGGGGCAAAACACCAGAAAATTGTCTGATGGGGCTCACTACATTTAAGACAGAACTGGTTACTGGGGAGGAGGGTGCTCTTGATCTAAAGATATTTTGCCTTCTTTGGGAAGATATTTCAAAACACCCCCTGGCCCTGGGGATTTTTCCTTGCCTGGGCACTGAAGGGCAGAATCACTGGGAGACCCTGGCAGTGCATTTGCAATGCCCGTTTCATGCTCCCAATGCATGTTCAAAGTTTAAGGCACTTTGTAGGTGGGAGAGATTCCCCTGGCCAGCATCCCAGAGCAACAGGCTTGGCAGCACAGCACTTTTTCCTTTGAGATAATATAATTAGGAAAAATGGGATAACTGCATTTTTGTCAAAAGAACGGCGTTAAAATTCTGCCGTGCTAGCCTTGCCTTGCCCAGGGCAAGGAATTTTTTTGACAGGTGAATAAAATATCATTAGTTTCTCCACTGTCATCAATCATCAAAGTGAAGGCTGGGTGAGTAACCTCTCTAGACAGTCCTGGGGACTGCATTAGCCCCTGGTTTCTAAAGAAGCAGAGAGGGGCCAAGACAGGAGGCTCGCTTTATATCAAAATGCATGGGAGGCAGGCAGCTAAAACCTCTCCCCAGCTTTGGCGTTGTCCTGGGTTGTGGTGTAGAACGTGCACGGAGTATTCTACCACCAT
>JANPWX010023495.1:11972-22454 GCA_024734555.1 Trochalopteron elliotii
GCCCCTTGCACCCTCGGTCCTCCCTCACCCGCACTGCCGGCACCTGCTCGCCCATCATCCCCGGCACCTCCGTCGCCCCCATCACCCTCAGCTCCTCCGGCACCCGCAAGCCCCCGGCACGTCGCGCCGCCCAGCTCCCACCCCCGACACCGGCACCCCCGGCACGTCCGTCCCCGTCCTCCCCCGTGCCTTCATCCATCCGACACGGACACCGGCACCTCCGCAGTCCCCGCGCCAGCCCTGACCGTCCGCCGCTTGCACCGTCACGTCGCCACCGGCACGTTCACCGTGCCACCGGCACCTCCGCTCAAGCGGAACCAGCCCCGCCGTGCGCCAGCCTCGCTCCCCCCTCGGGTGTCCGTCCCGCATCTATCGGCGCCCAAACGTCACCCACGCACACCGGTACCATCCATCCATCACCCGCCCACACCGGTACCGTCCATCCATTAGCCCCCGTCCCGGCGTGCTGTCCGTGCCCGTTCCCGCACTGCCGCCCCACGCACCAGGAGCTCGGCCCCCGTCGCCCCTTTCTCACACCTCACGTCTCCCCACCGGTGGCCCGTCTCGCAGCCCGGCCCCAGGCGCAGCATCTCGCTCCCACCTGCACCTCCCCGCGGGTACCCGCACCAGTCCCGTCTCCGGTTCCGGCGGGAGCCCCGTGCCACCGTCTCCTGCTGCTGCCGCCGGGCCCGTGGCTGCTCGTCCCGCTGTGGGAGGGTTCCGCCGGTGCCCCACCGGCTGCCCGGCTGCGTACCACTGGGCGGTAGCAGGATCCTCGGGGGTTCCGGGCAGGGAGCACCCGGGCCGGCGCTGCCGGCAGTGACCCTCGCCCCTAGTCTCTTCACAGGCTCTCCAGACCCTTCAGCACTGGCGGCCCCCCCGGCTCCAGATCCCCGCTGCCGCTGCAGCCCGCCGAGCCCCAGCCCGGGGCAGGGCAGGCTCCAGGCCCGCCGGCAGCTGAGCATCGCCTGCGCCGTCTGCTGCCTCTTCATGGTCGGGGAGGTGATAGGTAACAGTGCTGGGCCGGGGTGGGGGGCTGCCAGCGGGGCCGGGGTGCCAGCTGCTCTGTGCCCACAGGAGGGTACCTGGCACACAGCCTGGCCATCATGACAGATGCAGCCCACCTGCTGACAGACGTGGGCAGCATGTCCGTCAGCCTCTTCTCCCTCTGGGTCTCCAACCGCCCACCCACCAAGACCATGACCTTTGGCTGGCACCGCTCAGGTGAGCTGAGGGGCACGGCCCCTGCGGGGCACCAGGGGACCCCCACGGCCCGGCTGGGTGCTGAGCTGATGGGTCTCATCCCACAGAGACACTGGGGGCGCTGGCCTCTGTCCTCTCTATCTGGGTTGTGACCGCAGCCCTCGTCTACCTGGCGGCCGCCCGCATCATCAGCAACGACTACGAGATCGAGGCACGAGCCATGCTGGCCACGTCCGCCTGTGCCGTCGGCGTCAATCTGGTGTATGTCCTGTTCACCCGTGGTCCCTGTGCACCATCAGCCTGGGTCCTGCCCACCTATGCCCCCCAGAACCCCAGCTGTGCCCCCAGGTCACTTTATGTCCCTGTGCACCAACTTTGTGTCCCCCAGGCACTGCCTCCCCCACTTCCCCATCCCCCATGTGCTCGGGGATTCCAGTCCATGTGCCTACATCCCCCATTCCCCCCATTCCCTGGGCCCCCAAGCAGCGCCTCCCAAGCCCTGTCATGAGCCCCAGGACCAAACCCCTGCCCTGTTCCCGCAAACCTTCCAGCCCTGCTGCACCTCCAGCCCTGCTGCACCTCCAGCCCTGCTGCACCTCCAGCCCCACTCCTCCCACTGTCGCAAGACCCAGGTGTGACTGCCCACGCCCCCTTTGCCCAAGCAGGGCCAGCCCCCATGCCCTGTCAGTGTGGCACTGAGCCGGCCCTGCTCTTCCCAGCATGGCCTACATCCTGCACCAGTCCCCTGCTGGCCACGGCCATGGCACAGGGGCCTACGAGCAGCTGGAGAGCTCTGTGGCCTGCCAGCCCAGCCCCCTGCCCGGCAGCACCAGTGTGCGGGCAGCCTTTGTCCACGTGGTGGGTGATCTGCTGCAGAGCGTCAGCGTCCTCGTGGCTGCCACCATCATCTACTTCAAGGTGCCCAGGCTGGACTGCCCCAATGCTGCCTGTGGGAACAGCCCTGCCAGTCCCATGCAGGGTGGCACGAGGGCTCTGCCCCCAGCCTCACAGAGACCCTGCTCTCTGCAGCCCCAGTGCAAGATCGCTGACCCCATCAGCACCCTCTTCTTCTCGGTCTTTGTCCTTGGCTCCACCATCACCATCCTCAGAGATGTCTTCAGGGTCCTCATGGAAGGTGAGCAGTGAGTGAGAGGGGTGTGAGGCCACAGGTGCAGGGTGAGCACAGGAGCTCCTGGAGCTGCATCTGCCACAGAACTTTGCCCATGAGGCAGCTCACCTCCTCTGTCTTTCCCTTGCCCCACCTGAATCCCCCCAGTCCCTAGTCTCCATCCCAGCCAGGTGCATTGGCCCCAGGTCTCACCCCAAAGCCACCATGCCCAGCCTGGTTCCCCTGGGGAAGCCCCCAGCCCTAGTGATTTCCACTGGGAGCCCTCACCCAGGTGGGTGCTATGGCTGGGGGCCGAGGGTGGCCCCTGTGACTGGTGGTGCTGGCAGGGACACCACGGGGCCTGGAGTTTGATGCAGTGAAGGAGGAGCTGCTGGGGGCCAGCGGGGTGAGGAGTGTCCACAACCTGCACCTCTGGGCACTGACACTGAGCTACCCTGTGGTGTCAGTGCACGTGGCTGTGGGTGAGTGACCTGCACAGGGCATGGCCAGGGTGGGGGTCCCACTGGCCCTGCCAGGAACGAGTCCCTGCCCTGCTACTCCTAGATGCCAGTGCTGACGCCGAGATGGTGCTGCAGGAGGTCACTGCCCGGCTCCAGAGCAGGTTTGGCTTTGCCTTGTGCACGGTGCAGGTGGAGCAGCACCAGGAGGAGACAGCAGGTTGTCCCCACTGCCAGGACCCCCAAACCTGAGGCCCCCTCCCGCTGCTACGTTGGGCCAGACGTGGCCCTGGCCCCAGCTCCTTGTGCTAGAGCAGGGCAGTGCTTGAGATCCCACACCCCCCTTTACCCATCCCAGTGCTGCCGAGTCCTGGGGTGGGACAGTGACTCCAGTGTGGTGTCCTGGGGGGGGATGGACACATGGCCTGGCCTGTGGAGCACAGGGGCTCCCTGGGATCTTCCACTCCCTGCTGTCCCACAGCTCTTGAGGAGGTGGAATCCTGCCCCACCACCCAGGGAGCCTGTCCATCCCGGCAGGAAGGGACATCCCCCATGGGGGACCTCAGACCTGGCCTTGGCTCCAGCCCCCCATGCTGTTGCCTGGGCTCCATCTGAATTCTGCCATGCCTGGGCTTGATCCATTCCCTCTGCTGAGTTGTGCCTGTGTCCCTGGTGTCAGTCTGTCCATCTGTGTCAGCAGCGGTGCCAGCGCTGCCAATAAATGTGTTGGAGGAGCAGCAGCAGTGCAGCAGACAGAGGGGCATGGGGAGGGAACGGGAAGAGCTGGGGGTGGGCCCCTACAGACACAGCTACCAGCCATGTCCACCCCGGTGCCAGCACCACCACAGCCATAAAAAAACAACCACGTTTATTCTGCACAGCTGAATACAAGCTCAATGTGAGCAACTCCACAGCCCCCAGCCCCCTCCCCACCCTTTGGGGTTACAGTGGGGATGGAGGCGAGCACAAGCACAGCTCCATGCTGATGAAGCCCATGGGCACGTCCGTGGGGTCAGACCCACAGCTCAGCCCTGGGACACTCACAGGTCCCATCACCCCTGCCCAGCTCACACTCAACAGCGCAGACAGACCCTTCCAGGCCCAGAGGATGAGGACAAGTGTCCACAGCATCCCAGGGAATGGCTGGGAGCAGCCGTCCCTCCTGCAGCAGATGCCCATCGGGAAAGCAGCGCTGAGAGGGCCCACAGCCCCATGCCGGCATAGCCAGCCCCAGCCCCAACCCCTGCCTAGGGTGAGCACGTGGCAGCAGCACAAGGGACTGACCCCCTACTCCGCTGGCAGAGGGGAGTGCTCGGGGGAGCCAGGGCTGCTGGGTGTGTCCCCATAGAGGACGCTGAAGCGGGCCTGGCACTCTGGGAGCAGCTGGTGACCCACACCAGAGGCCAGCCCTGCCAGGCAGTGTGCCCGCACAATGCCCGCCTGCCCGCCCGACACCAGCCACCCCTGCGAGTCCAGGTTGGGGCTGAACCTCACCTGTGGGAACAGAGGAGCCCATGAGGGAGGGGCTGGGGTACTGGGACTGTCCCCCAGAGTGGGAATAGAGGAGCCCATGAGGGAGGGGGTGGGGTACTGGGACTGTTCCCCAGAGTGGGAATAGAGGAGCCCATGAGGGAGGGGCCGGGGTACTGGGATTGTTCCCCAGAGTGGGAATAGAGGAGCCCATGAGGGAGGGGCTGGGGTACTGGGACTCTGTCCCCCAGAGCAGAGCAGAGCCATGTGTGCAGTGCTGGGGCTGTGGCTCAGCCTGGCCCACTCACCCTGTGCAGGGCCTCCAGCTGCAGGCGGTCGAGGCTCAGCTCTGCCTTCAGCTCCTGCCTGTGCATCCGGCGCATGGGCTCCCGGCTTGGGAAGTTCTGGAAGCTGCGCTGGAAAGTGGTGGCAACACCTTGGGCTGTGGGCCCGAGGCAGGAGCATCACATGCACCATGATCTCAGCCCTGCTGCAGGTGAGGGGCTGCCCCAAAGTCCCAGCAGCATCTCCTGGCCCTGCCACCCCCACTGCCCAGCCACACCCCCACAAGACTTCATCATGGTTCAGACCCTGGCTGCCTCCTGTCCTCTCCTACCAGGTCTGTGTCCTGGAATCGGATGTAGCTCCTGGCTGCCATCTCACTGTAGCGATGGGTCCTGGGCAGGGCTTGCTCGGTGCACTCCGGCCCGTCAGGGCTGCAGGGCAGCAGGTCAGCTTTGTACACTGGCTGTGGGTGAGAGAGGGGGCTCAGGGGAGGGTGGACAGAGATCCTGCTGCTCCTCTGCTGACAGGGATCACTGGGATGGGGGGCTCAGGACACTTTTGCCATGGTCCCCCCTGCCAGCCCCGTGTGCTGGGCGGGGCCACCCAAGTGCAGTGGTCTCTTACAAATCTGCGATCCAAGGAGCGCTTGACGTTGAGGGGGTTGACAGCCAGGTCAGGCAGCACCGCTGCCACCAGCTCACCGGTGATGTCACCTGCAGCTACCGTGTTCAGCCAGTCCGAGCCAGAGATGCTCTGCAGGGACAGAGGGCTGCAGGGCACGGGGTTCCCACCACCCCCAGCTGGGTGGTGTCACCCCACCTACAAGCCCGGGCCCCAGCTGGTGCTGAGCTGGCCACTGAATGGCCCTGCACTGGCCCTTACCCACACGGTGCCCTTGCGAGGGGCTACAAAATAGGCCTTGAAGCCCAGGTACCCGGCGTCGATGTAGTGGATCCCACAGGGCCCATACCTGTGGTGGAAGGGACAGAATGAGGCATGGGATGCCTGTCACAAGGAATGTGAGAACCAGGCACAGCCCACCTTCCCACAGAACCGGCCCAGGGTGAGGGGGCTGTTCTTGCTCTAGCAGCATGTCATAAAGTCAAGAGGCAGCTCAAGGCAGCTCTCCCAAGCCAAGAACTCACTGAGACTCCAAACCCCTTTAGCAGCACACCTGTTGCCCAGTCCAGGGGTAGGCCATGCCCTGGCCCACCCTGCCTCTGCCTAAGGATGGCATGGCAGAGGGGATGTCATGCTGTGCTGCTGTGGTGTGACCCAAAACCAGCAGGATCTGCCCTTCCCATGGCACAGCGGGACAGTCACAGGGAGTGGGAAGCCAGAGGGGACCCTGGGAAGTTGGACCAGGCCCTGGCAGCACGACTGGCCCCAGCACTCACGAGGCATAGCAGTTGTCCTGGGCCACAGTGATGCCATTGTAGGGCAGCAGCCAGGCCACCTCAGTGCTCAGGAACCTCTTGATGCTGTTGACAGGCTCGTAGAGCCGCCGCAGGTCCCAGAACTTGATCTTGCGATCGCTGCCCACTGTGACCAGGAAGTTGCTGAGGAGCAGGAGAAAGGCAGCACTGAGAGCCCAGCATGGAGCTGTGCCCACCTCACTGCAGGGCCCAGGTGGCCCCAGTCTTGCAGTGGCTCAACTGCCCTCACCCTGGAAAGCCCAACCCAACCCCTCTGCTGCTGCAGAGGCCCAAGTGTCATTGGCACCACAGCCTCCCAAGCCCTTCTTGACAAAGGAGCTTCTCCAGCAGGAGGAAACTCCTCTCCTGGCAGCACCTGTGCCTGCTCCTGCCCTCACCTGTCAGCCTTGCACCACTCCACGCTCCGGACTGCGTGGTCATGGGCTAGAAAGCACCTGAAAGGGTAGAGCTTGAGGGAGGCGTCGGGCTGGTGCACGCACTGCAGCAGGGATTTGGTCAGCAGGTTCCACACCGCCACAGTGCCTGTGGAAAGACTTGTGTCCATGAGGCACTGCCAACGTGCAGCTGCTTCAGTGGGGGACCAGCAGTGGCACAGGCAGGGCTGTGGGAGCTGCAGAACACAGCAGCCAGCCAGGAGCTAGGGCTGGGGCTGAGAGCAGGATGGGATGGTGGCAGGACACAGCAGCAGCACAGGCAGGGCCATGGGCCAGGCTGGAGCTGGGGCTCCAAGCAGACAGCATGGTAGCAGGTCCTGGCAACACAGCACAGAGCTGTAGATCACTGCAAGCTTAGCAGAAAATTGCAGCTGGACAAGTTAAACAGATGTGGGTAAGCCCAGAGCCACAGACAGGGATTAGCCTGGAGGCATGTCAGAATAACAGCAGCCAGCCCAGAGAAGCCTTCTCCTGACTCAGGGCTGAGCAGAGGTTCCAGCACCAGCTGAGGCTGAGCACAAGGCTCCAGTGTCTCTGCCAGGGTGAGGGCTGCTCCTTGAGTGCAGCTGCAGGGCACAGAAAGAGACTCACCATCATAAAACCCTGCTGCCAGGTGATGGTGGGGCTTGGAAGGCATCCAGGAGAGACTGAAGCACTGTCCACACTCAGATGCATTACCTGCCTGGACGGAGCCCACCTGAAGTGTGGCGATGCACTGCACCTGGGGGCCAAGGAAGAGCCCTGGGTCACAGCCCTGCACTGGTGCCATCCACGCCCCAGGAGCATGGGATGCCTGGGTGGGAGCATGGCACTGCTCTGCCCCTCCAACACTCTGCAGGTGCCTCGGCTCCCCAAGATCTGCCACCTGCACTGGCTGGGGGGTTCACCGGGTGCCGGCCCTGACAGGGATCACCATGGCGGGGAACACTGACCTTGCAGATAAGGTGCTTGTGGAGGGACCCATCTAGAAGAGAGCAGAAGGGGGTCAGGGGGACAGCACTGGCTGTCCCAGGAGCTCCCTGCCTGGAGCCTGGATTGCAGCTCCTCATGGCCCTGGCCAGGGCTCCCAGTTCCTGTCCCGCCATTCCCCCAGAGCAGTTCTGTGTGTTCCCAGCACAGCAGGAACTGAAGCACGTGGAGGGGCAAACTGGTGGCAGCAGGACCCCCAGGAGCCAGGCCTGCCTGTGTGTTGGAGGAAGCAGCCCCTGAAATGTGCTGCAGGCAGAGACGACATGCTCCTGCCCCACCAAGGCCAGCACCGAAGTCAAGGTGATGCAGTGACACACAGGGGTCAGACCAGACTCTGAGCACTCCAGGAAGGCAGAGAGCAGCCGTGCAGGATATCTGCTCCATATCTCACAGGACTGGAGCAGCCAGTAGCACTCCTGGGGAGGGCAGGCTGCAGAGACCCTACACCCAACAGCTCAGGGCAGGATACTCACAGAACCAACCATGCACCAGCTCTGTCTACCAGATAATCTCCCCCAGCAGGAACACCCAACATGAGTGCTGTGAGGACCCACATCCCTCGGGCCTGGGATCCCTAACCCCCAGTGTGGGGCTGTCCTCCAACACAGTGAGCACCAGACAGGCACGTCATAGCCTGGAGCGTGGCAGCCATGGGTGGAGATATAGACCAGTTCTGCATCTTCCCCGGCACAGCTGTGACAGCTGGGATGCAGTACAGAGACTCTGCCTGACAGGAGCACAGGGATGCACGTCCCCACTGCCCCAGGGACAGCCAGCACAGCCAGGCCTCTTTGGGAGCTCCCAGCAGGGCCTGTCACCACAGCCTGGCACTGATGCTGAGCTGTAAAGCAGTGCTCCAGCCCAGCCGTGAGGCGCAGTGACCGCATGTGCAGACACAGCCAATGATGTGCCAGGCTCCAGTCACCAGCAGGAGCTGGGTGGGCCCTGTCACAGGGCTCACAGGGGGGCTGCAGCAGCAGCACAGCCCCCACAGGCAGCACAGGCACAGCCAGCAGGCTGGGGAGGGGGGCTGGGAGCCTGCCTGGGCACAGGGAGCCCATTTCCCACTGTCAGCATGGCCACGGCTGAGCGCCCAGCGCCGGCACGCCCTGGCCATCAATCCTGCTCAGCTCTGTGCAGCCTATTACAGGCACCATTAGCCTGAGCTGGCCCAGCACTCCCTGCCCCATCCTCACACATGGCTTGGAGGGAGCAGCCCTGGCAGCGGGGAGATGGGCAATTGCTGGAGTGCATCCCTCCCTGCCTTCCCCAGGGAGAGAGAAAGGTGTAGGGGTTGAATTAAAGCTTTTAGAGAAATTAAAATATATTAAGCCATGTAAATACGAAGTAGAAGTTTAGATTTTAGTTTTAAGTAAGCACACTCTAAGTGCCTTAAGAATTTGTCAGCCAGCACAGGGCCCACAGCCCATACCCTGCTACGGCCACAGTGACACTGCCGAGAGCCCCCTCACAGTGCCCAGCTTTTGGGGACTGTCTGGGAGCTACATCCCAGCCAGGCTGCTGCAGTGTCCCTGAGATGGAACCAAAGCTGTACTTAGCACATGGCCTCTGCTCACACAGGCTGTGGGCAAGGCTGGAGCTCTTCTCCGCTGGAATTCCACGATGGAATTGTGGAAGCCATTGGAAACAAGGCTTCAGCACTGAGGCTTGGATCTCTGCGCACAAGAGTACTCAAAGCAGGCCCCCAACACCAAAAAGCAGCCTTGGATCCCACCCTACACCTGCGACAGATCCCAAGCTGGGGGCAGCAGGGTCCCAATCCTGGGGAGCAGGTGGGCTCACTTCCCCACCATGCAGCTCCCAGGCTGGGGCACAGTCCTGCTGGCAGCCCCCCAGCACAGCAGGGTCCCATGGACAGAGGTGCCCAGCCCTGGGGCTTGCAGTCCCACCCTGGCACAGGGGGAGAAGGGCCAGGATGCCCTTGCTCAGTGGTGTGGCTCTTCCTACCTTTTACCTGGGTTGTCTTGGCGTGGTGCAGGGCCCCGGGGTGTGGCAGGGCATACACCACCACCCTGCCATCTGAGAAGGCAGCAGCCAGCAGGCCCAGCCGGCTCATCTGTGGGTGCTAGGGATGGACACAAGGGCTCAGACACGGGGCCAGCTGTCAGGCTCCTTGGGGAACCCAAGGGCAGCCCTTCCTTGAGCAGCACTCACCGTCCGGGCTGCAGTGGGTGGCTCCCAGGCACCACTGGGGCAGAACTTCATGTCCCACACACAGCCGTAGTCAGCAGCGATGGCATAGGCCAGCCTGGCTTTGCTGGGAGAGCTGTGGGTGTGAGTTTGGCCATGAGTAACGTGGCAGCTGCTGCCCAGCAGCCCCAACACACACCAGTGCACACCACTGGCAGCTGGCCACCAGCACAGCCTCCTTGGAGTTCAGGCTGTGGCTGGTGGCTCTGGGAGAGGACAAGCCTCACCACCCACGCAGCCACGGAGGGAAACAAGATCTAGGTAAGCCCCAGCCACTCACCCCTGCCCCGTCTGCAGCACACCCAGGCCCCAGAGCTGCAGGAGAGCAGGGCCTGAGTGGAGCCCAGACACACTGTGAGTCTCCTCCATGCTCCTGTGGCAGGACACGGCCACGTACTGCGGGGCTGCAGAGCCCTCTGGGGTGGGGCACCACTCCATGGCCCACACTGGGCCGCCCACGAAGAAGGAGAGGTCCAGGCGCTCTGGGTGGGGCTGCAGAGAACTAAACCTGTTGGTGGGAGAAGGATGAAGGCTTCTGCAGAGCTGGTGCTGGTGGGACCCCAGGGCACAGCACGGGCCGGCTGCCCGACCCAAGGATGCAACCCTGGGGTAAGCCCTGGTCCCAGACCAGCCTGGGGACAGCCTGGCAGGAAACAAACACCCTGCTGGGCCCGGGGACACCCCTTCACAGACCTGTTCAACCTGTACAAAGCACCATCATCCTTGATGCCCTCACGCTGGATGGAGAAGAGGGGAGACTGCTCCTCTGCTGGCAGGTACGGGGCAGCCTCGCTGTGCAGGCACAAGTGAGAGGAGGCCTCCCCACCCCTCACCCAAACACCCCAGCACAGCCCTGTGCTTCAGCACCATCACCCCTGCCCCAGCACCATCCCAGCCTCCACACAGCA
>JANPWX010023496.1:11962-22371 GCA_024734555.1 Trochalopteron elliotii
GCCCCTTGCACCCTCGGTCCTCCCTCACCCGCACTGCCGGCACCTGCTCGCCCATCATCCCCGGCACCTCCGTCGCCCCCATCACCCTCAGCTCCTCCGGCACCCGCAAGCCCCCGGCACGTCGCGCCGCCCAGCTCCCACCCCCGACACCGGCACCCCCGGCACGTCCGTCCCCGTCCTCCCCCGTGCCTTCATCCATCCGACACGGACACCGGCACCTCCGCAGTCCCCGCGCCAGCCCAGACCGTCCGCCGCTTGCACCGTCACGTCGCCACCGGCACGTTCACCGTGCCACCGGCACCTCCGCTCAAGCGGAACCAGCCCCGCCGTGCGCCAGCCTCGCTCCCCCCTCGGGTGTCCGTCCCGCATCTATCGGCGCCCAAACGTCACCCACGCACACCGGTACCATCCATCCATCACCCGCCCACACCGGTACCGTCCATCCATTAGCCCCCGTCCCGGCGTGCTGTCCGTGCCCGTTCCCGCACTGCCGCCCCACGCACCAGGAGCTCGGCCCCCGTCGCCCCTTTCTCACACCTCACGTCTCCGCACCGGTGGCCCGTCTCGCAGCCCGGCCCCAGGCGCAGCATCTCGCTCCCACCTGCACCTCCCCGCGGGTACCCGCACCAGTCCCGTCTCCGGTTCCGGCGGGAGCCCCGTGCCACCGTCTCCTGCTGCTGCCGCCGGGCCCGTGGCTGCTCGTCCCGCTGTGGGAGGGTTCCGCCGGTGCCCCACCGGCTGCCCGGCTGCGTACCACTGGGCGGTAGCAGGATCCTCGGGGGTTCCGGGCAGGGAGCACCCGGGCCGGCGCTGCCGGCAGTGACCCTCGCCCCTAGTCTCTTCACAGGCTCTCCAGACCCTTCAGCACTGGCGGCCCCCCCGGCTCCAGATCCCCGCTGCCGCTGCAGCCCGCCGAGCCCCAGCCCGGGGCAGGGCAGGCTCCAGGCCCGCCGGCAGCTGAGCATCGCCTGCGCCGTCTGCTGCCTCTTCATGGTCGGGGAGGTGATAGGTAACAGTGCTGGGCCGGGGTGGGGGGCTGCCAGCGGGGCCGGGGTGCCAGCTGCTCTGTGCCCACAGGAGGGTACCTGGCACACAGCCTGGCCATCATGACAGATGCAGCCCACCTGCTGACAGACGTGGGCAGCATGTCCGTCAGCCTCTTCTCCCTCTGGGTCTCCAACCGCCCACCCACCAAGACCATGACCTTTGGCTGGCACCGCTCAGGTGAGCTGAGGGGCACGGCCCCTGCGGGGCACCAGGGGACCCCCACGGCCCGGCTGGGTGCTGAGCTGATGGGTCTCATCCCACAGAGACACTGGGGGCGCTGGCCTCTGTCCTCTCTATCTGGGTTGTGACCGCAGCCCTCGTCTACCTGGCGGCCGCCCGCATCATCAGCAACGACTACGAGATCGAGGCACGAGCCATGCTGGCCACGTCCGCCTGTGCCGTCGGCGTCAATCTGGTGTATGTCCTGTTCACCCGTGGTCCCTGTGCACCATCAGCCTGGGTCCTGCCCACCTATGCCCCCCAGAACCCCAGCTGTGCCCCCAGGTCACTTTATGTCCCTGTGCACCAACTTTGTGTCCCCCAGGCACTGCCTCCCCCACTTCCCCATCCCCCATGTGCTCGGGGATTCCAGTCCATGTGCCTACATCCCCCATTCCCCCCATTCCCTGGGCCCCCAAGCAGCGCCTCCCAAGCCCTGTCATGAGCCCCAGGACCAAACCCCTGCCCTGTTCCCGCAAACCTTCCAGCCCTGCTGCACCTCCAGCCCTGCTGCACCTCCAGCCCTGCTGCACCTCCAGCCCCACTCCTCCCACTGTCGCAAGACCCAGGTGTGACTGCCCACGCCCCCTTTGCCCAAGCAGGGCCAGCCCCCATGCCCTGTCAGTGTGGCACTGAGCCGGCCCTGCTCTTCCCAGCATGGCCTACATCCTGCACCAGTCCCCTGCTGGCCACGGCCATGGCACAGGGGCCTACGAGCAGCTGGAGAGCTCTGTGGCCTGCCAGCCCAGCCCCCTGCCCGGCAGCACCAGTGTGCGGGCAGCCTTTGTCCACGTGGTGGGTGATCTGCTGCAGAGCGTCAGCGTCCTCGTGGCTGCCACCATCATCTACTTCAAGGTGCCCAGGCTGGACTGCCCCAATGCTGCCTGTGGGAACAGCCCTGCCAGTCCCATGCAGGGTGGCACGAGGGCTCTGCCCCCAGCCTCACAGAGACCCTGCTCTCTGCAGCCCCAGTGCAAGATCGCTGACCCCATCAGCACCCTCTTCTTCTCGGTCTTCGTCCTTGGCTCCACCATCACCATCCTCAGAGATGTCTTCAGGGTCCTCATGGAAGGTGAGCAGTGAGTGAGAGGGGTGTGAGGCCACAGGTGCAGGGTGAGCACAGGAGCTCCTGGAGCTGCATCTGCCACAGAACTTTGCCCATGAGGCAGCTCACCTCCTCTGTCTTTCCCTTGCCCCACCTGAATCCCCCCAGTCCCTAGTCTCCATCCCAGCCAGGTGCATTGGCCCCAGGTCTCACCCCAAAGCCACCATGCCCAGCCTGGTTCCCCTGGGGAAGCCCCCAGCCCTAGTGATTTCCACTGGGAGCCCTCACCCAGGTGGGTGCTATGGCTGGGGGCCGAGGGTGGCCCCTGTGACTGGTGGTGCTGGCAGGGACACCACGGGGCCTGGAGTTTGATGCAGTGAAGGAGGAGCTGCTGGGGGCCAGCGGGGTGAGGAGTGTCCACGACCTGCACCTCTGGGCACTGACACTGAGCTACCCTGTGGTGTCAGTGCACGTGGCTGTGGGTGAGTGACCTGCACAGGGCATGGCCAGGGTGGGGGTCCCACTGGCCCTGCCAGGAACGAGTCCCTGCCCTGCTACTCCTAGATGCCAGTGCTGACGCTGAGATGGTGCTGCAGGAGGTCACTGCCCGGCTCCAGAGCAGGTTTGGCTTTGCCTTGTGCACGGTGCAGGTGGAGCAGCACCAGGAGGAGACAGCAGGTTGTCCCCACTGCCAGGACCCCCAAACCTGAGGCCCCCTCCCGCTGCTACGTTGGGCCAGACGTGGCCCTGGCCCCAGCTCCTTGTGCTAGAGCAGGGCAGTGCTTGAGATCCCACACCCCCCTTTACCCATCCCAGTGCTGCCGAGTCCTGGGGTGGGACAGTGACTCCAGTGTGGTGTCCTGGGGGGGATGGACACATGGCCTGGCCTGTGGAGCACAGGGGCTCCCTGGGATCTTCCACTCCCTGCTGTCCCACAGCTCTTGAGGAGGTGGAATCCTGCCCCACCACCCAGGGAGCCTGTCCGTCCTGGCAGGAAGGGACATCCCCCATGGGGGACCTCAGACCTGGCCTTGGCTCCAGCCCCCCATGCTGTTGCCTGGGCTCCATCTGAATTCTGCCATGCCTGGGCTTGATCCATTCCCTCTGCTGAGTTGTGCCTGTGTCCCTGGTGTCAGTCTGTCCATCTGTGTCAGCAGCGGTGCCAGCGCTGCCAATAAATGTGTTGGAGCAGCAGCAGCAGCAGTGCAGCAGACAGAGGGGCATGGGGAGGGAACGGGAAGAGCTGGGGGTGGGCCCCTACAGACACAGCTACCAGCCATGTCCACCCCGGTGCCAGCACCACCACAGCCATAAAAAAACAACCACGTTTATTCTGCACAGCTGAATACAAGCTCAATGTGAGCAACTCCACAGCCCCCAGCCCCCTCCCCACCCTTTGGGGTTACAGTGGGGATGGAGGCGAGCACAAGCACAGCTCCATGCTGATGAAGCCCATGGACACGTCCGTGGGGTCAGACCCACAGCTCAGCCCTGGGACACTCACAGGTCCCATCACCCCTGCCCAGCTCACACTCAACAGCGCAGACAGACCCTTCCAGGCCCAGAGGATGAGGACAAGTGTCCACAGCATCCCAGGGAATGGCTGGGAGCAGCCGTCCCTCCTGCAGCAGATGCCCATCGGGAAAGCAGCGCTGAGAGGGCCCACAGCCCCATGCCAGCATAGCCGGCCCCAGCCCCAACCCCTGCCCAGGGTGAGCACGTGGCAGCAGCACAAGGGACTGACCCCCTACTCCACTGGCAGAGGGGAGTGCTCAGGGGAGCCAGGGCTGCTGGGTGTGTCCCCATAGAGAACGCTGAAGCGGGCCTGGCACTCTGGGAGCAGCTGGTGACCCACACCAGAGGCCAGCCCTGCCAGGCAGTGTGCCCGCACAATGCCCGCCTGCCCGCCCGACACCAGCCACCCCTGCGAGTCCAGGTTGGGGCTGAACCTCACCTGTGGGAACAGAGGAGCCCGTGAGGGAGGGGCCAGGGTACTGGGACTGTCCCCCAGAGTGGGAATAGAGGAGCCCATGAGGGAGGGGCTGGGGTACTGGGACTGTCCCCCAGAGTGGGAATAGAGGAGCCCATGAGGGAGGGGCTGGAGCACTGGGACTCTGTCCCCCAGAGCAGAGCAGAGCCATGTGTGCAGTGCTGGGGCTGTGGCTCAGCCTGGCCCACTCACCCTGTGCAGGGCCTCCAGCTGCAGGCGGTCGAGGCTCAGCTCTGCCTTCAGCTCCTGCCTGTGCATCCGGCGCATGGGCTCCCGGCTTGGGAAGTTCTGGAAGCTGCGCTGGAAAGTGGTGGCAACACCTTGGGCTGTGGGCCCGAGGCAGGAGCATCACATGCACCATGATCTCAGCCCTGCTGCAGGTGAGGGGCTGCCCCAAAGCCCCAGCAGCATCTCCTGGCCCTGCCACCCCCACTGCCCAGCCACACCCCCACAAGACTTCATCATGGTTCAGACCCTGGCTGCCTCCTGTCCTCTCCTACCAGGTCTGTGTCCTGGAATCGGATGTAGCTCCTGGCTGCCATCTCACTGTAGCGATGGGTCCTGGGCAGGGCTTGCTCGGTGCACTCTGGCCCGTCGGGGCTGCAGGGCAGCAGGTCAGCTTTGTACACCGGCTGTGGGTGAGAGAGGGGGCTCAGGGGAGGGTGGACAGAGATCCTGCTGCTCCTCTGCTGACAGGGATCACTGGGATGGGGGGCTCAGGACACTTTTGCCATGGTCCCCCCTGCCAGCCCCGTGTGCTGGGCGGGGCCACCCAAGTGCAGTGGTCTCTTACAAATCTGCGATCCAAGGAGCGCTTGACGTTGAGGGGGTTGACAGCCAGGTCAGGCAGCACCGCTGCCACCAGCTCACCGGTGATGTCACCTGCAGCTACCGTGTTCAGCCAGTCCGAGCCAGAGATGCTCTGCAGGGACAGAGGGCTGCAGGGCACGGGGTTCCCACCACCCCCAGCTGGGTGGTGTCACCCCACCTACAAGCCCGGGCCCCAGCTGGTGCTGAGCTGGCCACTGAATGGCCCTGCACTGGCCCTTACCCACACGGTGCCCTTGCGAGGGGCCACAAAATAGGCCTTGAAGCCCAGGTACCCGGCGTCGATGTAGTGGATCCCACAGGGCCCATACCTGTGGTGGAAGGGACAGAATGAGGCATGGGATGCCTGTCACAAGGAATGTGAGAACCAGGCACAGCCCACCTTCCCACAGAACCGGCCCAGGGTGAGGGGGCTGTTCTTGCTCTAGCAGCATGTCATAAAGTCAAGAGGCAGCTCAAGGCAGCTCTCCCAAGCCAAGAACTCACTGAGACTCCAAACCCCTTTAGCAGCACACCTGTTGCCCAGTCCAGGGGTAGGCCATGCCCTGGCCCACCCTGCCTCTGCCTAAGGATGGCATGGCAGAGGGGATGTCATGCTGTGCTGCTGTGGTGTGACCCAAAACCAGCAGGATCTGCCCTTCCCATGGCACAGCGGGACAGTCACAGGGAGTGGGAAGCCAGAGGGGACCCTGGGAAGTTGGACCAGGCCCTGGCAGCACGACTGGCCCCAGCACTCACGAGGCATAGCAGTTGTCCTGGGCCACAGTGATGCCATTGTAGGGCAGCAGCCAGGCCACCTCAGTGCTCAGGAACCTCTTGATGCTGTTGACGGGCTCGTAGAGCCGCCGCAGGTCCCAGAACTTGATCTTGCGATCGCTGCCCACTGTGACCAGGAAGTTGCTGAGGAGCAGGAGAAAGACAGCACTGAGAGCCCAGCATGGAGCTGTGCCCACCCCACTGCAGGGCCCAGGTGGCCCCAGTCTTGCAGTGGCTCAACTGCCCTCACCCTGGAAAGCCCAACCCAACCCCTCTGCTGCTGCAGAGGCCCAAGTGTCATTGGCACCACGGCCTCCCAAGCCCTTCTTGACAAAGGAGCTTCTCCAGCAGGAGGAAACTCCTCTCCTGGCAGCATCTGTGCCTGCTCCTGCCCTCACCTGTCAGCCTTGCACCACTCCACGCTCCGGACTGCGTGGTCATGGGCTAGAAAGCACCTGAAAGGGTAGAGCTTGAGGGAGGCGTCGGGCTGGTGCACGCACTGCAGCAGGGATTTGGTCAGCAGGTTCCACACCGCCACAGTGCCTGTGGAAAGACTTGTGTCCATGAGGCACTGCCAACGTGCAGCTGCTTCAGTGGGGGACCAGCAGTGGCACAGGCAGGGCTGTGGGAGCTGCAGAACACAGCAGCCAGCCAGGAGCTAGGGCTGGGGCTGAGAGCAGGATGGGATGGTGGCAGGACACAGCAGCAGCACAGGCAGGGCCATGGGCCAGGCTGGAGCTGGGGCTCCAAGCAGACAGCATGGTAGCAGGTCCTGGCAACACAGCACAGAGCTGTAGATCACTGCAAGCTTAGCAGAAAATTGCAGCTGGACAAGTTAAACAGATGTGGGTAAGCCCAGAGCCACAGACAGGGATTAGCCTGGAGGCATGTCAGAATAACAGCAGCCAGCCCAGAGAAGCCTTCTCCTGACCCAGGGCTGAGCAGAGGTTCCAGCACCAGCTGAGGCTGAGCACAAGGCTCCACTGTCTCTGCCAGGGTAAGGGCTGCTCCTTGAGTGCAGCTGCAGGGCACAGAAAGAGACTCACCGTCATAAAACCCTGCTGCCAGGTGATGGTGGGGCTTGGAAGGCATCCAGGAGAGACTGAAGCACTGTCCACACTCAGATGCATTACCCGCCTGGACGGAGCCCACCTGAAGTGTGGCGATGCACTGCACCTGGGGGCCAAGGAAGAGCCCTGGGTCACAGCCCTGCACTGGTGCCATCCACGCCCCAGGGGCATGGGATGCCTGGGTGGGAGCATGGCACTGCTCTGCCCCTCCAACACTCTGCAGGTGCCTCGGCTCCCCAAGATCTGCCACCTGCACTGGCTGGGGGGTTCACCGGGTGCCGGCCCTGACAGGGATCACCATGGCGGGGAACACTGACCTTGCAGATAAGGTGCTTGTGGAGGGACCCATCTAGAAGAGAGCAGAAGGGGGTCAGGGGGACAGCACTGGCTGTCCCAGGAGCTCCCTGCCTGGAGCCTGGATTGCAGCTCCTCATGGCCCTGGCCAGGGCTCCCAGTTCCTGTCCCGCCATTCCCCCAGAGCAGTTCTGTGTGTTCCCAGCACAGCAGGAACTGAAGCACGTGGAGGGGCAAACTGGTGGCAGCAGGACCCCCAGGAGCCAGGCCTGCCTGTGTGTTGGAGGAAGCAGCCCCTGAAATGTGCTGCAGGCAGAGACAACATGCTCCTGCCCCACCAAGGCCAGCACCGAAGTCAAGGTGATGCAGTGACACACAGGGGTCAGACCAGACTCTGAGCACTCCAGGAAGGCAGAGAGCAGCTGTGCAGGATATCTGCTCCATATCTGACAGGACTGGAGCAGCCAGTAGCACTCCTGGGGAGGGCAGGCTGCAGAGACCCTACACCCAACAGCTCAGGGCAGGATACTCACAGAACCAACCATGCACCAGCTCTGTCTACCAGATAATCCCCCCCAGCAGGAACACCCAACATGAGTGCTGTGAGGACACACATCCCTCGGGCCTGGGATCCCTAACCCCCAGTGTGGGGCTGTCCTCCAACACAGTGAGCACCAGACAGGCACGTCATAGCCTGGAGCGTGGCAGCCATGGGTGGAGATATAGACGAGTTCTGCATCTTGCCCGGCACAGCTGTGACAGCTGGGATGCAGTACAGAGACTCTGCCAGACAGGAGCACAGGGATGCACGTCCCCACTGCCCCAGGGACAGCCAGCACAGCCAGGCCTCTTTGGGAGCTCCCAGCAGGGCCTGTCACCACAGCCTGGCACTGATGCTGAGCTGTAAAGCAGTGCTCCAGCCCAGCCGTGAGGCGCAGTGACCGCATGTGCAGACACAGCCAATGATGTGCCAGGCTCCAGTCACCAGCAGGAGCTGGGTGGGCCCTGTCACAGGGCTCACAGGGGGGCTGCAGCAGCAGCACAGCCCCCACAGGCAGCACAGGCACAGCCAGCAGGCTGGGGAGGGGGGCTGGGAGCCTGCCTGGGCACAGGGAGCCCATTTCCCACTGTCAGCACGGCCACGGCTGAGCGCCCGGCGCCGGCACGCCCTGGCCATCAATCCTGCTCAGCTCTGTGCAGCCTATTACAGGCACCATTAGCCTGAGCTGGCCCAGCACTCCCTGCCCCGTCCTCACACACGGCTTGGAGGGAGCAGCCCTGGCAGCGGGGAGATGGGCAATTGCTGGAGTGCATCCCTCCCTGCCTTCCCCAGGGAGAGAGAAAGGTGTAGGGGTTGCATTAAAGCTTTTAGAGAAATTAAAATATATTAAGCCATGTAAATACGAAGTAGAAGTTTAGATTTTAGTTTTAAGTAAGCACACTCTAAGTGCCTTAAGAATTTGTCAGCCAGCACAGGGCCCACAGCCCCTACCCTGCTACGGCCACAGTGACACTGCCGAGAGCCCCCTCACAGTGCCCAGCTTTTGGGGACTGTCTGGGAGCTACATCCCAGCCAGGCTGCTGCAGTGTCCCTGAGATGGAACCAAAGCTGTACTTAGCACATGGCCTCTGCTCACACAGGCTGTGGGCAAGGCTGGAGCTCTTCTCCGCTGGAATTCCACGATGGAATTGTGGAAGCCATTGGAAACAAGGCTTCAGCACTGAGGCTTGGATCTCTGCGCACAAGAGTACTCAAAGCAGGCCCTCAACACCAAAAAGCAGCCTTGGACAGATCCCAAGCTGGGGGCAGCAGGGTCCCAATCTTGGGGAGCAGGTGGGCTCACTTCCCCACCATGCAGCTCCCAGACTGGGGCACAGTCCTGCTGGCAGCCCCCCAGCACAGCAGGGTCCCATGGACAGAGGTGCCCAGCCCTGGGGCTTGCAGTCCCACCCTGGCACAGGGGGAGAAGGGCCAGGACGCCCTTGCTCGGTGGTGTGGCTCTTCCTACCTTTTACCTGGGTTGTCTTGGCGTGGTGCAGGGCCCCGGGGTGTGGCAGGGCATACACCACCACCCTGCCATCTGAGAAGGCAGCAGCCAGCAGGCCCAGCCGGCTCATCTGTGGGTGCTAGGGATGGACACATGGGCTCAGACACGGGGCCAGCTGTCAGGCTCCTTGGGGAACCCAAGGGCAGCCCTTCCTTGAGCAGCACTCACCGTCCGGGCTGCAGTGGGTGGCTCCCAGGCACCACTGGGGCAGAACTTCATGTCCCACACACAGCCGTAGTCAGCAGCGATGGCATAGGCCAGCCTGGCTTTGCTGGGAGAGCTGTGGGTGTGAGTTTGGCCATGAGTAACGTGGCAGCTGGTGCCCAGCAGCCCCAACACACACCAGTGCACACCACTGGCAGCTGGCCACCAGCACAGCCTCCTTGGAGTTCAGGCTGTGGCTGGTGGCTCTGGGAGAGGACAAGCCTCACCACCCACGCAGCCACGGAGGGAAACAAGACCTAGGTAAGCCCCAGCCACTCACCCCTGCCCCGTCTGCAGCACACCCAGGCCCCAGAGCTGCAGGAGAGCAGGGCCTGAGTGGAGCCCAGACACACTGTGAGTCTCCTCCATGCTCCTGTGGCAGGACACGGCCACATACTGCGGGGCTGCAGAGCCCTCTGGGGTGGGGCACCACTCCATGGCCCACACTGGGCCGCCCACGAAGAAGGAGAGGTCCAGGCGCTCTGGGTGGGGCTGCAGAGAACTAAACCTGTTGGTGGGAGAAGGATGAAGGCTTCTGCAGAGCTGGTGCTGGTGGGACCCCAGGGCACAGCACGGGCCGGCTGCCCGACCCAAGGATGCAACCCTGGGGTAAGCCCTGGTCCCAGACCGGCCTGGGGACAGCCTGGCAGGAAACAAACACCCTGCTGGGCCCGGGGACACCCCTTCACAGACCTGTTCAACCTGTACAAAGCACCATCGTCCTTGATGCCCTCACGCTGGATGGAGAAGAGGGGAGACTGCTCCTCTGCTGGCAGGTACGGGGCAGCCTCGCTGTGCAGGCACAAGTGAGAGGAGGCCTCCCCACCCCTCACCCAAACACCCCAGCACAGCCCTGTGCTTCAGCACCATCACCCCTGCCCCAGCACCATCCCAGCCTCCACACAGCA
>JANPWX010023526.1:0-46447 GCA_024734555.1 Trochalopteron elliotii
TGCACTTGGCCTTGTAGACATTCATAAGGTTTGCACAGTCCCACCTCCCCAGCCTGTCCAGGTGGCATCCCTTCCCTCCAGCATATCAGCCACACTTTACAGCTTGGTGTCATTGGCAGACTTCTGTGGGTGCCCTCAATGCCACTGTTCATGTCAACAACAGAGATATTAGGCAGTGCTGGTCCCAAACGTGGTCTCCACTTGGACACTGAGCTGTTGACTGCAACTCTTGAGTGCAGCCACCAGCAAATTCCTTATCCAGGGAGTAGTCCATCTGTCCAATTTAGAGACAAGGATTTTCTGTGGGACAGTGTCAGATGTTTTGCACGAGTCTAGATAGAGTGTCAGTTGCTCTTCCCTTGTCCACCAACACTGTAACACAGTCATAGAACCAAATTTGTCAGGTGTGGTTTGCTCTAAGTGAAGCCATGTTGGCTCTCACCAATCATCCCCTTATTTTCCATGTGCCTTAGCACAGTTTCCAGGAGGGTCTGCTCCACCTTGCCAGGTGCAGAAGTGAGGCTGGCCAGCCTGTAGTGCCCCAAGTCTGCTTTTTTTGTAAATGGGGGTTATGTTTCCCCTTTCCCAGTCACTGGGAACTTCCTCAGATGGCCGTGACTTTTTATTGCATGGAGAGTGGCTTAGCCACTTCCTGTGACAGTTCCCTTGGAACTCGTGGATGCATTTCATCAGTTCCCATGCACTTGTGCACCTTCAGCTTCCTTAGATGGTCTCAAGCCTATTTTCCTATAGCAGGTGCTCCTTCATTCTACCAGTCCCTGCTGCTTTTCCCTTTTATAACTTGGGTGGAATGTTTGGAGCACTTCTTGGTGAAGACAGATTCAAAACCAACATTGAGTACCTCAGTTCTCCATATCCACGGAAACCAGGTCTCCTGTTTCCTGCTGGAGAGGGCTCAGGTTTTTCCCCAGCCTTTCTCTTATCACCAGTGTACCTGCTGAAGCTTTTTTTGTTGCCCTTGACCCCTTGGATTTTTTTTTCAATGAGTCATTTCATGCTGCAGTAAGAGTGGGACACCTTGTGGCTGCTGGAGGTGCACCGGCTGCCATGGTTGCATTCGTGTGAGTGGATGTTTTGTCTACCTGTGGGAAATGTGGTTTGACATGGGAGAGTTTGCTACAGCTACTGGTGGTCATGCATCTAGGTTAAAAATCTCATAGTAAAATGTCTATATGATTTGAAGATGGTATCTCTGCATGAGCTACGGAGGTAGTATTTTCTGTTTCTGCATTCTGATTTCCACAGCTTGTGAAGGAAGCTTGGCAGCTTTAATAGTGCATGTTTTTCTGACAGCACATAGGGCATTTATCTAATGACTTGATGGTAAAATATATTAAAGAAATTTAGCCCGTGAAATCCAGCTCTTGGTAGTTTTGTAGTTATTTCACGCAGGTTAAAATAATCTGCAAAGTGAATAAACTGCAGGAAGGAGTTCTGTGGATTCATTTGGTTTTCAGTTGTGGATTCAGTTTGATTTGACAGCCTAAACCATTCAGGTTCCAGATCTTATGATCTGGTATGGTTCCAGATCTTGAGCTCGGAGAGGTACTGTCTCTGATGCTAATTATTGAAGTTTTGCTTTCCTTCTTACATGCTTGGACTTTATCTGAACACTTTTATCAAGACTGACTTGGTTAGAAAGTTGACATTTCTCCAGATCTTTGTTTTGTTTCTGGCTGCTTTTCTGAAAAAAAAACCCCAAGTCTAATCCTTAGTTCTTAAAAACTATGTGGTCTGACTGCTCATCTCTTGGTAAAGGAGATCTCATGTTCTCTTACATGCATTCTACCTGAAGTTTGAAGGTTGAGGGTTTTTCCTTTATATGTCATGCTTTATATTCTTTTTAAGTTGCTGACAGTTCAGTGGACCTGGCAGATCCATTTTACCATGGGACATCCTTCAGACACCCTGCTGTAACAAAAGCATGCTCAAGAACATGACTGTCTGGCCCAGAGGTTGGCGGGTACAAATTACAGTGGAATTCTTGTTTTGGACCAGCATTGACTGGAAAAACCAAAGAACTACCTAACATCTGTGGTTTTGATCTGCAAAAATAAAACTTGATATGGGGAGTTCTTCAGTTGATTGCAACATGGTATGTGTGCTTTTGTATGAAAAACATTAAATGCTAGGGAGGTCTACATAAATGCATTTAAAAACGTAACTAGAAATAGGAAGCAAAAGCTGGAGCTGTGCATTTGAATGGAAAATTTGACACCAAGTGCAGAAATGGATGATTGAGGGCAGTAATACTTTGCTTTTGATGCCTTCAATGAAAATGTTTACCCAAAATTTAAATAAGGCTTAGAAAAATATGCAGTATTTAATGAAGATGGTCAGATTAGGCAGTCTAGTGATCTCTTCTTGCCTTGGGCTAGAATTAGGGAGATGTTTCCAGCACTGTGGTCTTGTTGAAGGCTTCAGAAAGGACACAATGAACAAGTGTTCTCTGTGTCTGTTTCTGAGTAAGCACTGGTACAGTTGTTAGCTGTGGGTTGCCTGTTGTCTCATTGTCATCCCTGTCAGTTGGTCTCACAGTCAGCAAGAGAAGTAGTGAGATTCTTGGATCTTGGATACTGGATATCTGTATTCCTTCAGTGGACAAAGACTATCAAATGGTGCACCAGTGCTCTCTTTTTCAGGTTGACTCACAGGCCTGGCCAAAGTTTGCTTTATTAGATCCTTTTGCTATTCTTATTTGTCATAGCTGGACACAATCTAAAATAGTTCCGAGTTTTTTCACTCTTTTGTTCTTTGTTCTTTCATCTATTTCTTTTTTTTCCTGGGAGCTTTCTCCTCTTCCTCACATCTGTCCTGTCTTTTCGTGAGTGCTTAGTTTTCGATCATTTCCTGTTTTGTATGGTTTGTTGTGTTAGTTCGCATCAGTTTCTCTGGCTACCCGTTCCATCTTTCACCAGTTGCCCCATGCTCTTCTTTTTCTTTGCTTTCTTCTTTCTCAGTACTTCAGTCCTTTATTATGCACCAGGCAGACAAGTAGGGTTTTTGTTCAGTTCTCCTTGGTATTTGTGGAATTTGGTGCAGGAGTACTCTTGTAAGATGTGCATGACAATCAAGTGGTAGCTCTCCCCGTTGGTTGGTTTTGATTGGTTTGGCAGAGGGCATGCTGCTGTAGCAGTAGCACTAACAGCGCTGAAGTATAGCACGTGGTATTAAGAAACAACTATCACTTTGAAGGCCAAGGGTTAAAAGCTTGTCCATTGCCTCAGTGAAGCCTTCCACACAGGCAGGTTATACCGAGGCCAAGGGAGTGAAAATGGTTCCCTGGCTTGTTTCAACACACTGGTTTTTGGGACAGGTATTACATTTAAGGGTCTGTATTGCTTTCACTTCTGAAATGGATTGTCTGCATTGCTCTTATTAATAAGCATTTTTAAGATTCAGCAGCGTTTGATGGATAGTTGAACTTTAAAAGAATGGAAAAAAAGAGCAAGGCAAATGATGTTGTAAGTAGCTTAATTTCTTGATTAATTTTACCGTTTGTAAAACAAGTTATGCCAGTCTTGCAAGATCAGTCTTGCAGTGTTTTTTGGGTTTGCTGGGTTATCCCTTTGAGTTAGATCCACAGAAAAGTAGAAAGAGGCTCTTCTACCCTCACAATTAAAATGCACATTTCTGGTAATAATTTTGTGTATGTCAACTAAAGTTTCACTTTTTCAGCTAAACTCATCTAACGCTAGCAGTTCCCAAATGGACAGCTTAATCCCTTTTTCCTTATATGGTGATCCAAGTACTTTACTGATGCTGCAACTGATTTATGGAAGATTTTGTGATACTGTGCTCTCTTTTTTGGTGCAAGGTAGCTTTATATTTCCTTTTTTTTTTATGCTAGCCTTTCAAGCTCTGAAAGTTTTAAAATTTTTAATCATCTTAGATGTCTAGACTTCTTTGTAAGACTGAATAACTGCAAAGGTGGAACTTTCTGGCTAATTTCTTTGCAATTAACCAAATTAGAAGCTCTCCCTAAATCCCGTTTTTCAGACTGAAAGACAGACTGAAATACTTTATTAATCTTTAGCCCTACAAATATGCAGGAGGACTGTTGACTGCCTAGTGTGTTTGCAGCTTCTCTTCAAATACAACTCACACACAAGGTGCATCAGTTTGTTGAACTCTCAGGAATTCTCACATCTGCTTTATCACACACGCTCTCCTTGTGTATGTGTACTTTTGTTATTCAGGACGCTGTGGTAGTTGTGAAGTCTTGAAGGACAATGGAAATATACACTCATTCTAGACATTAATTCTGCTCTTGTAGGCTGGATGCTGGTGTGCTTATTTAGAAAATAGCACCCTGCTAATATTTGATCCAGAGCTTTTAGATGAAAACACATGTGCTCTTAAATTATGCAGAAAAGACTGGTTCCTCTGTAATATATCCAGTTTGAATTTTAGACCTGCAGATATTGATTTAGGACCTTTTTGAAGTTTTCAATGATAATAAAATACAAGTGTAATCAAATGTCAGTGTTAGGTGACCTTTAAGAAAGGGGTATATGGGGGTGTACAACAAAATCCCTTTTCATTAAATTCGTGACAAGGGGGAAAGAAAAGCATCTGTTCAGCTGGTGAACTGCTGCAGCAAAGGGTCTTTTCCTTCTGCTATACCAAAGTATTGTGCAAATACTAGCTTGAAAATGATCTGGAAGGGAAACACAAATGGCTTTCAGATATTAATCGTGTTGTTCGCCTTAAAACGCTCCTTTTTACTTTTGAAGATCAAGTCCTTATGAGCATCTAATACCAGGAACTGGTAGAAACAATATGTGTAACTGAGATTTAACCAGCTTAGGGATTCATTGTTGGTAAAAGCATCATGGAACATAACATTTTCATAATAGTCAAATATGAATGTGGTTGGAAAAAACCCCAATGATTTCTCTTTTTACAGAAAAACCTGCCATTGCTCCACCTGTCTTTGTATTTCAGAAGGATAAAGCACAGAAGGTAAGGTGATATTGATACTTCTTTTTTATTTTGTTCTTAGCCCTGACTCCTTCCTTCCATGATTAGGCCTTTGTCTATTGTTGTGAAGCTGAAGATGGCTAATAGAGCATTAACATCATTAATGGGCATAGGGCAAGCAGGTACTGAAGGGCTGAAAGTGGGAAGATGTATGGTGGTTTCACAATACAGGTAGCTCTTCAGACCATTCAAAAGATGGACCAGTGTGGAAGAAAAAGTGTGGTGAAGGTGTATCTTGAACATGTGGCAGAGGAGTGCTGACACTTGAGTTGCATGACTAAGCTACGAAATCTGTTTTTCTGATAATAGGGTTAAGATAAGGCAAAGAAAGCTGGTCTAGATTGTTGCTTTTCACCTCAGTGTATTACAATGTTTCTCATATATTTGATTAGTATGCTGTGAAGCATCTGGTTACCCTGGGAAATGGTAATTCTGTTCCCTCATCTCAATATGGTATTTCATTCTGTCTGTTTAATAGTAAAAGCTATTAAGATTTTTGGGGGAAGGACATCAAGGTTACTCTTGTTTCTGTTGAAGATGTTGGGAACCACGAGAAGTGTATGATACGCTTTCTGTTGGATCACTGGATTGTTTTGTTGTCTGTGGGGTCAGAAATGTTTGAATTGAAATACTGAACCACTCTTCAGTTGATAGCTTTTCTTTGGTTTGGAACAAGTACCAGACTCAAGCTTTCTCACAGGTTCAGTAGGCATGTTCCTCAGCAGGAACTTGAAATAGTTTCTCCAGCTTGGAAAGGATTGAAGTCTACTGTCCTCCTAATATTAGCTGATCAAGCTAAATCTGCCAGAAAGTACTTTCAAGACCTTCTTTTAATTACATTTTTTACAGTGACTGTTTACATATATCTTGGAATGAAGGAAGTGGTAGTGTGTGTGCTACCAATTTTGATCACATTTCCTTTTAGGAAACAGCTCCCAATCACCCACTGTTGCTTAGACTGTCCTCAAGTCCCTTCTGAGTTGCATTATGGTGAGTGTTCTCTGCAGGCGTGCTTTACCCTGGGGGTGATCACAGCAGTGTGCAATCCAGGCAGGGTGACATGGTCCTGTGTCCTTACGTGCCAAGATGAGAGTACAAGAACTGCTAAGTTTCTTCACGTTGCACCTTTGCTTCTGCACCCCTCCAGCAGCCTGTGCACTGCATGCCTTCAGCATTAAGCTGTGCAAGCTCCTACCTCGGGCTGAGAGAACTGTTGCACTCTGATAGGGCTCAAAAATATTTGTAAAACTATATTAATTAAAGGCATAATGTATTTTGGGGCTGGCAGAGAGGATCTGTGGAAGGGAGATCTGTTATTTGACCTGCCTGGCTGCCTCTGAGGATGCTGAGGTGGTGCTAGCAGGTAGCTGTATTCAGGACCACTTCTGCCTCAGCACAGATGGGAAGTCTGGCTTTGGGTGGAGAATCTGTGGGTTCCTGAGCATCTTGAAGGCACAGGAGTTGGAGATAAGTTATAAATTGATCTAAATGCCAAGTGATGGTGGTGCTGTCATTGGGGCTAGTAACTGTTGCTTTGGGCATGGAGTAAGTCTGGCTTGGGTGGGGAATAGGGCCTGTTCCTTGAAACAGATCAGAGGGTCTAGTAGTAGCATCTGTCAGTTAGTTGCCCATTTTCAAAGCAGTAACAGACATTAATGCTTATGCTAAACTGTGTGTTGCCTGGAGATGTAGGGGTTTTTTTGAAGGGGAAGGGGGAGTGATTGATAATTTTAGTCGCTTTTATTGTAATGTATTTGACACTGCAGAGAAGGACTTGTAGAAGCATCAGTGCTGTGCTTCTTGCAGTTTGATTAAATTAAGAGCTTGTTGCCCATGCCAGTAGTTGTTTGTTGTAGTATAGATATAATAGTAGTGTAGTCAGAACATGATGCTGTGAGCCCAAAGTAACAGCCGCTTAACCTATGCTGTATGTATTAGAACCTAGCATTCAGGCCATCTTTAGTCGACTTAATTAAGGAAAAGTGCCTCAGGTTACATTCTGGTTGAGATCTTTCACTATATTTTCAGAAAGACTTAACAGTGTTTCCACTAAGTATTTCCAAGAAGGGTAAACTCTGTTACTGTTTCTGTGGAAGGTGCTTGGTTAAGTGCATTGCTTAGCACAAAAAACTATCCTTAGTAAAGTTAACAGGGAAATCCTGTAAACAAAGGAGTTTTTCTAGAGCAATGTTTCCAAGAAAATGCAAAAGTAACTTCAAAATAGTTGTCAAACAACACACTATTTGAATATGTAATTTCTCAATATAAATTACAATTTTAATTTAGCAAAATGTCTGTCAAGTAAAGTTTTTCTGTAAGCGAAAGTATTAGTGGAGGCTTTATAGTGCTGATACAGCATACTGACAGTAAGCTGAGGAGGAGGAAAAAGCATTGTATTGTGTATTCAGTTAACTGTCTGTGATGGTTATTTGTTTGCCTAGTGTTTTTCCACATGAACCTGGACATCCTGACCAGAATTAGTGCATTTCATATGTAAATACACATCCTCTTAGTATTACAGCTGGATTGATATAATTCAGTGGTGTTACTGACTTTTCTGGAGTTAGCAGTAGTGTCTACTATTAAATGAAACTGTGTTCTTTTTCTAGAAATCTTAAGTTTGTGCTTGGAAGGTGTCTGACACTTGGGTCAGACCAACACCATGAAACACTTGCAGCTTGGAGCAGAGTAGCTGGAAAGCTGCCTGGTGGAGAAGGACTTGGTGGTCCTGGTCAACACCAGCTGAACATGAGCCCAGGCGGCCAAGAAGGCCAATGGCACCTGGCCTGTACCAGCAGGACCAGGGCAGTGACTGTCCCCCTGTGCTGGGCACTGTTGAGGTATTTCAAATTCTGGATTCAGTTTTAGGCCCCTCATGAGAAGAAAGTCATTGAAGAGCTGGGGCATGACCAGAGAAGGGCAGCAGAGCTGGGGAAGGATCTGGAGCACAAGGCTGATAAGGAGCAGCTGGGGGGGGTTCAGCCTGGAGACAAGAAAGCTCAGGGGAGACCTTCTCACTCTCTACAACTCCTTGACAGGATGATGGTGTCAGGCTCTGCTAGCAGGGAACAAGGGACAAGATGAGAGGAAATGACCTCAAATTGTGCTGGCATAGTTTAGGTTGGATATTGGGAATTTCTTCACTGAAAGGCTGTTCAGCCCTGTCACAGCTGCCCAGGACAGTGATGGAATCCCCATCCCTACAGGGGTTTAAAAGCTGTGTGGATGTGGCATTTGGGAACATGGCTTAGTGGTGGACTTGGCAGTGCTGAGGGAATGGCTGGACTCTGGTCTTGGAGGAGTTTTCCAACCTGAACAATTCTATGGTTTTATGATCTTTTTCTCCACTAGAAATTGGAAAATATTCAGCATGTTCTAGGACAAAGCTCATACTAGTCTGGAAATAAATTTTTCAACTGCATCTTTCAGCCAAGGATGTACACATTTGAATAAAGCATCAGAACTTGGAATTTGACATGTTTATTTAGAGGGGACAAAAAGTGCATGGTGTTCATAGTGCTGCCCCTTAATTTACTTTTCATAAAGAGGTTTGAGTTTTCTTTTGCAGTTTAAGACAGGATTAGTCTGTCCTTGTTTTCAATTTAGGTGTCAGTTAATGGTGGATGTCAAGTTGGTAGTTACTAAATATGAGTGAGTTTTCATTTTCATGATTTTCATGTCTCCTTAACTATTTGAGAACTATTTTTACAATGTGTGAGATATAGTCTTGCAAATATCTGAATTGTAGCACTGCTGTTCTTGTTAAGCAGAGTTTCTAGTGCTGACACCAGTTGGAAAATTGCATCAGCTTAAGGCTCAAACTGCTGAGATCTGAATTAAATATTTAAATTGATGGATACAACTTATATTTGTGCTTAATATTAGACGCTTCTTTATCTGGTGTTTCTGCTCTGAAACTCAGTCTAGCTTCTGCCATAAAACCATTTCATGACAAGTTTCTGGCCATGGGTTACTTTAAATAATTTTCTGAAGTTAACTTTTAGCATGCATTTCTGAGGTGAAAGTATTCTTTCAAATACTCAAAAAGTCATTTTTGGATTGACACATTTTTGAGCAAGTATATTAGCTCAAATTTAATCAGTAGTAGTGTAAAGGAGCACTTTGTCCAAAAATGTTTTTAAAGTAGTGTCATTTGTTCTGCAAGTTTGAACAATGGTAGTCTGGTCGTTACTGATTGTCATCATATAGGATCATTATGACCTCCCTAGTCACAAGTGTAGGAAAAGGGAGATTCTCCTCTCAGACTTAAAAAACTTTTGCACTTGAAAACACCATTGCTCATGATGTAGCTTGTGCCTTGTCTTCTTCCCTCCCCCAGTCTGGGTTGGGGTATTAGTAGAATATAGAAAAGAGCACTTTATTTCTAGTTTGTTGTATAACTAGTTTTGATGAGTGTACTGCTTTTCATATGTGAATTGATAGTGGTGGTCTTTAAGATTCTCTCTGAGAGAAGGTAAGTTATGTGGTACTTGGGTCATGTTCCATACCGAAGCGGTACAAAGAGTTTAAGGGGTAACTGGGTCCTAAGTGCAATGGTTCTGGACTGAATAAGGGGCTGTGTTGTTAAACTGTTCTGGCTGTCATCACGGAGTTTTTTAAAACTAGGTATGGAGTTCTGAAAGTGATGTTGGTGATTGCAAGTTGGCATTCCCAGGTATCCTGGAGAGCAAAATCATGAGTTCATTTTTTCTTTTTTCAAGATATGTAAAGTAGGGGTTAGTTGGAAGTGCTGCTTTGATGCAGTGTTATTTGGAAATGCTTGGGTTTTGGTGGTTTGGGGGAGGCGGATGACTAGAAAAGGTTCTTCGTGCTGTGGCCATGACTTACAGGTTTAGGATAGTGGCAGAGAGAGAACTGTGAATGAAGTAATTTGTGTATGGAGAGGCAAAGCATTCCCTTTCCCAGTCTGTCTCAGGGTTGTTAGCATGTCTGCCAAGAGGCTTTGTTGGGATACCCAGTGGAATTGTATTGTAAGTCCATAGTATACTTAAGGAGTTAAAATATATGCTTAAGAGTTCATAATTGTGAATATACTGCTGTACTTAAAAGAACAGTCATGAAGGTATTTGTACAGACAGTTGTGCAAGAAAATGCTTGGAGGAATATAGAGAGGCTGATGAAGTCAAACCGTGTTAGGCATATAGGCAAGAGTTGTCCTTGGCTCTAAGCAGGTAAAAAATGTGAAAAGATATACTGAGAGTAGTCTTTCAGGCCATTGGATAGAGGTGCTAGAGTGAAGGGAATGAGGAAAGGAGTTGCAAGTAACTCAACTTAGCATTGGGAGGAAAAGCTGGTCCAAGAGTGCTTGTGCCAGTCTTTACTGAAAAAGAATGATTTCCTTGGTGATCACCTTGGCCTATATTTGGTGACTGTAGTATATATGACCATATATGGTGACTGTATATATGACCTATATGGTGACTGTAGTGTATATATGCGAGTCTTAGCTTTTAAGTATTCCTTCATGTCTCTCCTTGTTTTCTGCAATGCAGAAGAAGCCAATTCTCCAAAAAGACTTAGATGTATTTAGTCTGGGTGTCTTATTTTTAGTTTTAATAAAATAGAAGTTGTTTGATCTGGCTGAGCAAGGTGAATTTGTGTAGGTGGCTTCTTAACATTATTCATCTCTCCCTTGATCTTTGCTGTAGTGTTTAAGAGACAGCAACAGGTTTCTGTCAATTTCTCCTTAGAACTGTATTTTATAAGGAATGTTTTCTCTAGAGAGGAGGAGGCTCAAGGAGGGATGCATTTCTCAGACAAAATATTCCAGCAAAAAGGAAGAGAGTGGACTGTTCAGCAGCTCCAAAGAACTTCCATATAGAGCTTGGATCAGAATTCACGAAGCTAAGAGACTAGGAAACACTTTCAATAGTATGCATGACTAAGGATTAAAATTAATTTTAAGAGTTCACAATGTCCTTTGGATATGCTTTTTTGAGAACAGCTGTAGAACATCTGCGTGGAGCAGTTCTGGTGTGATAAATCCTTGGGCCCTTGTTGGTCTTGTCTTCCATGACTTAAACCACATACTAGTCACAAGACTCCGAAACTTACAGTAATTTTTGATTAATATAATTTTATGTATTTTTAGGTATTTATATATTGGCCGTGAAATTCTTATCTTGGATTCAGCTTTTTCTTCATAGAAGTGGTGATTTGCAATAATTATTTTTGCGTGTTTCTTTTGTGGGTCTTGAAGCAGATATTACAGTCTTGCTTAGGATAGAATCAGATAATCAGATTTATGCGTATTTTCACTTTTTGGAATGCTTGACACCAAGTATTTCAAGTACTACAAGAGTTATTAAAATCTGTTAGATGTTTACTTAGCCTACTTCAGGATATTCATAACTGTGTGTATATTGTAATTTCCAATTTTAAGTGCTTAACACAAGTGCATATTGAACGTTCTTGCCTCTTCTTCATTATTAGCAGTTTTCTGAACTGTACCTACAAGTCAGTGTAAATTTCTGGTAAGGGTCTTTTTTTCTTCTTTTTTTTTTTTTTTTTTTTTTTACATATATTGTAAGTGTCGTGGCCAGTTCCAGGTAGCCTTTTCATGCTGTTATCTCCAGACAAAAAGGTAAGGATAGGTTGCTAGACTGCTAGATTTTATTAAATGTTAGGTGAAAAAATGCCTTTATCTCTTCTCATTTTGTGGGGTTTTGAGTTAGTGTTTGGGTCTGTTATTAACAACTAAATATTAAAATATTAGATAACTTTGACAGTACAAAAACCTAGCATCCTGAACTTTTACCTGACATCCATAGTATTAACCTCATAAATCTATTTTGACTATTTTGAGCCTTATTTGTAGTTATTTCTTGCATGAAAAAATTTCATGTATTGCTGGCTTTTGTTACCACAACAGGACAAGTGTTACTTGAAGAACTTGGCTCTTAAGATGTTAAGTGCTGCTGTTCATTTTTGAGGCTTTTGCTTACTTTCTTGCGTGAACCTGGGCAATGATGGGCATCTTTAGTCTCTTTGTTCTACCAAGTGTTTTCTGGGTGCAAGCCAAGGTTGTGTGCTTTGGAGTGCCATCTTTTCCTTATTGCTTAATTCTTCAGATACTTCCTCATAAGATGCAGGGAATCTCAGCCCACAGGTTGCAAGTGGGAGCACATCTTTGGCCTGCATGTTATCAGTGGGCTGTAACTTAGTCCTTAATCTCAATACAGTTATTTGTGCTGAAAGCCTTTTTAACTTTTTCATTCTTCAGATGTGTACAGAATATGATAATGATAACTTGTTGTACAAGCAGGGATGTGCAGCATTAAATGATGTGAAGGAATGAAAAGTCTGTGGCAGAAGTTCTACAAATACCAGATCCCTCCTTGAAATAGATTGAAACTTGCCAATTTATGAAAAAAAAAGCATTGGTGTTGCTTTTCAGGTAATTCCACCATCATGTGAATATGAAAGGATCTGTGTCTTGTGTGGATGTTAAAATAATTAAAGTCTGTGAGAATTTCATAATGAGCCTCACCTCCCTCAAAAGTGGGCTGAAGAGGCAGTGAAAGACATTTATTTAGAGTAATTGTCTTATTTTTGTATCTGAATCTGTAGGTAAAAGCTATAAGCTGTCCTTTAGTCCTTGAGAGAGGCGAGGGGTTAAACCCCAAGAAGACTTTAGCTGGCAAAATCCTCTTTGCTGGGGACACAGTTGATTTCAGTAACTTTCAGAAGAGTGCATTTGCTCCAGCTGAGGCTTTTTGCAGGGAGGGGAACATACTCTATCAGCAGGTTCTGTTACAGAGTTTCTATGTATTTTAATTGGTGTCTCAGCAGCAAGCAGCTCCTTCTACCATCCTGTGAAAGCAGGGAAATTTAAAAATGGATCCTCTCACTAGGACGACCGATCTCTCATGTTGCAGCCTTGCATTGAAGGGACATTGTCTTTTCTGCTCACAGTCCCCTGCAGAGCAAAAAGCTTTGTCGGATACAGGCGAGGACTCCCAGGGAGAGGTTGAGCCCCCCTACCATGGTCTGGGTCACACAGAACCAGCTGGTGAGTGCGACTCTGAGCACCCTGCTCCTGCTGTGGCCTCAGTCAGTGCTACCCTGAGTCCTGCTTCTGAAGCCCAGCTTGCTCCTATTCAACAAGAACTTGCAGGGGTAAGTGTCAACCTACCAAGTACTTCTGCTGCTGAGGGGACTAGAGGAAGAAGTCCCTTCCACTAGGTGGAATCTGTTACTGTTCACTTTAGTGCAAATCAGTCTGTCTGGGTCTTTGATCTCAAGTGTTACTCCTCTCTAAACCCTCGTTCCAATTAGAAGAAAGCGAATTTGTGAGTCTCCCTAGTAGTGTAACTGTAGAAGACACCACAAGTATTTTAAAATTTGAAGTGTGTGTTTGCTAAGGGTTAAGAGCACTTTTAAATAAGTGAGAAAGCAGGTCTATATTTGAGGGATTTGCTTCAAGCAGTCAGAAGAGAACTCTTTGTTCCCTCATGGGCCATAATGCTGCAGCTTGACAAAGTGAGCAGCTAATACTGCTTCCACTGGGTATGTCATGCCAACCCGTAAGGTATTTAACAGATTAAAAGCACCAAGTACCATAGCAGAGTTTTGCATTTGGGTGTTTGGAGTGGGAGGAAATCAGTATCTTGTGGAAAAGCTATCAGTGCTCATAATTTGATTTTTTTGTACTGGTGATACACCAAAATCTTCTCTGAAAGATTGGATGACTAAATGACTGCTACCATACAGTCTTTCAGGGCAACTTTAAGTGTTCCTAATCTTTCTGTTTGATGGACAATGTTTTGTTGTTGCAAGTGAGTGTCACTCTTCATTCTGGCATCACACCCTAGGCATGTGCTCTTTGCTAGATCTTTGTTAAGGCTGCTTCACCCAATGCCTGCACCCTTTTCTTGCACTGATTGGTTTGGGGTTTTTTTTCCAAGAATCGGCCATTTGAAGTAAACTCAGTATTGAATGGAGTCTTTCAGTTTCATTTCTGAAGGTTAAAATTTTCAAGGGTTAATATTTTAAAATATAGCTGGTAAACGTGTGCAGAAAATTACACTTTGAAAAGCCAGTGTCCATAAAGGAGACAGAGGAGTCTTGCAACTTTATTCAAATAAAGAGAGAGAATGCCCTAAGCCACATGCCCCCCTCCCCAGCACTGGGTTTTTTCTCGATATTTCGGAGGGCACAGCCTCCCTTTTATCCCAAACTCTCGGCCGCACGGTGCCCTCTTCCTTTCTCCATTGGATGAGGCACTAGAGAGGTACAGCCTACCTCATATTCCCCCTTGAACCTGTCATTTTACCCCAAAGTTCAGAAGTTCAGGCTTGTGCAGAGTCCCCCACTTGTCTGTTTGAGGAGTCAGGCTGTCTGGGCTCTGTAACAAACCTGCTGCTTGAAGTTAGTGGAGACATTAAGACCCATTTCAAAGACGTTAACACCCATACCTTCATCCATTGAACTGGTTTGTAAAGACGTTAGCACACATCTTTCCTATCGAACAGAATCACAGGCTTTTATCTCAGTTTTCTGTCATTTGAAATTGCAGTGTTACTAGAACTGTCCAAGAGAACGCTGTTAACCAGACTTTCAGGAACACAGCAGCAAGTGGTTATCTTCGTCTTGTTCGTACAGAGCAGAAAATCTTACCCCAGTTAACCCAGTTCTGAAAGAAATTTAAAACCCACAAAGGCTGTTGCGGATCATATGCAGAAATTAGTGGGAATGGAAAAGCTGCTTCAGCATTCTTCTTAACTCCATTGAATTAATTGTATTAATTGTACTGAATTGTAGGGTGCCCAGTATGGGCATGTAACTGGCATGCACTGGCAAGTTCTTTTCACATTATTCCGGTGTCTTACAGTAAAACTATCCCTTACCTTGAAATTTAGAGAAGGTTGATGTACTGGTACTGAAGAGTACTTGTACTGGTTCGTTGGAGGGGCAGTTTTCATGCAGTCTTCCCAGGGCTTGGGAAGTTGGATGAGTTAAGACAGAAGAGACAGACACTGAGTATTTCTTGTTTACTTGTTTGTACACACACTGGCAGATATTTTTGATACGACATGAATTTAGTGTGTTTCTAGGTACAGACCCTTGCAGAGCTGATGGTTATTTCCTAACTCTTTGCTAACCCACACCAACCTCCCACAGCATCTGGCTGTCCCAGCAGGACTACTGATTAAGAGGTTCTGGAACAGCCTTTAAGCAAATCATGGCAGTTCAATAATGCCTGTGTGTGTGCAGAGTGTCTGGACTGAAGACTTGCATTACTTTGCTCTGAAGTCCTTTATATATGACTTTTTGCATCTTAAAATGCATTTTCAAAGATTAACACTAGAAGTGTACTCTTAGAGCTCTCCCTGAATTACATTGACCTTTTCTGCTTTACCCAAATTCTCCCTTCCTGTCCCTGTTTCTGCTCACAGAATAATTAGTGTGAATAAGCAAAAACTGACAAATTTGTTGAAGTTTTGAAGTTCTTCTCTTAGCTTGATGTAACAATTGTGTGAGGAATTAATGTTTTGTATTTATTTAATTACTGTGACTTACACTTTCAAGAAGCAGTTGGTAGCCCTTATGAAGCTAATTTTCTTAACTAGAAATGTGTCATAATTGTAGGAGCTTCTGTTTATGCATAAATGTAACTTTTCTCTAACTGGATTTCTGAAAGCCGAGGGCAGAGGGAATAAGTGAAAAGTGGCTTCTGCTCTTAAATGAAAAAATTCTAGGTGTTCTGGGTTGGATTTTGCTGTTACCAGTTTGTGTCTCTTCAGCATCTAAGTCCAAAAATCTGAATGGAGATAAATGTAATCACCTTGGTGGTTTCTTACAGGATGAGATGTTCCTGCCTTTTGTTTCTGTTGTGTGAGTGTAAAAACAGGCTGAGTAGGTTGAGAGGAGAAATGTAAAATGGAGAGGCTGGGCTGCTGTTCATTGTCACTAAGTGTAATTTGCCATTTTTCCAGTCTGTCGGGCTTGCCATGCATATATGTCCCTGTTTTTTGTCTAGTCTACCCAGCTTTCTCTGAAGCAGCACTGATACGCGATTTTTGATGCAGTGGTTGTCTTACTTTATCTGTGGCTTCATAGAAAAGTGAAGCTTATGCTAATACAGTAGATCTGTCTGCCCCACCCCCATGGACTCTGCCTGGCATCCATTTGTCCAAAGGGACATAGTTTTAATCTCCCAAAACTCTTGGGCTAGGTAGCATGGAAATAACTTGGAGCAGATTCTCTGTTCTGCTTTGGCCTCAGTAGGGTACAGAGTTGGTTCTGGACATTGATGCCTGTTGCCCACTAAACATCATGATGGTACATTAGTTGTGCTTGTCAGTTACAAAATTACAGTAAGATGATATGAGGCTTGTGCTATATAAGCTTGACCTTTTTTTCTATGTTACCTGAGCATTAAGAATGAAGCATATGTTAGTAAAATCTTAAAGTTTTGACATTCAGGTGGAAATCACTTGTTTGTTTTTAAGGATTTTTGCATATAGAGATCTGTAGTTCACTCATGCAAATTTTTACCTAGTGCTTTCTTTTTGTTTTCAGGATTTTTGATAAAAGTGGACATAAATTGCTTGCGTACGTGTTTAGGAGTTAGATTTCCTTTTTTTTCACTTACGGAATTTTTTTCCCGTAAGTTGCTAGAAAACTAACTACTAGGTACTTACGGGTACTTAAGCAAAACAGAAGAAGTGGCCGAAGTCAGGAGAGGAGTGTAGCACCTGGCTACACTTCTTTTGTCTCTAGGAGTTTCTCTCTGAGAGAGAAGATACTGTGAGTCTTGCAGGGGGCAGGTAAAAGACAGAGCTGGGGGCAGCTGTGCTCTCGCTCGCTCTCAGCATCAGAAAGAAGAGGGTCAAGCTGTTGCTTACTGTGGAGAGAAGTCACTGTCCCCACTGGAGTCCAGTTCTGAAAACCTACCACCATCTGCTCATATGCCCGGGAATTCTGAGCTCGCCTTTTCCTGCCCTGCTGGGAGCCGGGCCGCCGGTGCCCCACCCCCGCCGCTCTTCTGCTCTGCTCTGTAAGTCATTTCTACGCGGTAGCCCCGCACCCCCGGCCCTGCCGGGACGGCCCGCAGTTCCAGCTGCCACCACGGAGCTTCTGGTACATCTCATCCACCAGCCTGGGATTTTTGCTCCTTCCTGGCATTCCAGCTTAGTGCTCCTCAAAGTGTCCTGCAAGGCACCGGGGTCAGACTGCCCCGGGGTTTTGTGGAGCAAAGCCTCTCCTCCATCCCTTCCGGTCTCAGCCAAGAAGGCTGTCACCAAGTTCCTAGCTCTGTGTTTGTTGGTAATGCCATAATTGTTGTTTGTTTGCCTCGTTATACATACTAGTAAAGAACTGTTATTCCTAGCCTCATAACTTTGCCTGAGAGCCCTTTAATTTCAAAATTATAATAATAAGGAAGGAAGAAAGGAAGGAAGGGGTTTGCATTCTCCATTCCAAGAGAGGCTCCTGCCTTCCCTAACAAAGACCCGTCTTTCCAAATCAAGACAATATGTGGCAACATTTTATGTGCAAAATGGAATATTTTCTGAGTTCAGATGCTGGTTGCTGGAATATGTGATATCATGGTTTTCCATTTTAGCCTTATCTTTTGGGAGAGTATTGTGTGTTGGCAAGGGCAGTCACTAATAAGACTGCCTTCTGGTGGTACCATGGACTACTTGACTAGTTATGTGGGAAGAGCTATGGATCATCAAATGCAGTATTAACACAGCTAGGCTGATAGGTGTGTGTGAATGTAGGGAGTTGTGTTCCAGAACTGTCAGTAGCTTCTTATTCCCAATGCTAAAGGTTTCAAAAGTACTCAACTAGGGTGCTAGTAAGGTAGATACTTTTCTATGAATGTAAAACAAAACAGAAAAGCCCTTAAAGGTAATTAAATAGGCAAAGTCCAGTGTAAGTGGGTTTTTACTAACATTTAGTGGAGTACTGATAGTGCAGTATTATCTGGTTTCTAAATGTGTGCAGTGCTAAATAGAAAGTTTTGTACTTTCTGCTATTCTTACACCCTAGATGTGCCTCAGATGTCAGTCCTGTGCAGACTTGTGCAGTCCTTCTGTTTGTCTGCCTGCTCTCAGTGCCCAAGTGGGTCAAGTCATGATGGGGAAGGAGTTTTGGGGAGTCAGTGGGCTCTGCCCATGAGCTTCCATTCCTCCATTTATCAGCCAATTTCTGAAGTGAGACTGAGTGAAGGGGAAGTGTCTGTCTGCATTTCCTGGGGCAGGAGTGGGATGAAACTGCAGTCTTGGACTAGGCAGATGGTCCCTTTATGTCAGAGCTGTCTGAAAGGATGGTGTAGCCAAGATGGGGTTGGTCTGTTCTTCCATGTTGCAAGGTACAGGACAAGAGGAAATGGCCTCAAGTTGAACCTCAAGTTGAGCATTTAGATTGGATATTAGAAAAAATATGTTCCACAAAAGGTTTGTGCAGCTCTGGAACAGGCTGCCCATGGCAGTGGTGGAGCCATCATCCCTGCAGGGATTTATGAGACGTGTGGATGTGGCACTTGCAGATGTGTTTCAGCATTGGGCATAGCAATTCTGAGGGGTCTCTTAGACTCAGTGCTCCTAAAGGTTCTTGCTAGCCTAAGCAATTCGATGATTCTAAGAACTTTTGTAATGAGATGAAGATGCTGATGCTACCCTAATCACCTTCCATAGTGAAAGGAATCTGTCATGGGGTTATTTTTTGGAGGAGCAAGGGAGATTATATTGGTTGAGGAACTGCCAGAGAAATAGGAGGAAAGAGCCATACAAATCCTCAGAAAATACATAAAACCTTTGTTCAAAGACTTTTTGAATATCTATGGTAGTTGGTAACCTGTGATGCTTCCTTTCTTTTTCCTGGTACTGTGGAAGATGTTAGGGGACTATCCATTGGTAATTTCAATGAAAATACTGTTTTACTGGTTTATAGAGCATGCTTTGAAAGACATTCCTCCAATGCTATAATTTTGTTGAAGGAGCTAACATCACTTAGAGTAATTAGGCAAAGTGCTTTGGAATGAACTCCCAAATAATGAGTATGTTTATGTTGAGCTTGAAACTTTATATTTTAAAAATGAAACCAGTTTTGAAAACTGTCATTTTCAAATTTTCAGTATATGGAAAATTTAACTGTAGTGATTGTCACACAGTCTGTAAAGATATTGTTGCTTGAGATATGAATTTTCAGCAACCTTACTTGATAAATATTTTTAATTGTGTTTGATAACATCTGTGTGAAACTCTGTGCTCACATGTAAGTCACAGAAGATTATTGCATTGAGTGTGTATCATTGACAGTAAAGAAAAGAATCTCCTTACTGATGCTTAAAGTATTTGTATCAAACTGAAGAGACTGAAATGTTCAGTATGTGATCTTTGTTTGATCAGTGTAATCTGATTTCAGAGATCTGCAGATGGATCAAGTCCAGAAGATGGAGATGGTAAGAAATTCTATTGTAAAATTAAAAGCCATCAGTGTGTCTTGCTGGGATATTTAGCATTTTCTCTAATAATTTTTGTTTTCTACAGATTCTGATCGAGAGGATGGAAGCTACTGTCCACCTGTAAAACGTGAGAGAACTTCATCTTTAACTCAGTTCCCTCCTTCTCAGTCAGGTAAGTGTTGCTACAGTATGAGGCAATATGAGTATATGAGGGTGGTTTTCCTTCCTAGACATTCTTTTTCCAGTCACGTAAGCAGTCTTATTACTGTCTGCTGTGCTTTGGGTTAAGACCACAGCAACCATGTATTCATGTTAACAAATTTGGTGAAGCCTACAGGAGTTGATAGATAATTTTTTAAAATGTTTTCTATCTGTAAGTTTATGTGTATTTGTAGGTTCAGCTTTTACTCTTGTGCTGTTAAATTGCAGAATTCACCAGAAATCTTCCTGATTTGTTGTGATCAGGTTGCTTCTTTCCAAATTTATAAAAGTGCTACCTCTTTCTTAGTTACTCTGCTGCCAGGGAAAATTTTCAAGTCTCAGCTCGTGTTTCAGTCCTTTCCTTTTCTCTTTTCCCATTCCTTTTAAAATGGGGAGGATTCAGTGCATTTCTTAAACACCTGACATGTGCAGGAGAGAATGGTCACACCGCTGGTGTGTGCGCAGTCAGGGCAGTGAAATCACTGGGGTAAATTCATACAGTTCAGTTGCACAAGAATGGTCATGTTTGATATTTGTTCACTCACAGGAACAGTCTCGGTTTGTGCTCTCTCTCCTCACAGATCATATGAAGGTTTCAGCTTTGGTCAGCAGTTATTTTAGTTAAGATGTCAGTGTTTGAGGCAGATTTCAAGACTGCTACTTTATTTCTACCATCTGAAGTTGAATTAAGAAGATGAAAAACCTTGAAGGAGAGAACAATAAAAAAATATTCCTGTCATGCAGCACATTCTGTAGATGTGACTAAAAGGTGAAAGCCTAGTTGTTTTGATTTTAATTTTAAAGAACTAAATTACTATGAAATCCAAAATGTAGTTGCTGATACTTTATGGGCACAGCATTCTAAATTCATGCACCAGTGCTAGTCAGGGGAAGCAGCCCTTCTCTTTCAGATCCCAGTTTTCTGGTGTGCAGCTCAGTGGGTCTCCAAATGCTGTTCTGTGAATCTAGTAACTAGTGTTGCTGCTGTCTGCTTGCCAACCACTCTAAGTAAAGGAATGCACAAAAATAATGGGGTTTTGTAGATTTTATGTTAACAGTATGTGTATACCCAGATTCCCCATAGTCTCTAACACTTACATTCCACAATGTCTTTGTCTTACAAGAGTAGAATCTCTATGCTAACATCTGTTAAGAAGTGGAGGAAAACAATTTACTCAACTCTTTCATGGTTAAATACTGGATATTCCAAGAGTCCAGTATCCTTTCTCAAGCCTCTGCTTAGCTAATGTATTTTGAGAAGATGTGGTAATTTATTCCCTGATGCCTTTGTTCTCTTTGGTGTGTGTTGTTGTCAAACAGTGACAACTTTGATTTGAATTGCAACTTCCATGAAGACCTCTTTGAATATTAGTGGCATTATTCAATGGCATTGGTTTTCAGAAAATCTTGTACTTTCCCACTTTCTTAGTTCTTTTTGTGAGGTTATATTTCTCTCAAGAATAGGGAAATTTTACTTGTATGAAAACTGTGTCATGTTTAAGCTTAAGGCAGACAATAATAAAAAGAGAGAAGGTGGAATTAAAGGAAATATGAAAAAAATATTTAAAACTTAATTATAAAAGGTAAATCCCACATCTCTTATTACAGTGGTGTTCACAGATGAGCTTCATTTCTCTTTTTAACATACTTAAGCTTTTTCTACAGCCTTATAAAAGCTAAAAGAGCTACTAAATACTGTTATGCTTTTCTTCATGGAAAATGATCTGTTGGAGAAATCTGTTGGACAATCCTTCTCTGATTGTCCTCTTTCATAAACTGGGTTCTGATTTTTGTATAACACCAAAAGTACTAGAGCTGCTGGACAGGGCATCAACCAAACTCCCTATTACTTGCTTCTTTCAGTCCCAGCAAAGGGTGGAAAAGAAAGGCCATCCTTTGCCTGTTTTTTCAAACATTTTTTTCCCTTTTGTTGACTATTATGCTGCTGAAGTGACATCTGACAGTAATCTGATGTGTTTCTCCTGTGTTTCTGTAGGAGTTTTGTCTTTGCAGAGTAGTTCAAACCTAGGTTGCCTCTTGGTGCAGACAGGGCAGTCCATCAGAGCCCACATGTTCACTCCTACTCTAACAGGCATTACACACTTTCCTGCTCTCTTTCAGCAGGGGCCTTTTGAAATGGTATTATATGTTTTGCAATGCTATTATATGTTTTAACACCACTTCTGATTCCTAATTCAGACACAATCCAGATTGGGAATCCTGTATTTATACAGGATTCAGAAATTTGTTCTTTTTCTGTTTCAGGAGACGCTGAGAGGATTTTATGGACAGTGGCTTCTTTGCTACTTGAACTGTAATACTGTTTTAGTTTAGAAGAAAACAAATTACTAGAAAAGTAATTTTCAGTTTGAAGTCTGGGAACAGGTTTATAATAAAGGACAACATACACAACTCCTTCCCCTTTTTTTTCTTTTTCCTTGATTGCAGTAACAAAGAACAATGTCTTTATGCCATCAAGCTTCTGTGAACCCTCTACAGGCAATTCTGACTCAGAACCAGGTGAGCTTCCTCATTTTCTGCCTTTTTCTTGAACTGTTAATTTGCTGTGATCCAAAGTACTCTGATACTTGAGAAGTAAAACCCTATCTGTAAGAATGGAAATGATGATGGTTCTGATCTTAGAGCTGTTCTCCTGCTCACTTCATTGTTTGATTTCACTCTTGCTGGAGGTAATTAAAATTATGTCAAAATTGTTAAATGTCTTTGGAGTGATGGTAGAATACTGCAGTATGACCCTTTCCTGCTAGACTCACAATAAAACGTGTGGGAAATTCTCATTTATCTACTTTAGAAAGCTGTTTCTTTATACTGGAAAGCAAAACAACCATAAGGTATGGTCATGATTGTGTTCAGCTATGACCAGTGAGTACTGTGTTGACAGAACTGCTGATTTTCTTAAGTTTCTGTAGTTCTGATTTGATGTGCACTACAGTGATACCAACAAAACCAGTGTCTTATACTTATAATCAAGCACAGTGAGGCTGTAAGATGCTGAGTTGTTTTATTCTGAGTACAGATACTAAGCCCCTGATAGGAAAAAAGTATAATTATTATTTGGTTCTTTGGAATTTGATTTTTAATAGCTGTAGATTTGTAATGTATTTTTTGAGATTTTGGTACCTAATTAAAAAACTATAGCTGTAGTGAATGTGAGCAAAGGAATTTCTTTTATCTTCATACTACAAAAGCATGAGTAAAAGCTTATTATTGCAAGAAACTAACATTAAGCAATTAAGTTTAACTTAATTTATGATAATTAGCAGTTAGATACTTGTTAGCAGCTGTCATATTCAGTCATAATTTTGATTGTTTTCTTTAGTTCGATTCTCACTTAAAACCTTTATTATCTATATTAAGTCCTTCACAGAAGGACTTAACATCTTCATGTCTTAATGTGTTTTAGTGTCTTAATGTGTTCACCCATTTCTCTGGTGAACAGTTTTTTTCCTGTTTCTTTTGAAAAAAAAATTTGAACTTTTTGCATGTGACACCATGTGTTTGTCTGTGCTGTATATTTACTGTGATGATCAATAGAAATTCAGGTTTCTTTGGGAATCTCCTAATAACTTTGCATATTTGTAGAACTTGTGGGTTGTTACAGTGGGGAAAACATGAGGAATTTTATGATTGAATGGATATTTCTAATACATTACAGTTTTTCCATGTAATTTTGCATTTCACTTCCAGAGGAAAAGAGCAGTGGATTCCGGCTGAAGCCACCAATACTTATCCATGGTCAGGCCCCTAGTGCAGGTGAGTTCACTGTTTGCTGCAACAGTACAAAGAAACCAGCTCAAGCTTTTTATTTAGTTAATAGTTTAATCAATCAGCTGTTGTAAATAGAAGGTGGCAATACCTATGTGTCTGCAGAAAAAAATCTTGTCTGGGGTGGTTGTGCTCATATCCACTGTGTAATGTGTATGGATGCATCCACGTTTTGCATTGGATCAGCTGTGCATGTCTGAAGTGCATCTCCCAGCTGTTGCTGCTTAGCAAGCTTGTGTTTGTGCTTGGAGTGATCCTACAGACAGTGAATTTGATTCCTTTGGTAGCAAACCATAAGAAAAAGGGTGTTCCAGCAATGCCTTGAGCAAGTTCCAGCCATTAGTGAGTGTTCAGTCTGTGCCCAGGCCAGGGCAGCTGGGAGTGTCAGAGGGCACCCACCTCTGCTCTCCTTGACAGTGTGGGTGGCAGGTCCGTGATCACGCCTGTTCTGTACTACAGGTTGGCTGTGACTCAGTTTCCTGTTTACTCATGTAGATCCAGCCACTATCAGAAAGATATTAGCATTACAGCTCTGTAGGAATTTGACGGGGGGAAAAAACAACCCCAAAACTATTTAGATAATGAAAACTATTATTGCATAGCTATATGGAAACTTCATTTCACTTGCAGGAAAAGTGGTAAATTTAACAAAGGAACAAGCTGTTTTGAGCTTATGAATGTTTGAACTTAGGATAGCTTTATAATCTAATGTCATGCCCTTTGAATATGGGTGAACTGAAATGGAACTAATGAGTGAGTTCTGTTGCAGTATTTCATTGGATCAAGAGTTCATCTTGACTTTTTTTCAGTGGAGAAAACTGAACCTTCTGGGCTTGCCATAACCTTCTAGAGTTGTTGTTACAGTGTTTGGGATATTTTCATTAAGTTGTTTAAGGTCAATTAGCTTTTTGAATCATAGCAGAATTAGAGTTGTAGTGCTGTGCATCTTACTATAACAACCAAAGAGGCCACATTAATTCAAACACCCAAAAGATTGTTAAATGACACAACACAACTATTACAGTACCACTATGTTCGATTGTATGGATAAAAAAAAAATCTTACTAATATCTGGAAATTACTCTCTTAGAAGGAGAAAAGAAGACTTGGAATGTGTAGTTGAATAAAATGTCAGTGCATATGTAGGATTGCTGGTGTACTGTTCATTTCTCTTACATAGTGGCTTTTATTTCTGGATCAGTACTAAACTTTTGTTCTGTGCTTTCCTGGATAAGGTAGACAATATATTTTAAAGTGTCCTTGTAGGCTAGGAAATAGTATTCCCTATTTGGGACTAATTCTCTTTTGAGGCTGAGTAAGGAGGGTTGGAAAAAAAGTGAGTAGAAGCTTTTCTAGTGTCTCTTTTTTCATTGTGTGTTCTGTTGGAAGCAGTTAGAGAAGATTAGATGAAGTTGAATTTTCCAACTTTAAAGCTTTATCCTTCATGAAAAAACTTTGCACTCGCAGGTCTCCCTAGCCAGAAACCGAAGGAACAGCAGCGAAGTGTGCTTCGTCCAGCAGTATTACAGGCACCACAGCCAAAAGCTTTCTCACAGATGGGTAAATAATGCTTTTGCATTCTAAATACAGAGGAGAGAGAACAAAAATACTGAATTTGTTTGATGTGGTGGTTTGGTTTTACTCAACATCCACCTTGGTTTTTCTAGTTTTCTCCTTTCAGAAAAGAAACATCTTGAATGGTAAGTGTATCTGTATTACATGAAGGATAACATAGTGCAACCTTAAGGTCTTGTGTACCATGACTGTCTGGTGTCAACAAACCTCTAACTTTGGTGTGGTCCATGCTTGAGTTTTGGAATAAAAAGACTTTTAAGAGTGTGGTATAGCAGTCAATCTCAAATGACAGCATTGACCATGGTGTAATAAGCTATTACTGGTAACTTATCAACAGTGAAGTACCTAAATCAGTGAGAGGTGCCTCTGGGCTTGGAGAACATTTTGGAGTTGGGACTTTGAAGTACAATTTTAATTCTGAACATAGAATTTTAATTCTTAAGTTTGGTCATTCGTATAATGTTTATTGTATTATGGAATTACAGAATTGAATATAGCTGATGGAAATAGGCACAAGTGTGGAAGTTAATGTAAAAAACTGTTTAAAGTGTCCCTGTCTCCTAAACCCCATGTTTCCCCAGTGTGATGCCATTTGTTATGTGGAAGTTCAGTTGAATAGAAACAGGAATAACTTCAGTAAATGCAGAATGTGGCATAGAACCAAACATTTCTAGCTTGATTTCTTGATGTGCCTCCTGACGCAGACTGGACTCTACAGAGGATTTAGTATTGAGGTAAAAATATTCAGTGGAAGTTCAGTATATGAGCAGGTGGATCAGTCTGAAGACAAGCCCTGCTGCCTGTGAACAGTATTAGATTGGAGCAGGATGGTTGCTTAAAGTTGCATGTATTGAAGTCCTTAAACATTTGTATAGATTAATTTGGTGACTTGGCTTTCTATATTTGGAATTTTGATTCTGCTAAGAATTGCTGAATTGTGGTCCTCATGTCTCTTGCAAGATACTATGGTAACTTTTTAGTTTACATTGTAATGTTTAATGGACTTTAACAAGAAAACTGCACACAATTTGCATAAGAACTTTTATGACAGTCTTAATATCCAGAGAGTTAATGTATTTTTTTATTTCTGTGTTGCAGTTCTCAGCAGTGGCACCAATGGTGTAAATATCCCTCCAGATTCTGCAGCCACATCAGAATCGCCAACTGATGCAACACTGAAAAGTTCAGACTCTGAAGACAAGGTGAGTTGGAGAAGGAGACTTAAGGTGACAGACATAAATGTGCTCTGAACAGAGTAAAAAGCCAGTAGCAGCACATGAATTCCCTACAGGAAGTGGACAGTGCAGGCAATGAGGGGCTGAAAAGCTTCACCTAGAGCAAAAGACTAAGTGCATTGGAAGTAATTTATTGGCTATCATGAAAGAAAGATAAGGAAGTATTTACTTCCAGTTCTGTGTAATGTGTCCAGTCCTTACCTTCAGATTTTGAGCTAACCATCAGCATCTGAAGGTCTTGACTGATAGCATGAGGGGGATGTTTGGGGGCTTTGAGTGTGGTCGCATTTTTTTTGTAGCTTCATTATAGCAGTTGTTTGCTTTTTGTTGCCATATTGAGCATAGAAATAGTGTTGAGAAGACAAGAGTATGGAACAGTTCACTTGAAATTCAAGTCTTAATCCTGAGTATGCAAGCAGAAACACTTGGAGTGTGAATGGCTTTTTAAGGTTTAGTGAAAAGCTACTGCCACAACTAAGTATTGATAAATAAATTGAATGTATGTACCGGTATGAAAACTGTGAGACGTGGTTGTAAACCAGCTATGTGTGTCATTAGGGACACCCTCTATCTGCTTTTAACATCCACAAGTCCTCTTAAGTTTTTTAATCAACTGGCCTTGGAGAAAGTTTTCTTGTAGAGGAAAGCTCTTAAATCTGGTTACTAAGGATTTCTGGAAGCTCAGTATAAATGGTATAAAGCTTCATAACTGAACATTTGCAATTTTACCAAGGGTTGTGGTGATATATTCCATTTGTCTTGGCATTTGTAGTCAGTTTTGTCTCCCTGAAGCTTTCTAGCACTGCTAGAAGTCATTTGAGTTCCTGCAGTAGTTGTGTTAAATGCTGGAGTCTCTGCAGAGTATTAGATGGCTTGGTGAGAGTGAAAGATTACTTCTGAAATTGTTTCATAGGGGTAATTGTATATGCAGATCTGTGGCATAGACTTGATGCACCAGAGAGAGAGAGCTTCCTTGTGAGGGCAAGTATATGTTATTTGCAGTATTACATGAGCATAGTCTGCCTTTGTTAGAGCAGATATGAGTCATGGTCTTATTTTACCGTCAGAAAAGATTTTTCTGCGATGTCTCTGTCTTGTGCTTATACAAGGTAGCAGAGGGGGAGTGTTCTCAGTCTAGTGGTTGTCATACCCTGGGCAGCTCTGTGGCTACTTCCACCTATCTAGTCTCTGTCTTGAAAACCCCTAGGAAGCTACAGGAGCCCTAAGCAACATTGTCCTCAGATGGGTACAAGCTGCAGCCTTTGATCCAGCCTTTCTCAACTGGTAGGAGAGTCAAGTGGCTGAAAGTAATCAAGGAAATTTGACAGCCCTCAGCCTTTCTGGTAGTGGGGAGATGCTGATCTTTATCCCGAAGGAAGAGGACATGTTAAGTAAATCCTAGGCTAATGATTTTTCCTTGTGTTCAACAGATTGCTCCTTCACCCTATGTATCATTCAGTGGTGAAAGACCACTCCCAGTGATCAACACTGGCCCATTTCTAATTGCAAGCAGAAAAACAATGTCTTTGAAATACCAGAATTAGAATCTGAGGGCAGATGATACAGCTAGGTTATGCAAAAGTTGTCCCTTAAACATAAAATGGGATTTGTGAAACTCTAGGACCTAATCTAGTGTTGTTTTCCTACTGCTTTTTTGACCTATGTGATATGTGCAGGAAGTGCCATGGCTGGCACATGGAGGTAACAACACCCTGCATGAGAAGGAATTGGCAATCTGTGTTTAGTGAGGTTTCATTGGGATCATGGATACAGGAGGTTCACTTGGGCAACTGGACTACTGCATTAGATAGCTAAGGGCTTTTTAGGAAATAAAGCAGGAAAGACAGACAGGAATGGGTTCTGCTGTGATAAAAGAAGCTGTTTGAATGCAAGAAGGCACTGAATTGGTCAAGGCTTTATAGATTAAGATCTGAGTGGAAGCCAACAAGAGGGAGATTAAAGTGAACCTTCACTAGACTTGGGCTGATCAAGTAGAGAAAGTAACTAATGCCCTTGAAGAGCTAGAAGCTTCACAATTACAGGCCTTGGTTCTAAAGAGCTTTAGTACTTGGACACCTGAGAAAATGGCAACATATCCTGGTAGAAATCCTCCAGAATACTCTTGGAGATTTTAGAAATAAATTGATGAGAATATTTGCATATGCTGGGTAAGTTGACGTGGGAGGTATTTGACTGTACCTGGTATTCACAGCAAAGAAGTGGCTAGAAATGCAAAGGCTGAGAGTAGCTGTCATTGCAGCATCAATGAGATGGAGTTTGACATCCTGAGGAAACTAATAAGTAGCAGAATAAAGATCCAGACTTCAGGAGGGAAACCTTCAGGTTGTTCATTGAGCTGGTTGATAACATTCTGAAGGATGGGCAGGGCTCACAAAAGCTCATTTACATCTATGGACAGCCACCTCAGAATGAATAATCTGTCCCAAAGTGCATGAAATTGTGCAAGTGTGGCAGGAGGCCAGCACGTATGGTCTTGGGAGCTCATTAAATCCAGAAAGAATGTGCATATGACTCGTGAAAGCAGTCAAGACCATCCAAGAAGTATACAGAAAAATTGCCTGGATGTGTGGGAGAACTGGGAAAACCTAAATTTGCCTGGAATTGGAAATGAGAGGGAATGAAAAGCTTCAAGCAAGGCTTCCATGGGTATTGGCAGCAAAGGTAAAATGAAAGAAAGTTGTAGGCCTTCTGCAAAATGTTGAAGGGAACGTCTTGGTGAAAAAAATGAAAAAAAATCTGAGGTACTCAATGCCTTTGTCTTGTTTTTGTTTCTACTGAAGAGGTCTGCTGTCAGGTCTGCCAAGTCCCTTTTTTTAGGGGAAGTTTGATGGGAGTGAATTATTACAGTAAATTTGCATAAGGACTGTTTTAGACAGTTTGACATACACAGGCCCATGGGACCAGACAGGATGTGTCTACGAGTGCAGAGGGAGAGTCATGGTTTAACCCCAGCTGGAAGCTAAGTAACATGGAGCCACTTGTTCACTCCCTCCACTCAGGTGTGATGGGGAGAAGAATCAGGAAAAAAGTAAAGCTGATGGATTGAGGTAAGAACAGTTATTTAAGTGTTGAAACAGAGTAAAGTTATAATAACTGTAATTAAAAGGGCAAGAGAGACAGATAAACAAAACGCAAAGAAAAGAAGGGATGCCCGGTATAGGTTCTCAGCACCCACTGATCTGTGTCTTGTCTCCCAGCAGCAATGAGCCCTTCACCAGCAGCTCCCCCAATTTACACACTGGGCAGGACATTCTGTGGTGTGGAATATCCCTCTGGCTGGTTTGGGTCAGCTGTCCTGGCTGTGCTCCCTCGCAGCTTCTTGTGCAGTTCTGTGCTGGCAGAGCATGAAACACTAAGAGTTCTTGACTTGGGGTGAGCACAACAGAGCCACAACCAAAATATCAGTGTGTGATCAAGATTATTCTCATCCTGGATCCAAAATACAGTGTTGTACTGGCAAGAAAATGAACTCAGGACAGGGAGCTGGGGAACGATAGTGTGAGACCACTATCTGTCCTCAGAGAGTTGTGGTAATGTGGTGGGTCCCAGTTACTGGAGAAGAAGAAAGCATGGCACACGTTTACACAAATGGCAGGAAAAGTTCCAGGAAAGGAGAAATGGCTCAGCTACTTCCTCTCCCTTTGTGGTGAAGGAATCCTAGTATATGAGGCATGTTAAAGGGATTGAGAACAGCCAGCATATATAAAGCAGAGACCAACCTGATGGGTTTTTTATCCTGTGATATTATTTGCTTTGCAGAGAGTCTTATTTGTTGATTTTGACTTCAGGCAAGATCTTTGTATGGTCTGATGTATCATTGTTGTAGCCAAAATTGAGAGGGGTGTACTGGTTGGATGGAATTTAAAGTGGGTAAAAAATTGGCTGAAACAGTGAGCTTTGAGGGTAGCAGTCAGTGGCTGGAAGTCTGACAGGTGTGAGTCACTAGAGGCATTCCTTAGGGCTTTTCAACATATACACAAGCAACTGGGCAAGGTGGAATAAATCTTGTTGTTTGTGGATACTAGTACATTGTGGGGAGTGGAGAAATGGTCAATGTGTGGGAAGGTAGGGGTTGTTCAGCACGATCTCAGCAGGCTGGAAAAACAAGCTGAGACAAACTAGCTGATGGACAGCAAATGCAAAATTCTGTACCTTAGGTTAGAGAAGCCGTGTATCACAAGGACTGAAGAGGGACTGGCTAGAAAGCAGCTGTGCAGACAAGTCTTGGAGATCTTGATACTGCATGAAAAGTGTTGAGACAAGTTCTCACATACAGAATTTGTTAGCAGATCTATAGCTGATAGTATTGGTTCTAAAGGTGACAGTTACTTTATTTTGGAGGAAGGGAGATCGAAAAGGGAAAACTTCACATTGGGCAGTCATAAAGACTAGTAATGGGTTCCCTAGACAGGCCTCTTCCCCCTGAGTGTCCTCTCCAGTGGAGCAGGTGGTACCCCCTAATATACTCTTCCCATAATAACTATATAGTTTTCTTCATAATGTACTCAGAGTTTCTGTCATTAGGGGTTTTTTTCTGCTTATGGTACTGTTGATGCTGGTGGGAGTGTGCTTTGCTGAGGGGCAGCTGCTGTATGTAGGTGACTTCTGAGGTTTTGTGTGTGCATAGTGTTGGGTCTTCCTATCAGCGTCAAAAGCTATGGGGTAGGAGGTTAGGACAGAAGCAGGAGGGAGTGATTCCCATGCAGGTTGCAATTGCTTTCCAGCACTACTTTAGGGGTTTGTAAGTGCGAGGCTCTGAGTATAGTGGAAGAAGAACTATAATATGGGAATAATCAGGAAAGGGCCACCACAGCATGTGCAGGGAGAAGTCACGAAACCACTTGTGGAAAGCAGGTGGCACAGGTGCAGAATACAAAGTCCTTAGGAGAACAAAAAGTTCAGGAACCTTCAGGTGCTGTGCACCAGTGATGAACAATAGATTGAACATGAATAAGTATCCTTTTATTGATTAAGAGGACTTATGGGCTGCTTTACTAAAACTGCAGCCATTAAGTTCAGGAAAGTGATCTTTCTCTTTTTGTGCCACTGGTGGATGTCATCAGGAATACTGTATAGTTTGTTGGGGCTTTACAGTACATGAAAGATACTTAATAATCACCAAGCAGACTAGTGTCTGGAGCACAAGATGTGTGATGAGAAAATGAAAAAGCTGAGTATATTCTGCTTGGACTAGGGCAGGGGAATTGGATTGTTCCCCTCAGCTCTCAAGTGGTAGGCAGTGGCAAGATTAGAATGAAATTAGGAAGTGTCTATCAGACAGATGAGAAGCTGCAGGTGTAGTGTGAAGGGGATTCCAGATGGGTTTTAGGACATAACTCTCATACTTAGTGTAGTTGAACACTGAACCAAACCCCCAAAATGTTAAAGCGTCACGTGGATTTTTTTGAAACTTGGTATGAGATCTTGGGCAGCCTAATACACGTTTGAAGGTGATGCTGCCTTGAACACAGTTTGCACCAAGTGATTGTTAGTCCTTTGAACTTTAACTATTCTGTGTTTTGGTAAGAAAAACACTTAAAAACAGAGACATTATTTAAATGCAAAATATGCCTTGTAGATCTGGAAGTGTTATTGGCTTGTCGTTGTAAATGAGTGTGTGACTCACCTTGTCATAAGGTGGTTTTGTTTAAAGAAACTGAACTTCTTAGGCTACATTTTTCCATTTCTTTAGGCAGCAGAATGTCAGAAAAAGGAGTCCAACAATACTTCAGATGATGAGAGCTGTGAGAAGGCTGAACTAAATGCACAGCAAGCATTTGTTTTTGGGCAAAATTTAAGAGATAGAGTTAAGGTAAACACGTGTTTGTTCTCTTGACTAAGAGTTTATGAAGTACTGTGAAGCTACTATATGAAAAGGTTAAAACCTCCATGTTTATATGTAAAATTAAAAGCTATGAACACAGAGTTGACTGTTTAATAAAACTAGTATTCTGGACATTTAATAAATGAATCTGTTAAGTAGCATAAGAAGCTTTTTCACAATTAAATGCATCTACTGCAATCATGAGTAACAGCTAAAGCTCAGTAGAACGTAGTGTTTTCTCTTAACTTTTGGGTTAGAATGAAGTTGACATGTGGTCCTAAGATGCTCCCATGCAACCAAGACTTCACAGAAAAGGTGGAAAAATAGGCTGAACCTGGGCTTAGACTTCTGCGTAGAATAACTGAGTTGGATTGTTAGTACCACCTGTTAAAGATGGGTTTGCTCAGGTTTCCTAGCATAATAAAAGAAAGTGTAATATTGGGACATAGACTTACCTTGTTTTATTGTAGAAATCATTTGTGGTCAGTAATTAAAATTATTGATATGTATACTTGTTCTTTTTCTAGCTAGGAGATGAAAGCGATGAAACTGCTGATGTGCAGAACGCTGGCCTTCTGACATCAGATATACCTTCTGCAACAAACTATTTTCTACAGTATATCAGTTCCAGGTGAGACTATAGGGAAACCAACAGAACAGTTCTGTCCTCTTTATTGAAAATTCTTTATGATTCTGTTGTTTATTGGATGCAGGGCTTAGACTGGGTCAGTGGGGACCCAGACTTCTGAAGAGTGAGAATGGCAATCTTCAGATCTGGGGGAATAATCCTCAATCATCTCATCAAGGGAGATGCATTTGATACTATTTATTCGACCACATCCTCACCAAAACCTCTTCAGAAAGCCAACAAGCATGACATGAGAAGGCTTCTCATGAATGATTAGAAACAATGATGGACTAAATTTGAGCTACCAGTAGAATTTTGGGGAGATCTGCACTGGGTTTGTGTTGTTCAGTAGGTTTCATATATGATATGGATAAAAAGAGGAATAGCTGAATTTTTTCATGATAGTTAGCTTTTCAGAGCAGCCTGTATGAATAAGTAAGAGCCTAATTGTGGAAGGTTTTTGAGAGAACTTGTGATGAGGCGGTAACATCAGAAGAAATGTGATGTATAGGTAAAGTGAAGCAGCCAGGAGAAAACTGCTAATCCTGTCTTATGTAGTAATGAGCTCTGAGCTGACAGCCTTCACCTGACACTAAGGTAGTGACACAGCTCTGTGAAAATGCTGGTTTAGTAGTGGTCAAAAAAATGAAGTAGTGTACACAATGAGAAAACAGAACACAGAGCTGTGAATTCACACTGGAAAAGTGTGAGGGGGAAATCCCACCAAGAGTGATGAAGCAGAGCAGTATCTCTGCTCCTGGAGTAAGCGGAAATTCAGATTGAAGCAATGAAATGATTGTAGGAAAAGCACCAATATGTGCTTTCTTTGACGTTATATTTGGCATTTTTAAGATACTCTTGTTCACCATGAAGGAGGCAGTAGGCAGTTTTGCAGTCAATGAACTTTTGATGCTGAACTTCTCAGATATTGCACTGGAGAGGTAGAGCACACCTTTGCCCTCTTGATGCCAGATCAATGTTTTTCCAATAGACACAGTCAGACTTGTTCAGTCAGATTTGGCAGACAGTAACTAATATGTGGCCTTCAAATACTGGAATTTTTTTTTCCTATTTTTCAACACATATGACATCTACTGTCATTTCATTTGAGTATTTACTTTGGGAGGACTTATTCATGGTGAGTCAATTGCCAGAAACCTAGTTTTGCACTTGTCTTAAAAAAAATAATGTCGCTTAGGGGAGTTGGCTCTGGTTTTCAGCTGAGATGGCAAAGCATTATGGTAATCAACTTAAAAGGAAACTCCTCCCTTTGTGTAACACTGTCAATTCTTTAAAAACTAAATGTGCTAGGTGGTGTGGCAGGTACTGGTAGGCCACACTGAGTTCCATGTCAACATTTGGTGCTCAGAACTGTGGTATTTAATTTCCTTAATAGGGAAAGCTGTCTTCCATTGAAGACCTCCTTTGTTCTAGGAATCTCCTTAATCAGAAGTAGCAACTCTACATGTACAGTTTTAAGGTTTGTTTAGTTCCACTTGAATCATGTAGATGTGAGTCCTCATTTTCCAGACTTGGTGAAATGCATGTAGGCTTGATTCAGAATGGTCTGCCATTCTCTATGTTCACTTTGTGAGCAAGCTGGTGTCTTAGAAAGGTGTGCCTGATGGGAAGGGACAGGAACAATGACTCGCTAAGTTTTTTGAGCCTGTAAAAGAATAAAACTCTCGTCCTTCCTAAATAGGATTTAAAATCTGTTAATAAAAATACTGATAGGAAAAGGATGCTTATTCTATAAGGAAGAAGTAAAGACTGAGATTTGATTGTGAAACTTCTTGGAGAGGCTGTGGTATTGCAGCTAGTATGATTAAAGGCATACTTATCCCCGCTGCCTTTGTGTCCTGTACAATATTGGAAGTGCTTTTGTTTCCATTCTTTCCATTTCTGAGAATTGACCTAAAAATGTGTAGTAGTTCAAATCTATGCATACAGAATACTGTTCAAAAAGAGTATGTTACATGATTAGACAGTAAGCCCTCACTTAGCATTCAGTATTGCTTTGTATGTTATTAGCTATCTGAAGGGGAAGATTTTTACAGAGACAAAAAAATTTGTTGTCATTCTGAGAGAATTTTCATTCTGTAAAACTAGAATGTGCTCTCGTGTTAAGTTGAATTAATTTTTACCTATGTTTGTGTCAACCAGTGCTTACTTTTTTAAAGCCAGTGATAATTACTCACTTTCTGAGGAATTTTATTGGTAGAAAATAAGAGAGGTATTATTTTCTATCCTGTAAAATCTGGCTTATTTCTTGGGTTTTTTTCAGTGTAGAGAATTCTACGAACAGTGCAGATGCGTCTAGCAACAAGTTTGTTTTTGGACAGAACATGAGTGAGCGAGTCCTAGTGAGTATCCGCTATGTATATGTTGTAATTTTGCCAGCAGTTTGTTATGGATTCTCACTCAGGAATTTTGAGAGCCTTTAATAATACTTGTCACTTGAGTATGGGGTTTTTTTCAGTGGTTTCCCTTGAAGGTAACTTTGAGTGCAACACAGGAAGTTCATTATGAGCTATTGTCTGCCCAGCAATACTCTTCAGGATTTCCCTGCCAAACTCTCTCAATGTAAGGAGATTCAGTGCTGTCTCTGTAGTGCATGTGGTTCTTGTGCCCAAGCACTTTATGGCACAGCTTGTTGCTTTAAGTGGCTATTGGAGTATAAGTATTAGAGGGTATTTTATGTCCTCAAAATTGAGAGTAGTTCAGTCATGTGACTCCCCCAAGGATGAGATTTCAAGCCCAGCAGTAAAGCAGCTGCCTCTGCTGAGGACTGAGGTATGATTCTGGAAATGCTGTTGATGATGTACCAACCTAAGGAATAACTTCTGGTACCTCACTGTTTCCTGCTGTTGTTTTTATTCCTGTGCTGGAACAAGAGGGAAACATTTAATGCCGAGTGTTCAGACCCAGCTACTAAGTGGGAGTTCAGTCAATTCTGCCATGAGCAGCTGTAGCTGAAGTTGATTTATTGTGTTGAACAAAGCAAGTCAAAAAGCTTCAAAATAAGGATTGTAATTTGGTATCAGTTCAAGGGAACATAATTTGAACTGGATTTTAGGTGACATTCCATTCAGTTCCTTTACTGAGGTTGTAGAATAGCCTTAACTGTGAAGGCATGTTGTCCATGAGATTCTTTTTTTAGCATATGGTTTACAAATGCTGGAACTGCCCTCAGTACTTGGTCAGTAGTCCTGTTCAGCAGAATTAGTGTATGTTTTCTCTTTTCTGTTTACCTCCTCTTATTTCTGTAATAGAGCCCACCAAAATCAAATGAAGGTAGTACAGAGAGTAATAAGGAGAATGCTGCTACAGAGTCTGGGTCTGAATCATCTTCTCAGGAGGCCACGCCAGAAAAAGGTGAAAAACAAAATATTATATTAGGAATGGTAGTTAATCCTTTTTTAAATTACTGTATTTTTCAATATCCTGTTACTTTTCAAAAACATCAGATTTTTATGTTGCCTTTACTGTCTCCTGTAACCAAAGATACAGGGTGTGGGTATGGAAATTGCTGGATGCTGTAGATCCTCTAATATTGAACACATACAGGCTGCACTGTCTTTTTCATTGTCATTTTGTGGTAGTGGGAGTATCTTCAACAGAATAAAATTAGAGGGAATTAAAAAAACTGGTAGTAGGACTTGGTAGAGAACGTAGGAGAAATGTGGCAAACTTTTTTTCTAACAACTCTGTTTTATTTCAAGTGACTAAATGTCTGATTCGAATGTGTATTGCATTGAGTGGGTGCCCCACATGTTGCTTGAACTCAGAACTGTTTGCTGGATATTGTGACTTCAAATTGTCAAGATACTATGGAAATTCTGGGAACTATGGGTTTTCCTCAGTAAACTGCTTGCAAGCCCAAATGAAAGTGGAAAATTAATTGCATGTCATGTGTAGGCACAGCTGTATGGCTGGCAAGAACTGCTGGAGCATCTACAGATGAGCAGGTGTCCATGCAAAGGTTTTGAACTATTGCGTGTAGGGACAAAAATTCTTGAGAACTTCTCTTTTGTCCGTTATGCTTGTAAAACAAGTATTGAAAGACAAGCTTTAACTTCTGCTTAAATTTCAGTCCTTTTTTACGTGTTCTATTAAGGTCTGTCCTATACTTTTCAAAAGGTCTCAAAACTCTGGTATACTTGTGTGAGACCTTTGTACATCTTACAAAATTTTATGCTAATCATTCTCAGACTCTCAAAATGTTGTTCAGCTAATAATATTTCAGAATCACTGGCAGAGTCTGCAGCAGCCTATACTAAAGCAACAGCAAGGAAGTGTTTATTAGCGAAGGTAGAAGTGATTACTGGGGAGGAAGCTGAAAGTAACGTGTTACAGGTAAGAAACAGAGTAGAGGAGATTTGAGTTTGTGGGGATTCATATGGATGTCCAGTGAATGCACACCATCTGATTCCCTACAACTCAGCCTTCCTCTATACCTCTAATGTATTTTCTTGTATTAAAATGTAAACTTTAGATATTTATATTAGACCCATATTTATTAACTTGTTATCCATTGTTTTTTAATTTCTCCTTTCTGAATAAATTTTTGTGTATAAGCCATTCAGGTGTATCTTAAGCATACTTTCCTAAATCCATAACATAGAAGCTTCTATTTTCTATGAGGCAATTATTTGAAGAAAATTTAAGTGAACTAAATATTTTTAAGTTCTTTAATTGTTGTACTACTGAAGATTTTCTAAAACTTGGAGTGGACTATTTAGGCCAGCAGTCTAGCTTCTTGCAAAACAGAATCTATATCACAAACACTCAGGAATTTGGCTTGAGGTACTTAATTGAATTAGTGATGTTGTAGAAGGATACTTAGTCTCTTACTCTTTACTCACTGACTTAGACTCCTGATTTTAATCATTGCAGTTATTCATTAACTTAAATATACTTACTAACTCAAGTATGTCTTTAAGAAAAACAAGTGAAGTTTTCATATAGAATGAAGTGGTATATGTATTTTTTCCCCATCTCTCTTTATCCTCCAATTATACTTTGTTTTTTTTCTTTGAGATATTTTGTTTCTCAGCATTTGAACTGCATTATTTTGAAGGATAGCTTTTTTATTCTTACAGACAGGATGCTCTATTCTGACACCAAACAGTTCCACTGTCAGTATCTAATGCCTATCAGTTATACTTGTATTACCTTACAAAATGATACTCTATAATGTTTATTTTCTTGGACTTCTTTTTACCAGACATAAATAGTCTTTTTCTGATACATCTGTTTGTATGTAATTCAGAAATGTCTGGATGCTTCACATAGTTGAACATGACACTGAAGAGATAAGAATCCTGTTTCACTTAGGAAAACCACAACTCTTAATAGAGAGTAATTTGACAGACCTCTTGCCTTTAATTTTTTTTTCTTGTGAAATGTAATGCATTAAAATTCCAAATGGGACTTGTACAGACAGAACTATGTTAATGTTGCAGAAACATACAGAGCTAGATGTTTTGGGGTGAAGAAGAGGAGAAATGGAGAGAATGAAAATGGAAGTATCTTTTCCACTTAGTGCATGCTCATCTGTGGGGAACTTGAGGGGTGATGATTTGAGGTATAAAACCTCAGTAACAGTGAAGTTGGATTAGAGAGGGCGGTGTAGAGTAGAGATGTTTGGCATGGAAGAAAAAGGGAGCTTGTAGGTAAGGAGTATTCCTACTGTTGGAAAAAATGCATACACCTTTAGAATTTTATAACCTATGAACCCTGCTGGGAGCCAGTAAAAATACCTCACTTATTAATGACTTTGTGTGGTTCAGGCTCTGATCATGAATTGATAATGAAGCTAGCCTGTTTGTTCATCCTTTGCTTCCTTACAGGAAGAACTTTGCTTTGCTTTCATTATATTTGTTGGGTCTTCCTAGCAGCAAATACCATTTTCAGTGGTACAATGTGTACCTAAGGCTTTTAAAAGAATTGACTGATATAAGATAGTCTCTTATGACATTACCTGAAAATTACTTGTTGTTTTGATGTTGAACCCTCTTATTCTTTAAGAATATATAGCTTCTTTTAATAAAACCTGATAAAAACAGACAACATATTTTGAGAAACGTATTGCAAAAGAGAGGATGCCTGTTTTGCTTTCCACAGCTGTAAACAAAAAAAAATTCCAGTATGAAATCTGAATGTTTTTTTAACCAACTGTAGGTGACTAAGAAATACATGATTACTTCAATCAACCGCTATGCCACAGAGTTATTTTCTGTTACAGATTCAGTGCAAGCTGTTTGTATTTGATAAAATCTCTCAGTCTTGGGTGGAACGAGGTCGAGGGCTCCTGAGACTCAATGATATGGCCTCAACAGATGATGGAACACTACAGTCTCGACTGGGTAAGGGGAACCAGGGGAAATGAGATACTGGATGACAATCATGCTATTTTCATAAGGTTCTTCCTTGACACACAGCAACATATTCACTTTAGTTTGTCTTAGCTCCAGCAACTCAGAAGCAGTTTGGACCTTTTCTTTTGCTTCAGTTAGTGAATATTGCCTCCAGAGAGAGTATCTTTATACCCTTCTGTTGTGGCAGATGTTCCAGTTACTTTTTTCCCCCATAAAAGCAAGCCATGTTTAGTAACTAGAATATTTGCTTAGAAATTTATGGTAACATCATTCAGATCTGGCTGTTCTGGATGGGTTGCTTGTGGTGGGGGAAGTCAGTTTGAATAGGACACGATTGTTCAGGCTGGCAGGAATGCACATTAGTCTGAGATTATCTGCTCAGATACAGCTGCTGAACTTTAATGTATTAACATATAAGGCTTCAGACTAAATAGCTTTAGATATGACTCATAGTCTTTATTAGCCTTGTTGCAGTTTCAGTCCAGCCAGCAGCCAAGCCCCTTGCAGCCGCTTGCTCACTCCCCTTCCAGCAGGATCAGGGAGAGAATTGGAAGTCTGTAAAAGTTAGAAAACTCCTGGGTTAACATAAAAACAGTTAAATAAAGAAAAAAAAAAAAGGGGTGCATGCAAACAAAGCAAAACAAGAAATTAATTCGCTGCTTCCCATGGGCAAGCAGGTGTTCATCCATCTCCAGGACAGCAGGACCCCATCACATGTAATGGTGACTTGGGAGGACAAACACTATCACTCCTTCCTCTTCTTCCCCCTGCTTTATATCCTGAGCATGGTATTGCTTGTTCAGTTTGGGTCACTTGTCCCAGCTGTGTCTGCTTCCAAGCTCCCACATACTCCCATCCTCCTCATCAGTGTAGTAGTATGAAAAGCAGAAAAGGCCTTGGCTCTGTGCAAGCACTGCTCAGCAATAACCAAAACATCTCTATATTATCAACCATATGTTCAGCACAAGCCCAAGACACAGCTCCATACCAGTGACTTGGAAGGAAGTTAACTCTGCCCCAGCCAAAACCAGCACAAGCCTACATTCTTCTCATTTACATTTGTGACAAAAGCCCAAGAAGGCTTATTTGTAGGAAGACTGAAACCATTATACAGTAAAAAGTGTCTTGACTGTTTTGAGCTTCCTGATGTGTCTTTTTCCACCTAACTGATCTTGTAACTTGGCTTTAGTGATGAGGACTCAGGGGAGTCTCAGGTTAATCTTAAATACCAAGCTGTGGGCTCAGATGCAGATCGATAAAGCCAGTGAGAAGAGTATCCGGATCACCGCCATGGATACAGAGGACCAAGGAGTTAAAGTTTTTCTTATATCAGTGAGTACATAGTCTTTTGTTTATGTATTAACCATCCTACTAAAGTTGGTACTTACTTAAACTGTAGTTGAGGTAGCATTCCCATTTTCTTTGCACCCTACACTGTCTTAACATCACCCCTGCCCCAAAGATAAGGCACTTGGCAGATTTGCTTGTCTAAAAAGTCTTGCTGGTTATGAACAAATGCTGCATCAAAGGCTGTCCTAGGAAGCCAGAGCATTGCCCATGGAGTCGTAGGATCTGTTCCACACGTACTGAGACTTTAACTATAGTGTTTAATACAGATTGTTTCCTGATTTATGAAAAATGAGCATTATTTCATAGATTTTATCCAGCAGTTTAACCAAAATTAGATCTGCTGGAACTTTGAGCACAGGAAAGCTGTCATTGTCTGCAGTGCAGGAGGGTGAATAGGTGCCCACTGAAAAGGAGACACTAAAACTGTCAAGAACATCATGTTAGTGTTAAAGGTTACACATTGTAACTTCAGGTTTTTTTTGGTGCAGAGTATTAAAGCAGTAACAGTATAGTGAAAGTGATTTCTGCTCTTGCTAAATGGGGAGCAGCAGCCCCAACCAGAATTACTAAAACACTCAGGATCTGATCATACAGTCAGCAAGGAAGAAAGGTCATTCCCTAATGCCTGCTAAAGTGCTTAGAGATATGGAGAGATCTGAAAACATTCTTTTGATTTACACTAATTCTTTTGCAACACCTTGTGTAGAATCAGTGTTCCTAGGGGTCAGAAATTGAGACCATCAACAAATGGTCAGCTTTCCCTGTGACATTAGGTTTTTAGCCTGGGATCTGGAGTCCCAGAATGAAACTTAGTGATACCAAATATGCATTGATGAAGAAAAAGAAGTGAAATTATTGGATAAATTTTTTCTCTAGATTTGAAAGTTTTGAGTTAATCTGTGATCAGGTTATTCACTCTCGATTTTAATACTGATAAAAAGTATCGTGTTTGGAATTATTTTTTCATTACAGCTCATTGCAGGGGAATTTTGCAGATACAGAGGTGACAGATTCAGGTGTCAGATGGGACAGATGGAAACTATTTTTTATGAAAGAATTCAACAGGTTGTCAAAAATGCTCCCCTCTGAAACTGAGACTGTTCAAGAAAAATTTTGGAATAATTGCCAGCCTGACTGTCCATTGTGTTTTCTCATTATCTCATTTTGAAATTTTATGCCCGTGCCTCATGAAACAATTAGCTTGATTACGATTAACTAATGTGTGAAGTTAAATTATTGACAGGCCAGCAAAAATCTGCAAGATTTTAATTGAAGGTCTTTTTAATATGAGCTTTTGGGACGTGTCAGGAAAGCTGTGTGAATTCTGTGTGAAGGTGGTTATTTGAGATCAGCAAGTACTGAGTATGCTAGCCAGAGAAAGCTGAAACTAAGCAGAGGAATACATTCTCACCATCAGAGTTCTGTGTATCTAATGTCCTGCTGTGTGTACCATGGCCTATTCTGACTGGCTTGAAAAACACTTCGAGAAAACTAAAAAGTATATGGTGAAGATTGGCATGACTGGTGTGTATGATGTCAACAGTGTTTTATTGTGTTATAATTCCACGCACCTTTTTCTTATTTCTGAATATTAAAAAATGCAGGCAAGCTCTAAAGACACAGGGCAGTTGTATGCTGCATTGCACCATCGGATCTTGGCCTTGCGCAGTAGAGTGGAACAAGAGCAAGAAGTCAAGAATGTAGTACCTGAGCCAGAGGTAACGCAGTCCAATGAGGAAGACAGTGATGATGATGTCATTGCACCTTCAGGATCAGTTGGAAGTGGTAAGTAAGAAAGACAGTGGTGTTTCCTGTTTTTCATGCATTTACCTGTGTTATCTCTTAAGGCAGACAGTGCTCTTTGTGTACATCTGTGGAGCAGGACTATTGCATGGATTTCCTTTTTGAATACAACTACTTCTTGCTTCTTCTCCAAACTGGTAAAAGGCCCCTGTGCTGCCTCTGAGTTACCTGCCACAGTTTAGCAGAGGTTTTCTGTGCTTTTTTTATCATTTACAGAATTTCTAAGGCTGGTTCTGAGTTTCATTTTTGGCTTCATTATGGCCAAGAGTTGCACATAAAACCTGAGATGACTCAGGATCCGTAGACAGCATATCCAGACTGACCTTTCAGTAGAGAGCTGTCTGGAAGGCAGGTTTACAAAGGGGCATGGAAGGAATTTCATGTTTATTGTGCATGAGGAGACCATAATTTAAGAAAAATACTAGTCTTCAGTTTGAGGGAAGCTTCATTTTGTACACTCAACTTGGACATCATCTGTGCTTTGCTTTCTTGTGGCTGAGAACATCCAGCAAAGTTTGGTGGTCCTCCATCCTGATTCACAGAAGGGGAAAAAAAGAGAAATTAATATGAACAAAAGCAATGGGAAAATTGGAGAGGTTGGAAACTGAGCTTTTAGGTTTTGAGATGCTGCTGGGATTCCTGAACCAGATTAGTCAAGAACATAAAATTCTACAGTAGAGAGCTCTTAGTCTGGAGAAGGCATATGCAAGGCAAGGGAGGAATTATACAGTTCTCATTTGTCTTTGAACACCTGAATCTGAGACCTTCTGTAGGCTGCTTGGGATGGCTCTCTTAATGCAAGGCAAGAAACAAAAGGCATTTCTTATGACCAAGAACTACTTTTATTGTTTCAGGTCCTAATGATGAAGGTGATGGGCAGAACGTTGGCAGCACATAGCAGATGTGAGCCAATCTGCTTGCAAGGCTGCTATGAACACCATCTTGCAGGCATCTCTGGATACCCCAGGCCAGCGATTATTTCAGGCGGTATTGAAAGCTTCAGGACTTAAGAACTGTGCATCTCTGTTCTGTTTGTTTGGGTTTTTGGTCTGGATCAGTAGATTCCATACAAAAAAAAAAGCAGACTTGGAAACTACCTGAATGTGGTTTGGGACGCTGAAAGCTCATCATATTGATGAGCAAAAAAAAAGAAAAAATCCAACCCTAAAACAACAAAAACACAAAATGCAACCACCCCCAACCATTTCCCCTCTTCCTTGTAATTAAAATGGCACATTACAGCTTGTCACAGCTTTTCATTGGGACCTTTTGGCTGTTTCTTCAGTAGTTCATGTCTTGCAGGTCTCCAAGATAGAACTTTTTGACGCGGTTCCAACTCGAATTCTGCTTTTATAACCCCTACTCCCCTTTACACAGGGAAACCCAGTCTTCACCAGCTCCTATGCTCACTGGCTGCCCTTTTGGATTCCTTTTTTTTTTTTCGGACTGCAGATGGGGCAGGTTATTTTAATCCCACCATAGTTGTGGATGTCGACGCCATTGTTTGCTGTCTAGTGGGTTTGTAAACAGAAAGAAACAAAACATTGTGGTTCACCAGAAAAGCTTTTTTAATGCGATAATAAGAGACTTTAAAGTCTGCAGGATGTTTTGCTAACTCCTTTTTTTCTTCCCGTTTCAATTTTTTTTGGGGGGATTTATATTGTGGTGAGACTTTTTTATTTTAGTTTTTCAGTAAGATGCTCTTGTGTGTTGAAAAAGTGAAACTATTGTTTTGTACTGTTCTTTTCTGTTACTATTTAAGGGAGAGCTAAGCCACTATATATAATAGGTGTTGCATATAATTTTTCTTAGAAAATTTTATGTTTCTGTGGCTACAGTAAAGTGCAGGAGGCATACAAGTTACACCTTCAGAAAAGTTAAAGACAGAACAGCTGTTAGCCCTTGGAAGAATAAAATAGGCTCATGTAATGAGCTCTGCAAGCCATTAAAATAAATCTGTATAATAAAGCAGCTCTCATTTAATGGCTTGATTCAACAAGCCATTTAAGCACTTGCCTGACTTTACTGTATGTGAATAATCTTACTGAAGTCAATGCAACTCTTCATGCTTAAAGTTGAGGACATTTTTAAAAATCTTGCTGAATTAATGGCCTTAAATACAAAATTTAACTTCTAACCCTTCCTGTCCCCATTCAATTTCCTGAAGTCTTGCAGCATGAAGAAAAAGGTAATACTGCCAGCCTTGAGTAGTTTGGGCTGAAAGTTATTGTATTCTGTTCCACCACAAATAAAAGCAAGAATGTGGTTTTCTGTGTGTAATTCTAAAGTACTCCTACTGTAACCATAACTCACCTTTTTTTTTGCTTTGGGTGTTCTTTTAATCATTTGAGCCTTTTGTGTGAAAGCTGAGTTTTATTTTCTTATTGGAACATATGGTATGTTCTTGTCCAGCAAGGTTGGAATTTGGTAGTCACCAGGTCACTTTGACTATAAATTCCCCAAATTCTTCTATTTCTTTTATAAATAATTTGCTGATAATTTCTGACTTGCATGCTTGCTCCTTTGTAGGTTAAGGATCTAAAATGCATCACCTAAAAGAAAATGATAGGGGAAGAAGCACTTGATATAGCATGAATTGAAAACAGAAATCCAGGTTATAGCACAGAATCAACTTTGAAAATGAGTATTCAAATAGCAAAACAATCCTTATTGCCTCTGTTTTAATGAAACACACTTTTCAGTGACAGTCAAGACCAAGTCATCCCCTATTTTCTGTTGTTAACCATCACTGAAGACTGATGCTGTTGGGGTAGAGGGTGCTTTTACTTTTCCTCATAGCTAGTTGAAGGAACATCTGTGATTACTTTTCTGGCAATTGAAAAGGGCTAATGATAAGCTGTGCCACTGCATCTTGACCTCTCTGGATTGTCTGCTCATGTCTTCTTGCTTTTTCTTTTTCCCACCTTTGAGTTACGGGGGTTTTTACCAATGAACAGACCTTTTGCTGCACCCCATACTCTTGCCATGCTTCTAAAGGAACATGGCAGGTTCCTTAGTACTCGCCACAATTGTTTCTGCACCACGAAGTGTGGGGACTTTCAAGTAAGTGATCTGCATTTTGGATCTGGGATCTTTTTACATTCTTGAGATATTCAGATTTAAACTATTCTTCTCAAACACCCTTGCATCATAAAGCTGTTTCTTGTCAGCAGCTTGTTCATAAGGAAAATTAATAAGGTGTCTTGGCCACCACAGCCTACTTCTGGGAAAACAGGCATTATTTCCTGGTCCCAGGCTCTATGGGGTCCATGCTGAGTCTCACATTGAAGTGTTTTACCTAAAATGCAATTGATGGTGCATGAAGATTCAGAAAAATGGAGTAAGCAATGGGGTTTGGTGGTACAAAGTCACCTACAGCTTTCTAAAAAATTCAGCAACTATTTACTGATGCAGATTTTTTTTTTTTTTTAGCTAGAAGCTTTGCATAAATGTGCATAGTGAAGGCAGAAATGTTGCTGTGCATCCCAACAGAATTGGCAATGGATTGTGTTCAGGCCCTGCCCAGCAAGATACAGTTAGGCCAAAGCAAAACCCTGACTTAGCTCTCTGCTTTAAGCCTTATTAAACCAGTGACAGGCAAAACCAGATAAAGCCTCAAAGGATCTATGTAAGACTGCCATATCAAAATGTACATGGGAATTACATTAAAACCTGTGTCAGCAAGCAAGCAAACAAAACACCCTGAGTCCTGCGTTGTGTTTCCTGTACCAAGCAGTAGCTCTTTGAGGGGAGGGGTAATGGTGACCAGCTCTGCTGCCTTACAGCCATCTTCCCCTTGATCATGCTCCTGCTCCATCTTTCCCCTTAGGCTTCTTGTTAACTTCAGTGTGGTGTTGACAATTCCTGTATAGCCCGTGTGGCTGCTGACCCACACAGGCACCACAGCCTTTTAGGTTTCCAAGTGGAAAAAGAATACTGAAGAGTGTTGTAAAGTTGAACATGCTTGCTGATGACTCAACAGTGTACTCTGGCAACCAGGAGGGCCAACCATGTCCTGGGGGGGACATCAGGCATAGTCAGGCAAGGGAGGGGATTGTGTCTCTCTGCTCTGCACTGGGGCAGCCTCACCTTGAGTTCTGGCAGCCCTTTTGGGCACCACAGTATAAAAAAAGACATTAAGCTAATAGAGAGTATTCAAAGAAGGGCCACAAGGATGGGGAAGGGTCTAGAAGGGAAACTGTA
>JANPWX010023628.1:0-13163 GCA_024734555.1 Trochalopteron elliotii
GAGTCCAAAGCTGAAGAACAGCCTAAAAGAAGCCAAACAAGCAGGAAGAATACTGTCAGGAAAAGCAACTGTGATCAGAGAAATGAAGTTAATGCTTTTAGGCCTTGGATAGATGTTCAAGGAGTAGCTAATAAGAGCACAAAGGATTTACCAGGTAATCTTAAACAGCGCAGGGAAACTTACATTGTCCATCCTTTGGATATTGCAGGAAGCTTGGGTTGTTTCCAGACAGAAGTTGAAGGGGGTGAAAATGTACCTCCCAGGTCTGTTCCTGGGAGCAAAGCAAGCAAAATCCCCAGAGCTGCTAAGAGCAATCAAAAGAGCAATAAAAAACAGACAGGGGGCCTTCAAGAAAAAGGGCAAGGTAAAGTTGACAACAACATGGATGCTTTGAAAAAAGGAGCCTCTTGCAAACCCAAGGCTCAGAGGAAGAGGAGCAACTCTCAGCCTCCAGACACCGACTCCCTGGCCCAAAAAAGTGATGGTGCCAAGGTTCTCATTGGAAGTTCCACAGAACTTGCATCCAAGCAAACTGTCCTGATGGGGAAGTTTTCCTGCATTACAAATCTGCTGTCTGAGCCAGATGCTCTCCTGGAGGAGCATCTACCTGAGATATCACTTGCAGATAGTCTTACAGATCTTTCACACAGTCTTGAATCCTCCCATGTGAGCAGTGCTGCAGTTTTGCCTGTCAGCTCCAGACTTACCAAAGTACCAGTTTCCAAGAGCTTAAGTACTGAGAGCAACAGAATGCCAGCAAAATCCCCTGTTTGCTTGAAAAACTCCCTGATATTTAAAGAAAAGACTGCAGAGGAAATACCTGGGGAAAGGAACCAAGTGCAGTCAAGTTCTTGGAGCTCATCTTCACAGGAACCTGGTAGGTGGTAAGCTGGGGAAGGTACCTATGTTTGGAGATGAGGGCAAAAAGTTAATGCAGCAAGTGCTCGCATTTTCCTTCCTCTCTCTTTTTTCAGAGTTAAAGATCAGTCTTCAGTACACCATTTATGCTTCCACTTGGGCTGGCCAGTCATTTCTGTGGCTGCATTTTCTTCTAGTTTATCAGCATTCCTATAAGAATTTCTGTTCACTTGTCCATGTGTAGATGTTGGGACAAGACTAGCAGCATGTGCTGAGTCTTGCTTTACCACTCTTGTTATCTACAGGACATGCCTATTAATTTAGAAAATCCAGTACTCAAGCACTTCAGAAGTCTAATTTGATGTTGACCCTGCCTACTAGGGTCAGTTATTATTATTGGGGCACAAAATATCAAGAAGATGGTGAATTTTTGGTCCAGAATGGTTAGTGCTGCAAGGTGTCAGACTTCATACCTCTAGGTGATGTCTTCACTGGATATTAACCAGGAGCCAACCTAAATTATTTTGGTTGTGTTGTTTTTGTTTGTTTGTTATTAAAAAGGATTTGGAGGGTGTATCCCTGGGCTGGTACTACACTAGTTAAGCTGATCCTTTTGCTGTTAATGGATGCTCTGTAAAGAGAGTAGGTTTTCCTTTTTGTAACTGTTGACAAACAGGCCTGTTACAACTGGAGTGGGCTGTACTCTGTAGAGAGGGAGGAAGTTTGTTCTCCTGCCCTCCTCCTTTGGGCTGACTCCACTTGGAAGGGTGCAGTGACCACTGCTCCTGTATCTTGCTGAAGCTGGTAGGTTGGTTGTGTGCCATAAGCTTGCTCTCTGCTCCAGGCTGTAAGCTCCTGGGCATTACAGCTATCAAATAGAGTTTTTATATCATTTTTCTACTACATCAGGGCCCATGATACTATCAGTATTTGTGATCTGTATTTTTTCACTGAGGTACCTAATTTGATTTATGGGCTAACTTTTCAGGAGCAGATCTGATATTTTTGGATTAAAATAGTCTCCTGAGTTTAGAGGTAATACAATTGGATTCTGGATTGTGCATGTTCAGAGAAACCTGGTAATGCAGCTCTTTCTGTTTGAGAGCTGTTGTAACTTAGGCTATCTGGAAATGATTTGGAATCCCTTTGGTCAAACCATGTGAATGTCTCCCTTTGCAGCCATCAGGCCATTACGGGACTTGAACAATGCCAGGGTTGTGTCTCCCTCGGGCTCGGAGGAGGCACCAGGGCGCTCATCCCGGCGCAAACGGAAACCAACCTGCTACAAAGAGCCATCAATCAATAGGTTGGGCTTTAAACTATTCCTTCCAAAGACTTTTCCCATGCTGCACCCCCTGCTCTGCTCCCATATACTCCCTCTCCAGGGATCCTCTGTTGCTTTGCTTAAAGTTCTTCTTACCCTTTGTGTTGTGTGACCCTCCTCTTCTACCACTGTGTGGTTTTGCCAAAATTCTGCAACAGCTCACACAGATGTTTAGGCTTCTGGTAATAAGCTACCAAAGATGTTATTTTATTTGTTGAAATGAGCTTATTTCTTGGCAGACTGCATCTGTAGTACTCCAGTGCTAGTGAGGCAGTAGCACGAGGATAAAATACAGGCTAAAGACAGCTCAGCAAAAGCCCTGATTTCATTTAGATTCTGCGATGACTAAGATTTTACAAATTATTGAGTAATACTTTTCTTCTGAGAGCAGGCTGTATCTATATTCACTAGCAAATACGATACCTAAACAAATAGCTGCATCTTTTCCCTAGGAAACTGTAGATTCAGTACATCCAATGGCTATTGCACAGTCATGTACTCCTAAAATGACGACTTTGTCGTTATATAACGTTGCTGCGTGTGTTTTTCCCCGCAAAGTGTCCCAGTTTGAACTTTCCATGAATAGCTGAATATATTGCACCAGAAAGTACTCTGTAATGGCCAAGAAACAAACTGTACCACTTAATTGTCTTATGGGGAAGAACTGCACTAAAATCAGAAACTTTAGAGACTAAAATCATACATGTAATTCAAGGAATAGTTGATGTTTCAATGTAACTCTTTTGGTTCTGCAGGAAACTGAGGCAGGGTGACCCATTTACAGACACTGAGTTCCTCCACTCTCCCCTCTACAAAAGAAAAAAGAAGCCTGTCAAAGCCGAGGGAATGACCAAGATGAAAGAGAACAAAGAATGCCTTCCTGAAGGATGTCTCAGTGCCGAGGCAGGCAAGTTCATAACAACAGAAAGGATTCAGGAGTGGTTCAAAGGCAGCCCCCAAGCTCCTAGAAGCTCGTGCATTTAGCAACAAGGCTACAGCTTTGAACACAGAGGCCTGAGCAAAGATGGAGGTGGCTCATCAGGCAGCTGAACTATTCCAACTATGGAAACCCAAGGACCAATTTGACAAATCGAGCCTTGTACCATGGATTTCTTCTGTTTTCAAATCTTTGGGACTCATGGGGTGGGGAAAGTGGTTGACACAAATTGATGTCAACTGTTTTAATGATGGGCATGGCCCTTATGTGCTGTATGATTAGCCCCTAGCTATCTTCTGCTTCCTTCCTCTTCTCTCCCCGTCTGCCATGTAAAGCTCCCTGCAGCAGAAGATGAGCCCCATACCAACAACCAACATTAAGGGATATTTGAAACACAGGGTGCTTAGGACCAGACCTAAGCATGCCTTGTCTCAAACATTCTGAGTTTTGCTACAGGAAAGGTGATCAGAGGAGAGGGTCCTATGGGACAGAGCTGTTTAAAAACATCTCACCTTTTCCTATCACTCCTTGCCCTTGTTAAAAAGTTCCCCTTCAGCCTTCTTGTAGCCCCTTGAGGTACTGGAAGGTAAGATAAGTTCTCCCTAGCACCTTCTGTTTTCTAGGCTGAACAACCTCAACTCTCTCAGCCTGTCTTTGCAGGAGAGGTATTTCAGCCCTCTGATCATCTTTGTGTCCCCCCTCTGGCTTTGCTCCAACAGGTCCATATTCTTCTTAAGCTGGAAATCACAGAGCTGGACAACAGTATGGGGTCAGTTGTGTTTCAGGAAATCCTGTACTCTTCCATTGTAGACTGTGCACCCACTGGCTTCAAGCAATTGCTTTGTTTAGGGTCTACTGGTGTAACTTTGAAAGTTATTGATTCTAAATGTTTGAGAGAGTGGTGGGGAAAGGAAGGGATCAGACTGGTAGTGAAAGGGAAGCAAATGTGCTTGTTTGGAAGCAGGAAAAGTGTTCCCTCTTTGTGACAGAGATGGGAGAGGGCTCCTCTTTTCTTGTGACCATACTTACTGCTTCTCCTTAGCACCTCAGCAACATCTATCAGTTCATGAGGATAGGCTAGGTCTTGCTGTACTCTCTGTACTCCAGAAGATGGAAGTTTCATTAGTAGAGGGAAAACAGTATCATCTGCTGTCAGTTAAATGCTACTATATAACTTACATTTAAAGCTGTACTGTTATTAAAACTAGGAAACAAAAAGCCTAAGATTCAAAAATGCCCTCTTATTTATTTGTTCAGTTTTCTGGAAGTTACCAAGCTTTCTCTGGTACTCTGTAACTGTGGAAGCCAGGTAGGAGCTAGTAAATAACAGGGAATTTGTTATAGGTGCTGTTGTATCAGAACCTGCCTGTGTTGACCCACTGATGGCAGAAGCCAGGCAGGAACACGGATCTCCAGCTGTTCCCAGTAGTTGTTTTCATTGCCTCTGTGGGTCAGAAATGGGAATTTTCCAGCTGCACTTGTGTTTGTGCTAATAACAGAACAGTAAACTGTATTCATCCACATTGAAGGTACAGAGACTGTTGCTAGCAGTTACAGAGCTGTACTTCAAACACATGGTAATACTAGCTCCTTTAGTCTAACATTGTTATCTCTATCCTCATCACCACCTATAGCAGTCAGCTGGAGGGGGAGAGTTTGTTCATGTCTAACCAGTTTCTGTTTTGCTGTGTGATGATGTATGAGTTTGTATTGTTCCCCAAATAAAATTTCAAGTGGTATCTTTGAATTCTTGTACGCTACCTGCTGCTTACCATGACACTACACATGACAGCTCTGCCTAGGCCAGAACAAATTAAAACTCTGTTCTAAGAAGGGAAATATTTTGTGTTTATATCACATTCCAGCAGTCTGTCCCAGCATGTACTGGACTGTGCTGAAAGTGACTGGAGTCTCTCTCTGAGGCACTTTCCCCCTATCTGCTAATCACACAAAGGAAGGAGACACAAAAAATGTTAGTTGGCTTTTATTTTAGTCTGAATTAAAACTATTCCTTAAAAAAAAAAAACCCAACACACAACCATGGATGGAATAAGTTTTCACAGTCATGATGTGACTTGCTGTAAGACAACAAGGGTAATTAGTAGCCCAGACAATTGGAGAAAAGTTTGCACCTTTATGAATTGTGAGGTGAGGGAAGAGGTTAACAGTTCCTATGCTTTACATCCAGTCAGAAGGAGCATAACTAAATGCATGGCCTGCATTTAGACACTGCAGCATGGCTTTGGTAGGCTCTTAGCCTATAAGGCTTGTTTCCAGCATTTACTAAGTGCTACTCAAATGCTACAGTCCTGGCTGTAGCAATGGAACCAAATCCCTTGGTACCAGGATCCTGTGCTCTGGTTGGCACTACAAGATAAATTCAGGAGGGCTGTGTAGAGCTGGCAGAGCCCTCTGAGCTCACTCACACTCACTGGGAAGTACTGCAGAGAGGACGGAATTCATTTCCAAGGTCTGCTGGACCTTAGGAGGTCGCTGCTGGTTTGACCAGAGCTGTGACAGACTTGCCTTCAGACTGAGGGGAAGAGATAAACATAGGTCAAAATCAGAGAGAAAAACCTCAGGTCTGCTGTGAACAAAATTAGGAATCCAGACCCATGCCATGCTTTCATCAAATTCATCCACTTAGCAAAGGTAGGGCTTAGCCCAGCAGCTCAAAGGGCTTCAGAAAACATGGTTTTCTAAAAGTTTAGAAAGTGTCTATGTTCATTTTTATCTAGTGTTTGTAATGTTACACAAGAAAGCACGATACAGAGCCACTTAGACGAGCAATGACAGAAAAGCCAGGTACAAGTTTTCTCCACTATCCTAAAGTTCCCCTTAGCTCTTGTAATTCTTTCTTTGATGAGGGCACTTGTATTTGTTCTAATTCCTTTAAAGTGTCTGGAGGAACTACTTGATTGCTTGCATCTACCAAGTACCCCAAATTTTTATTTCTTTACTTGGTCCTTGACATTTTTCAGGTGGAATTTCAATTTCTGCTTCATGTAATGCCTCCATTATTGCTGCTGCTTCTCCCACCTTTTCATGGGAATCTCTTTCAATTACAGTATCATCTATATATTGGTATAGTTTCACATCTGGGGGGAGTGAAGAATGTCTGTAAAAATTCAGCAAGATTGAGCAATCGTGGGTGAATGTTTGTAGCCTGGAGGAAGCCTATTAAAAAATTAAAACTGATGGGAGAAAACTGCTACGAATGCAATTAAAAACAATGCAGAAAGTAATCCTGATAGGTCTCAAGGTGAAGAGTGTGCTCAAAATGCAAAGAAGCTTCTTCAGCCAGAAGTTGCTACATGTTCTAGTGAGACTGAAGTCTGTGAGATGGGGCAGAAGGCATGTGAGGGGGCTTTTGACAGCAATAATAGAGACTGTGGTGTGGAGCACCATTCCCACTCTCCTGATGGAGTCCGAGACTTTGGAAGTACAGAAGAGGTGAATCCAGCACAGCTGCAGAGTCTTCCAAGTGTTGACTTAGTGCAACAGGTTAAGGAGGGAGCTATCTTTGAGATACAAAGTATGAAGAGTTTGCTAAAAGCCCCAGTTCACACCTTCTCAAGTCATGAAGTTCCCTCAGCTGATTCCACTCTACAAAATTCTACAAAATTCTCAAGTGTGAGCAGAAAGAGCATCAGACAGAAAGCCAACAGAAAAACTAGAATAACTGGGCAAAGAGATGATTCTGATGAGGAATATCTGCCAAACATTGTGATAATACCAGAGTCCAAAGCTGAAGAACAGCCTAAAAGAAGCCAAACAAGCAGGAAGAATACTGTCAGGAAAAGCAACTGTGATCAGAGAAATGAAGTTAATGCTTTTAGGCCTTGGATAGATGTTCAAGGAGTAGCTAATAAGAGCACAAAGGATTTACCAGGTAATCTTAAACAGCGCAGGGAAACTTACATTGTCCATCCTTTGGATATTGCAGGAAGCTTGGGTTGTTTCCAGACAGAAGTTGAAGGGGGTGAAAATGTACCTCCCAGGTCTGTTCCTGGGAGCAAAGCAAGCAAAATCCCCAGAGCTGCTAAGAGCAATCAAAAGAGCAATAAAAAACAGACAGGGGGCCTTCAAGAAAAAGGGCAAGGTAAAGTTGACAACAACATGGATGCTTTGAAAAAAGGAGCCTCTTGCAAACCCAAGGCTCAGAGGAAGAGGAGCAACTCTCAGCCTCCAGACACCGACTCCCTGGCCCAAAAAAGTGATGGTGCCAAGGTTCTCATTGGAAGTTCCACAGAACTTGCATCCAAGCAAACTGTCCTGATGGGGAAGTTTTCCTGCATTACAAATCTGCTGTCTGAGCCAGATGCTCTCCTGGAGGAGCATCTACCTGAGATATCACTTGCAGATAGTCTTACAGATCTTTCACACAGTCTTGAATCCTCCCATGTGAGCAGTGCTGCAGTTTTGCCTGTCAGCTCCAGACTTACCAAAGTACCAGTTTCCAAGAGCTTAAGTACTGAGAGCAACAGAATGCCAGCAAAATCCCCTGTTTGCTTGAAAAACTCCCTGATATTTAAAGAAAAGACTGCAGAGGAAATACCTGGGGAAAGGAACCAAGTGCAGTCAAGTTCTTGGAGCTCATCTTCACAGGAACCTGGTAGGTGGTAAGCTGGGGAAGGTACCTATGTTTGGAGATGAGGGCAAAAAGTTAATGCAGCAAGTGCTCGCATTTTCCTTCCTCTCTCTTTTTTCAGAGTTAAAGATCAGTCTTCAGTACACCATTTATGCTTCCACTTGGGCTGGCCAGTCATTTCTGTGGCTGCATTTTCTTCTAGTTTATCAGCATTCCTATAAGAATTTCTGTTCACTTGTCCATGTGTAGATGTTGGGACAAGACTAGCAGCATGTGCTGAGTCTTGCTTTACCACTCTTGTTATCTACAGGACATGCCTATTAATTTAGAAAATCCAGTACTCAAGCACTTCAGAAGTCTAATTTGATGTTGACCCTGCCTACTAGGGTCAGTTATTATTATTGGGGCACAAAATATCAAGAAGATGGTGAATTTTTGGTCCAGAATGGTTAGTGCTGCAAGGTGTCAGACTTCATACCTCTAGGTGATGTCTTCACTGGATATTAACCAGGAGCCAACCTAAATTATTTTGGTTGTGTTGTTTTTGTTTGTTTGTTATTAAAAAGGATTTGGAGGGTGTATCCCTGGGCTGGTACTACACTAGTTAAGCTGATCCTTTTGCTGTTAATGGATGCTCTGTAAAGAGAGTAGGTTTTCCTTTTTGTAACTGTTGACAAACAGGCCTGTTACAACTGGAGTGGGCTGTACTCTGTAGAGAGGGAGGAAGTTTGTTCTCCTGCCCTCCTCCTTTGGGCTGACTCCACTTGGAAGGGTGCAGTGACCACTGCTCCTGTATCTTGCTGAAGCTGGTAGGTTGGTTGTGTGCCATAAGCTTGCTCTCTGCTCCAGGCTGTAAGCTCCTGGGCATTACAGCTATCAAATAGAGTTTTTATATCATTTTTCTACTACATCAGGGCCCATGATACTATCAGTATTTGTGATCTGTATTTTTTCACTGAGGTACCTAATTTGATTTATGGGCTAACTTTTCAGGAGCAGATCTGATATTTTTGGATTAAAATAGTCTCCTGAGTTTAGAGGTAATACAATTGGATTCTGGATTGTGCATGTTCAGAGAAACCTGGTAATGCAGCTCTTTCTGTTTGAGAGCTGTTGTAACTTAGGCTATCTGGAAATGATTTGGAATCCCTTTGGTCAAACCATGTGAATGTCTCCCTTTGCAGCCATCAGGCCATTACGGGACTTGAACAATGCCAGGGTTGTGTCTCCCTCGGGCTCGGAGGAGGCACCAGGGCGCTCATCCCGGCGCAAACGGAAACCAACCTGCTACAAAGAGCCATCAATCAATAGGTTGGGCTTTAAACTATTCCTTCCAAAGACTTTTCCCATGCTGCACCCCCTGCTCTGCTCCCATATACTCCCTCTCCAGGGATCCTCTGTTGCTTTGCTTAAAGTTCTTCTTACCCTTTGTGTTGTGTGACCCTCCTCTTCTACCACTGTGTGGTTTTGCCAAAATTCTGCAACAGCTCACACAGATGTTTAGGCTTCTGGTAATAAGCTACCAAAGATGTTATTTTATTTGTTGAAATGAGCTTATTTCTTGGCAGACTGCATCTGTAGTACTCCAGTGCTAGTGAGGCAGTAGCACGAGGATAAAATACAGGCTAAAGACAGCTCAGCAAAAGCCCTGATTTCATTTAGATTCTGCGATGACTAAGATTTTACAAATTATTGAGTAATACTTTTCTTCTGAGAGCAGGCTGTATCTATATTCACTAGCAAATACGATACCTAAACAAATAGCTGCATCTTTTCCCTAGGAAACTGTAGATTCAGTACATCCAATGGCTATTGCACAGTCATGTACTCCTAAAATGACGACTTTGTCGTTATATAACGTTGCTGCGTGTGTTTTTCCCCGCAAAGTGTCCCAGTTTGAACTTTCCATGAATAGCTGAATATATTGCACCAGAAAGTACTCTGTAATGGCCAAGAAACAAACTGTACCACTTAATTGTCTTATGGGGAAGAACTGCACTAAAATCAGAAACTTTAGAGACTAAAATCATACATGTAATTCAAGGAATAGTTGATGTTTCAATGTAACTCTTTTGGTTCTGCAGGAAACTGAGGCAGGGTGACCCATTTACAGACACTGAGTTCCTCCACTCTCCCCTCTACAAAAGAAAAAAGAAGCCTGTCAAAGCCGAGGGAATGACCAAGATGAAAGAGAACAAAGAATGCCTTCCTGAAGGATGTCTCAGTGCCGAGGCAGGCAAGTTCATAACAACAGAAAGGATTCAGGAGTGGTTCAAAGGCAGCCCCCAAGCTCCTAGAAGCTCGTGCATTTAGCAACAAGGCTACAGCTTTGAACACAGAGGCCTGAGCAAAGATGGAGGTGGCTCATCAGGCAGCTGAACTATTCCAACTATGGAAACCCAAGGACCAATTTGACAAATCGAGCCTTGTACCATGGATTTCTTCTGTTTTCAAATCTTTGGGACTCATGGGGTGGGGAAAGTGGTTGACACAAATTGATGTCAACTGTTTTAATGATGGGCATGGCCCTTATGTGCTGTATGATTAGCCCCTAGCTATCTTCTGCTTCCTTCCTCTTCTCTCCCCGTCTGCCATGTAAAGCTCCCTGCAGCAGAAGATGAGCCCCATACCAACAACCAACATTAAGGGATATTTGAAACACAGGGTGCTTAGGACCAGACCTAAGCATGCCTTGTCTCAAACATTCTGAGTTTTGCTACAGGAAAGGTGATCAGAGGAGAGGGTCCTATGGGACAGAGCTGTTTAAAAACATCTCACCTTTTCCTATCACTCCTTGCCCTTGTTAAAAAGTTCCCCTTCAGCCTTCTTGTAGCCCCTTGAGGTACTGGAAGGTAAGATAAGTTCTCCCTAGCACCTTCTGTTTTCTAGGCTGAACAACCTCAACTCTCTCAGCCTGTCTTTGCAGGAGAGGTATTTCAGCCCTCTGATCATCTTTGTGTCCCCCCTCTGGCTTTGCTCCAACAGGTCCATATTCTTCTTAAGCTGGAAATCACAGAGCTGGACAACAGTATGGGGTCAGTTGTGTTTCAGGAAATCCTGTACTCTTCCATTGTAGACTGTGCACCCACTGGCTTCAAGCAATTGCTTTGTTTAGGGTCTACTGGTGTAACTTTGAAAGTTATTGATTCTAAATGTTTGAGAGAGTGGTGGGGAAAGGAAGGGATCAGACTGGTAGTGAAAGGGAAGCAAATGTGCTTGTTTGGAAGCAGGAAAAGTGTTCCCTCTTTGTGACAGAGATGGGAGAGGGCTCCTCTTTTCTTGTGACCATACTTACTGCTTCTCCTTAGCACCTCAGCAACATCTATCAGTTCATGAGGATAGGCTAGGTCTTGCTGTACTCTCTGTACTCCAGAAGATGGAAGTTTCATTAGTAGAGGGAAAACAGTATCATCTGCTGTCAGTTAAATGCTACTATATAACTTACATTTAAAGCTGTACTGTTATTAAAACTAGGAAACAAAAAGCCTAAGATTCAAAAATGCCCTCTTATTTATTTGTTCAGTTTTCTGGAAGTTACCAAGCTTTCTCTGGTACTCTGTAACTGTGGAAGCCAGGTAGGAGCTAGTAAATAACAGGGAATTTGTTATAGGTGCTGTTGTATCAGAACCTGCCTGTGTTGACCCACTGATGGCAGAAGCCAGGCAGGAACACGGATCTCCAGCTGTTCCCAGTAGTTGTTTTCATTGCCTCTGTGGGTCAGAAATGGGAATTTTCCAGCTGCACTTGTGTTTGTGCTAATAACAGAACAGTAAACTGTATTCATCCACATTGAAGGTACAGAGACTGTTGCTAGCAGTTACAGAGCTGTACTTCAAACACATGGTAATACTAGCTCCTTTAGTCTAACATTGTTATCTCTATCCTCATCACCACCTATAGCAGTCAGCTGGAGGGGGAGAGTTTGTTCATGTCTAACCAGTTTCTGTTTTGCTGTGTGATGATGTATGAGTTTGTATTGTTCCCCAAATAAAATTTCAAGTGGTATCTTTGAATTCTTGTACGCTACCTGCTGCTTACCATGACACTACACATGACAGCTCTGCCTAGGCCAGAACAAATTAAAACTCTGTTCTAAGAAGGGAAATATTTTGTGTTTATATCACATTCCAGCAGTCTGTCCCAGCATGTACTGGACTGTGCTGAAAGTGACTGGAGTCTCTCTCTGAGGCACTTTCCCCCTATCTGCTAATCACACAAAGGAAGGAGACACAAAAAATGTTAGTTGGCTTTTATTTTAGTCTGAATTAAAACTATTCCTTAAAAAAAAAAAACCCAACACACAACCATGGATGGAATAAGTTTTCACAGTCATGATGTGACTTGCTGTAAGACAACAAGGGTAATTAGTAGCCCAGACAATTGGAGAAAAGTTTGCACCTTTATGAATTGTGAGGTGAGGGAAGAGGTTAACAGTTCCTATGCTTTACATCCAGTCAGAAGGAGCATAACTAAATGCATGGCCTGCATTTAGACACTGCAGCATGGCTTTGGTAGGCTCTTAGCCTATAAGGCTTGTTTCCAGCATTTACTAAGTGCTACTCAAATGCTACAGTCCTGGCTGTAGCAATGGAACCAAATCCCTTGGTACCAGGATCCTGTGCTCTGGTTGGCACTACAAGATAAATTCAGGAGGGCTGTGTAGAGCTGGCAGAGCCCTCTGAGCTCACTCACACTCACTGGGAAGTACTGCAGAGAGGACGGAATTCATTTCCAAGGTCTGCTGGACCTTAGGAGGTCGCTGCTGGTTTGACCAGAGCTGTGACAGACTTGCCTTCAGACTGAGGGGAAGAGATAAACATAGGTCAAAATCAGAGAGAAAAACCTCAGGTCTGCTGTGAACAAAATTAGGAATCCAGACCCATGCCATGCTTTCATCAAATTCATCCACTTAGCAAAGGTAGGGCTTAGCCCAGCAGCTCAAAGGGCTTCAGAAAACATGGTTTTCTAAAAGTTTAGAAAGTGTCTATGTTCATTTTTATCTAGTGTTTGTAATGTTACACAAGAAAGCACGATACAGAGCCACTTAGACGAGCAATGACAGAAAAGCCAGGTACAAGTTTTCTCCACTATCCTAAAGTTCCCCTTAGCTCTTGTAATTCTTTCTTTGATGAGGGCACTTGTATTTGTTCTAATTCCTTTAAAGTGTCTGGAGGAACTACTTGATTGCTTGCATCTACCAAGTACCCCAAATTTTTATTTCTTTACTTGGTCCTTGACATTTTTCAGGTGGAATTTCAATTTCTGCTTCATGTAATGCCTCCATTATTGCTGCTGCTTCTCCCACCTTTTCATGGGAATCTCTTTCAATTACAGTATCATCTATATATTGGTATAGTTTCACATCTGGGGGGAGTGAAGAATGTCTGTAAAAATTCAGCAAGATTGAGCAATCGTGGGTGAATGTTTGTAGCCTGGAGGAAGCCTATTAAAAA
>JANPWX010023632.1:0-19174 GCA_024734555.1 Trochalopteron elliotii
CCCTCCTTCTTGTATTCCTCCTGCTCCAGCACGAACATGTGGTGGTTAAAAAATTGCTGCAGCTTCTCATTGGTGAAGTTGATGCACAGCTGCTCAAAGCTGTTGAACTGGGGAAGGAGAGAGGAGATGGCCAATGGGGTTAACTGGATCAGCTCAACACCCAACTGGGTAGTATCAATGAGGTCAACTCAACACCCAAGAGGGGTGCCAACACAAGGCCCAAAAAAAGTTAAGTTTCCTGTAAAGGTCAACATGAAGCTTCAGAAGATCATCTCAACACCCAACTGAATCAACCCAACCCCCAAGCGGACAAATACCCTGCCCCCCGCTCAGTCCTCACATCAAAGATCTCAAATCCAGCGATGTCTAGCACACCAATGAAGTACTGCCTTGGCTGCTTGGTGTCCAGAGAGTTGTTGATCCTCACCACCATCCAGTTGAACATCTTCTCATATACAGCCTTGGCCAAGGCCCCAATGGAGTAGTACACCTGCTGGACATTCTGCCCCTTGGTGACATACTCATTGCCCACCTTTACCCGGGGGTGACACAACCCCTTGAGAAGGTCAGCTGAGTTCAGCCCCATCAAGTAGGCTGACTTGTCAGCATCTGCAGAGCATCAAGAAGACATGCTGTCAGATTGCACCTAACCTGGTGACCCCAAGACCTATGTCATCCCGTACCCACTCACCTTCAGTACCATCTGGTTCTGCCTGTTCTTCCCGTTGCTTCTGCTTGAATTTCATGTTGCCAAAGTGCATGATGGCTCCTGTCAGCTTGTAGACACCAGCCTTCTCCTCAGCCGTGAAGCCCAGGACATCAAAAGCGCTCTGGGTGATAGGTGGAGGGGGATGGTAAGGCCTTGCCACCAGCTGTGGCCATGGCTCTCTACTGACCACCATTTGTGTCCCTCTGCCCTTCCAGCTCATCAGCTCCTCCATACAACTGCGGACTCATCCACCCATGGACTCATCCATTATGGATTCACCCATCCATCCATGGATCCATCCATGCATCCATCCATCCATGCATCCATCCATGCATCCATCCATCCAAGGACTCATATATCCATGGATCAATCTGTCCATCCATCCATGGATCCATCCATCCGAGGACTATATCCATCCATTCACCTATCCATGGACTCTTCTAACCATGGATCCATCCATCCATTGACTCATCCACTTATAGACTCATCCATCTGTGGACTCATCTATTCACCATTAACTCCATCCATGCATCCAGGGATTCATCCGTCTGTTTGAGGACTTGTTCACCTATGGACAGATCTGTCCACCTAAATACTCCCCCTACCTGTTTTTATCTCCACCCACAACCTCCTCCACTCCCTGCCTCCTGTCCTACCTTCTGTCCCTCATCCCACATCATCCCACTTCACCAACCCACCATCTTCCTGTCCTCTACCTCTCATCCCTATGTTCCTCCTCTCCTCCACCCATCCATCTTCTACTGTCTCAACCATCCACCTGGCACTTCACCTTCAGGTCATCATGGGGATGTCCACCTGCCCACCCCACCACTTACGTCAGTTGCCAACAGCTCTTCAGAGTCATCGATGGAGGCCACAGTCACCTCTCCTTGGGAAACATAACTGTAGTCATAGGGGTTGTTCGTGATGAGAAGCATCTCTGCTCCGTGGGCCCAGGATAGAGAGAAAAACTGAGCATTTGCACTGGCTAAACAGCCCCAAATCATCCTCAATTGCCCCAGAAAGGAGCAGAGAATTGGAGGAGAGGAAGTGGAAGACTCAGTGCCCAGCACCCTACTCACCCAGCAGCTCTGGCTTCTTGTTGGAGAGGATCTGGTAAAAGATGTGGTAGTTCCTCTCAGCCTTCAGCTGGAAAATGACACGGGACTTCTCCAGGAGGTCTGAGGTAGGTATGGAGAGAAGGAGGATGGAGGTTGGGGTGAGAAGATGGATTGAGATATGGAGAGATATATGGTAGTATGAGGAGATGGAAAAGCAGGGGCATCTGCATGGCGGGATGAGGAAATGGAGGGAAGAAGAGAGAAATATGGAAGGTCAGATGGATAGCGGGATGAGATGATGGATCCATCAACCATGAAGACAGATAAATGGACAGACATGAGTGAAGGGGAGGCAGGCAAGGAGGGAGGGAGGTAGGCACAAGGAGATGGAGAGACAAAGAATTGGAGATGAAGGGTTAGGTGGATGGTAAATAAGGGGATGAACAGGTGACTGGATGGAGGGAGGAAGGAAGATACGAATGGATGAATGGAGTTCGTGGGTGGATGGATGAAGTTCATGGGTGGATGGAGGAGTCCATACATGGATGAGTCCTAGGATGGATGAATAAATCCATCGATAGATAAGTCCATGGATGGATGGATGCTGGACTACAAAACATCCTCTCATTGGACTCTCAACCCACTTACAGGTCTCAATGTCAGCTGATGCCAACTTCCCGGTGGCCCCGAAATGGATTCGGATGAACTTCCCCTGGGAAAGCAGTGGCAGGAGGTGGAGGTGGCTGCCTTCATGCAGCAGATCCCACACCATAGACCCTGTCCCACAAACTGCCCCACAGACCCTTTCTCATAGAACTGACCCCCATCACTCACAAATCGGGATGAGTTGTCATTGCGGAGGGTCTTGGCATTGCCAAAGGCCTCCAAGGCTGGGTTGGCCTGGATGATCTGGTCCTCCAGGGTGCCCTAGATGGGGTGGGACAATGCTGGGTGTGGACACCACTGAAGTACATTCTCTGCCAAGGGTACATTGACTGAGGCACTCACCTTGCTGCTATTGGTCACCTCTTTCTTGCGGTCACCAATGGCAGCAATGCTGGCAAAGTATTGGATGACCCTCTTGGTGTTGACTGTCTTCCCCGCCCCGGATTCTCCGCTGGAGGGGCAACAGTGAGATATTGGATAACATCCTGGTGGGTTCTTCATCCCACTCCAGTGCTATGGGGCAGGGTTGGACAAAGCAGGGCCTTACGTGATGAGGATGGACTGGTTCTCTCGGTCTGCCAAGAAAAGAGAGGAGTCAGGTGGGATGAAGTTGGGAAACATACTTGGGGTCTTGGGGTTGAGGCTGAGGTTCTCCATCCTCCCAGATGAAAATCAGTTCTAAGTCAGGAGCCATTTTTTGGAGTGGGGTCTTCTAGTTTGAGGTCCTCACAGGATATCGTTACCTGTCAGCATGTTCTGGTAGGCATTGTCAGAGATGGAGAAGATGTGGGGTGGAGCTTCACTCCGCTTCTTTCCCCGGTAGGCAGCCACCACCTCGGCATTGTAGACAGGCAGCCACTTGTAGGGGTTGACAGTAACGCAGAAGAGCCCTGAGTAAGTCTGGAGAAAAGGGCAGGTGGGTCAGAGCCAGGAGGTGCCACCCCACCAGGTGGGGACATCCTAGGTCTAGGTGGCCCAAGGGATGTGATGACAGGATGTCCTGATTTTGGCTGTCCGAAAAGGGGCTGGAGAAGGTACATCTTGGGTCTGGATGGCCCACAACATGCAGAGATGGGACATTTCGCGTGCCAGTGGCCCAAGGGGTCTGGGGATGGGACATACTATGTCCCATCAAGTGGGCTATTGAAATGATATCTTGGATCTGGATGGCCAAAGGGGTCAGGGGATGCAACACCTCAGGTCTTGGTGGATGAGGCAGTCTAGAAATGGTGTATCTTGGGTCTGGGTGGCCCAAGGGAGCTGGAGAAGAGCCACCAGGTTCTAAGTGTCCTGAAGTCTGTGAAAAAGTCACACCAGGTTTTAGGTGGCCATAGACTCTCTGGAAGGCCTGTCTGGTTCTAGGTATCCCAAGAGCTTTAGGGAAGGGTCACTAATTTCCATCCACCCTCTAGGCTGTGGGGAAGGCCCTGCCTACTTCCCAGGTGCTGCAGGGGCTTGTGGGAAGGCTCACATAGATCAGCCAAGAGGCATAGCGCTCCTTAAGGTTGTAGAGAACAGCAGGCTCATGGAGGAAGGTCAGCATCGCCATGTCCTCGATCTTGTCAAATTTGGGGGGGTTCTGCTGGTGAATGTCAGCTTCCTTCACCGTCACCGTCTGGGGGGAATGGAGGCACATGGGGGTGGGGGTTGGGAAGTGTCCATGGCTTGGGGGGGTGCATCCTGGGGTAGGGAGTGCTCTATTGGTAGGATTTCTTCCATGGGTTGGGAGGGGTCTCCTATGGTTTGAGGGGTACCCGCCATGGGTTGGGAGTCTTCAATGCCTCAGGGCCCCCACCACTACCCACCCCCCATGCCCCCACCTGCCATCAATCCTTCCCATCCTTAACCCTTTCCCTCCATTACTCCCTCACCCCCACTAATCCTTTGCCCCACATGGCCCCTTGCCTCCCTCCCCTCACCCACCCCTATTCCCCAGTTGCCCACCTCTCCCAGCTCAGTCTGGACGGTGGCCTCCCCTCCCTGCCGCGCCGTCACTCGTCCCCGAACGAACTCCTCCCGAGGGTGGGGGACGAAGCACTCGCTGCGCGGGTCGAAGGGTCTGGTCTGCGCTGCCAGCCGCTCCCTCTCTCCCGGCCGCAGGAAGGGGGCTGCTGCCCCCAGCGCAGCCAGCACTGCGTCCGCCATCCTGCCCCACACAGACCGGGATCCTGCATCACCTGGGGGCTCTGAGGCTGTGGCCATAGGGTCTCACCCCGTGTTCCATGGCCCCACACAACCCCACTGGCCAGAGCCCATTGCCATGTATGGGCCCCTAAAGCCACGCCCAGACCCCTATGGCTGTGGCAGACACTAGAGCCAGACACGGAGCTTTGTAGCTGTGCACAGCCCCGTGCGTGGGTCCCTATAGATGTGCAGGAAGCCCTATAGCCCTCTGCACACCCACGCAGTCATACACTGCCCCACGCACAGACTCCTATAGTGATTCAGGGACTCCCTGCAGCGAGTCCCCTATAACCATTAAAGGACCCCTAATAGTGATGTACAGGACCTCATAGCTGTGTATGGCCCCATGAACAGAATCCTATAGCCATTCATGACCCCGTGTATTGAGCCCTATACAGTGCACACACCCCCTATAGCTGTAGGCAGACCCCATGCTGTAGTCATGCAGGGACCCCAATATCCATGCACATCCCCATGTACAGACTCCTGTACTGATGCAGGCACCTCCACAACCAGGGACCACCAACCCTTGGAGTGATGCATGGACCCCTGCAACACAAAGACCCCTATAGCCACGCACAGACCCCCACAGTAATTCAGGCATCCCTACAGTGATGCACGGAGATGCATAGCAGTGCAGGGACCCCTATAGCAATGCAGGGAACCTTAGAGTTCTGCACAGCCCCACATGCAGACCCCCATAGCAAAGTATGGATCCACTGTAGTGATGTGCAGACCCTATAGCAACACATACACCCTATTGCAGCATAGCCACACCCCCCCCGCCGAAGCACCCATCCCCACGCTGCTGCGCAGCATCACTCTCACCTGGAGTCTGTGGATCTAGCAGGTAAGATGAAGGGAGCTGGAAGGACACACGGAGGGTGAGTAGGGCTACATCCCATACCCCCTATAGACCCTCTTTGCCCCACAGACCCCTTTATGCCCCATAGATCACTCCACTGCATAGACCCCATGTGCCCCATAGCCCTGCTTGTGTCACATAGAGCCCCTGGGTGCCCCACTGACCATCAGTGTCCCCTAGATTGCTGTGCCCCCATAGATCTCCTTTCCCCACAGTTCACCTCAGTGCTTCTTATGTCCTCTGTGCCTCATATCCCCATGTGTACCCCACAGGTCCCCACACCCCAGGGTACCCCTATGTGTCCCATAGGCCCCCTGTTCCCCATATCCCCCACAGATTCCTGTGCTCCATAGATTCCCATATGCCCCATAACCTTCCTGTGCACCCTATAGCCCCCCTTATCCTCCCTCAATATCCACATCCCTTCATATCCACATCCCACATTCCCACTATGCCCCCACCCTCTCCCTCTCTGCCCCACGCCGACACCTATGCCAGCCCCGCAACCCCAAGGCCTTTATAGACCATCATGGGATGGGGAGGGGAGGAGCATTCCTGGGGAGGGGGTGGCTGATAAGGGAGAAGGAGGGGGGCACCTCCCCCCCACTTCAGTAGCCACAAGGTGGCATCTCTCCCGTGACCCTGGCATCCAGGACCCACATATTCACCCCACAGGATGATCTATGGGGTAGAGCTATAGGGGCAAGCAAGGGCTGTCCAGACCCTTTGTAGGGGTGGCATGTGGGGTGGGCTGGGGGCCCTCGATGCCTGGTCTCTTGTGTAGGAGGTGTCCATGGAGTCCAAACGTTTGGATCCCTTGTGTGTGGGGGCAGGGGGAAACTAGGGAGCCCAGGCGCCAGGGTTCCTTGTGTGTGTGGGTGATCTGTGGGGACCAGGGTCCTTTTGTGGGGTTTTGTGATGATTCTGTGGGTCTCAGATGCCTGGGTTTCTTGTGTGTGTGGGATCTCTGGAGCCCAGATGCCTGGGTTCTTTGTGCAAGGAGAGGATCTATGGGGCTAGGACTCCAGGGATCCTTGTGAAGGGGGTGCTTGTGGGGCCTGGATGCCTCGGTCCCTGGCCAATGTCCTGTCACCCGTGGGGTGGTGACAGCTCTACCCTGCCAGGTCTATATTGGGACACGGCCGGACAGTGGAGGGGAGATTGTTATCTCGTCCCCAGTGAGGCGCCGTGGGGCCGGCAGAGGTCTGAGGGACGGGAGAGTCTGGCAGCAGTCCCCGAACACCGTGTCCACTTTGTCATCAAGGAGGTGACAAGTGTTCCTGCGAGGTGACACATTCCCGCGGGCGGGGAGGTCCCCACCTCCCCATTGTGCCCCATAGATCCCTCCCCCGTGCCCCACAGACCATCTCCTCTGCCCCACAGAGCCCTTTTAGAGCCCCATAACTGCTCCATGGAGCCACAGAGGATCTCCACAGATCCCCATAGAGTCTTTTTAGAGCCCCATAGGCTCCACATAGGGCCCCATAGAGACATTACTCCACCCTTCCTCGTCCCGGGTTTGGCGGGGGAGGGGAGCCGCACGGATGCCGAGGTCCCCTGGGGTCTATCATGAGGCGCCGCCAGGACCGGGAGGGATGGGGCGACAGATGGACGGGGAAGGGAGGGTGAGGGGGGAAGAGGGAGGGACAGGCAGGAGACAGAGGGACAGTGGGACGCAGAGAACATGCAGGGACCAGGGGGACATGGAGGAGGTAGAAGAACTATGAGAGATGGAGGACACAGGGCTGGTGGGCCAAGAGGTGGTGGGGTGATGAATGGAAAATCCAGAGCAATGGAGGGACATGGGACAGAATGTCAGTAGGGCATGGGGGGTTGTGGGACATGAGGGGTTGTGTGCAGTGGGATGGAACAGCTGCTGGCTAGGGGAACACTGGGGCCAGGACAGAGGGAGCCCAGCACCTGCAGCAGGAGAAGGTGCAACTTCAGGAGCCAAGATATGCCTAAGGGGTCCACTCAGGCTCTGCCCCATATATGGGGGGCCCAGATGCTGCCCCCCACCTCCAGGGGTCCCTCCCTCCCCACCCCCTCATCTTCCCGAGATGTGTCTCTCCCCCCACATGGATCTAGGTTGGTGTGTAGCGTGTTGGGGTTACAGAACACCATGGAGCAGATAGAGATACACTGTGGGGCAGCTCAAGGTTGATCTCATGGTTCACATCACATTGCACTGTGGGTCTGGTTGCATCATGCTGTGGGTCACACTGTGCTGCACATTGGTTGGTGATCTTGTGTGGGCTACAGGCGTCGTGTGGGTGCTGTGCCATGGGGACAGCCTCCCCACACAAACACAGCCCCACAAAAACTGCTGCTGCACAATGCTTTTTATTGGCTGACCAAGGTTAGGGGACTGGGAGTGGGGGTGGACCACTTGGAGGTCCATGGGATATTGTTGGGGGTCCAGAGCTTCACTCTTCATGGAGTCCCTTCTGATGGAGAACGAGAAAAAGGGACTGTGAGCATGAGGAAGTTGTGGGGAGACATAGGGCAGCTGGAGGGCAGGAGAAAATCCCACCTTGGCTCCAATGTCACGGCTCTTGGCCCGCAGCTTGTTGACCTGGGACTCAGCGATGTCGGCACGCTCCTCTGCCTCATCCAGCTCATGCTGCGCCTTGCGGAACTTGGCCAGGTTGGAGTTAGCCTGTTCCTCCTGAGGGGGCAGGGACACCAGTGAGGCTCCCACACACCTCTGTCTGGCCTCTTGCCACCCTGCCAGCTGTGCCTCCATCCTATCTTCTTGTTACTCCATCTGGACCCACCTGTTTTTCCAGACATCCCATCTTCCAGCCACCCAGTCATCTACTCAACAAACCATCCATCTAACATTACACCCATCCATCCACCCAACCATCCATCCACCCTTCGCACCACCATCTCTACATCCTGCCACCCACTCATTTTCCCCACTTTCTCTTGACCTACTCTCCTCATCCCCTGACACCCCACCCCTTGACCACCCCAAGGTCCCCTGCTACTCCCCACATCCTCTCCCACACCCTAATCCCACAGTGTCCCCTCCTGGGGGGTGGTTCCACAGATGTCCCTTCAGTGCTCACCGCCTCCTCTGCCTGTCGTTTGTAGGCCTTGACTTTCATTTGGAGTTTGTCCACAAGATCCTGGAGCCGGACCAGGTTCTTGCGGTCCTCTTCCGTCTGTGGGTGAGACACATGTGGGTCAGGACATGACCCTACCTGTACTTTGAATTGCCACCCAAGCTATGAGGGACAGGAGACAGTTAATGATGTTCTTGTGAAGTGGAGCCTCTCTAGATCTGAGGGATCCCTCAGCTCTGGGAGCAGGAGGTGGGAAGTCTTCTTGCCCCTGATGAGCTCCCACCTGAGGTTCTGGATCATGCAAAGACCCCAGGAATGCTGGGACACCAAGAGGTACCCTGGGTGGCTCATGACCCAGACAATATTCTGGATCCCACTATGGTATCAGACATACGCACAATGGGTGGTTTAGTTTACCTATATCTCTCTGGCCAGCAGGTCAGCCATATTCTAAGTCGTACAAAATGAGACATAAGGCCCTGGCGCCACAGGAAGAGTGGATGGCCTCCAGCACCACCACAGGAGCCCCACCTGGTAGCTGAGTTCCTTGACACGACGCTCGGACTTGCGGAGACCCTTGATGCTCTCAGCATGACGCTTCTGCTCAGCCTCCAGCTCATTCTCCAGCTCCCGCACACGAGCCTCCAGCTTCTGCAGCTGCTTCTTGCCCCCTTTGAGGGCCAACTGCTCGGCCTCATCCAGTCTCATCTGCAGGTCCTTGATGGTCTGCTCCATGTTCTTCTTCATCCGCTCCAGGTGGGCGCTGGTGTCCTGCTCCTTCTTCAGCTCCTCTGCCATCATGGCCGCCTGCCCGAGGAGAGAAGCAAGCAGAGGAGGAGGACCAAAACATGCTCTCCATCACCCTCCAGTGGAAGGTGTCCTAGATGTTGGTCCCACCATGGCACTCACATCGGTGATGGCCTTCTTGGCCTTCTCCTCAGCATTCCTGCACTCCTGGATGGCCTCTTCCACCTCTGTCTGCAGCTGGGAGATGTCGGCCTCCATCTTCTTCTTCTGGTTGATGAGGCTGGTATTCTAGAGTTATAGGAGAGGATCTCAGGAGGTGTCTGTTGAACTGCTGACCCATCCTTCTTCAACCCCCCAGTACTTAATGCCCCTCTACTCCCTGCCAACTCTGAAGGCTTAAAGGATCTGGAGATCTTGACAGTTCAACCCATCAGAAGCCCACACCCATGGATGGAGGTGATGTCTTTTTTTGAAGGTATGTGAGGTCTCACCTGTGAGTGGAGAAGCTGAACCCTCTCACTGGCCTCAATCAGCTCCTGCTCGGCCAACTTACGGGCCCTCTCAGTCTGTTCCACCACTGCCTGCATCTCCTCCAGCTCCGACTGGAGGAGGTTGTTTCTCCTCTCCACGATGGCAATATTCTCCTTCAGGTCTTCATTGGCTCTTACCACATCATCCAGCTGCAGCTGGGTGTCCTGTTGGGATAAATACCATGGACATCAGCCAGCAGTTCCAAGGGGCTCCAAGGGAAGACCTCCTTAGAGGTGGGTGATCCCACCTTGAGGTGAGCCTGGGCTCCTTTCAGGTGGGACTGAGCTTCAGCAGCCACACGGTTGGCATGGCTGAGCTGAATCTCCATCTCATTGAGGTCACCCTCCATCTTCTTCTTCAGCCTCAGGGCCTCGTTGCGGCTCCGGGTCTCAGCGTCCAGAGATGTCTGCAGTGAGTCCACCACCCGCAGGTGGTTGCGCTTGGCCTGCTCCATCTCCTCATCCTTCTCGGCCAGCTTGCGCTCATAGTCTGCCTTGACCTGGTTGAACTCCAGTTGGGCCCTGAGGATCTTTCCCTCCTCGTGCTCCAGAGAGGCCTGGTGGAGACAGAGAGAAAGTAGAGGGTCACAGAGCAGACTAGGCTAAATTAGAGATTCATGGGGATGTGATTTGGCTCACCTCAGCCTCCTCCAGTGCAGCTTGGAGCTCCAGTTTCTCGGCATCCAGCTGCTTCCGGACCTTCTCCAGTTCGTGGATGGTCTTGTGGCTGCCACCCAGCTGCTCCGTCAGGTCCGAGATCTCCTCTGCCCAGATAAGATCTCATCAGACTTGGTGGAAGGTGGTGGAGATCAAGGTGGGCAGGGGGAGTACCATGGTCTCACCTTGGAGGTTCTTGTTTTCCCTTTTGAAGGTCTCCAGGTGCTCAAGTGACTCCTCATAAGCATTTTTCAGCTTGAAGAGCTCGGTGCTGAGGGACCTGGCCTCCTTCTGTGATGCCTCCAGCTCCACCTGTGACTCTTCAAACTTCTGCTTCCACTCAGACAAAATCTGGAACAAAGCAAGGGATCACCTCCTGTCCCCGTGTCTCCCATCTGTTCCTGTCTCACCACTGTGTCCTCCCACCTTGTCAAAGTTTCTCTGCTTCTTGTCCAATGCAGCAGCTGCTGCATTTGATCTCTCCACATCTGCCATCAGGTCCTCAATCTCATTCTGCAGCCGGTGCTTGGTCTTCTCCAGGGAGGAACACTTGGCATTGACTGCCTCCACTGCCTCCTCTGCCTCCTGCAGCCTCTGGGCCAGCTTCTTCCTGCCATGGGAGAAAACCTGGCTGTGGTGAACCATGGACCAAGTGGGCCAACTCAGACCTTATTCTACCTATTAGAATAATAGGGCTGAGGGTCTGGATTTCCACCATCTCCACATCCCTATACCTTCTCCAGATTCTTCTACAGTGGAAGGGTGTTCACTCTTCCCTGCCCCATAGAAGCTCCCTTCAGGGAGAGATTACTCACTTGGCCTCCTCCAGCTCCTCGGTGCGCTGGATGGCATCTGTCTCATACTTGGTCCTCCACTGTGCCACCTCAGAGTTGGCCTTGGAGAGTGAGCGCTGGAGCTCAGCCTTGGCCTCTGTCTCCTCCTCATACTGCTCCCTCAGAAGGTCACAGTCATGCCGGGCTGACTGGAGGGCATGGGCCAGTGCATTCTTGGCCTGGGAGGGGGAGGCAAGGAGAAGGTGAGCTTGAGCTATGTGTAGGTCCTCAAACTCAGCAAGCACTGGTATTTCTCAGCCAAACCTTCTCTAGATCATCCCAACCAAATTCAGCACATCTAGACCCAGAGAGATCTAAGATGGGTATCTTTAGTCTGGTCCAGTTTGACTTCCCCTCACACAGAATCACACAGAATCACACAGAATGTGTAGGTTGGAAGAGACCTTCAAGATCATCGAGTCCAACCCAGCCCTAACACCTCAACTAGATCATGGTATCAAGTGCCACATCTAGTCTCTTTTTAAACACATCCAGGGATGGTGACTCCACCACCTCCCTGGGCAAACCATTCCAGTATTTAATCACTCTTTCAGTGAAAAACTTCTTCCTAATATCCAACCTATATTTCCCCTGATGCAGCTTAAGACTGTGTCCTCTCATTCTGTCAGTTGCTGCCTGGATAAAGAGACCAACCCCCAGCTGTCTACAACTGCCCTTCAGGAAGTTACAGAGAGTGATAAGGTCACCTCTGAGTCTCCTTTTCTCCAGGCTAAACAACCCCAGCTCCCTCAGACGTTCTTCATATGGCTTGTTTTCCAAGCCCTTCACCAGCTTGGTTGCCCTCCTCTGGACACGTTCAAGCATCTCAATGTCCTTCCTAAACTGAGGGGCCCAGAACTGGACACAATACTCAAGGTGTGGTCTCACCAGTGCTGAGTACAGGGGAAGAATGACCTCCCTGCTCCTGCTGGCCACACCATTCCTGATACAGGCCAGGATGCCATTGGCCCTCTTAGCCACCAGGGCACACTGTTGGCTCATGTTCAGCCAGCTGCTGACTAGACCCCCCAGGTCCCTTTCTGCCTGGGCACTGTCCAGCCACACCATCCCCAGCCTATAATGCTGCAGGGGGTTATTGTGGCCAAAGTGCAGGACCCAACACTTGGATTCATTAAACTTCATCTTGTTAGACTCTGCCCATCGATCCAACATTTCCAGGTCTCTCTGCAGAGCCATCCTATCTTCCAAGCAGTCGACACACGCTCCCAGCTTAGCGTCATCCGCAAATTTACTAATGAAAGATTCAATACCCTCATCCATGTAATCAATGAAAATATTGAATAGAGTTGATCCCAGCACAGACCCCTGAGGAACACCACTGGTGACTGGCCACCAGCTGGATGCAGCACCATTTACCACCACTCTCTGGGCCCGGCCATCCAGCCAGTTCCTAACCCAGCAAAGAGTGCTCCTGTCCAAGCCCCGGGCTGCCAGCTTTTCCAGGAGTATGCTGTGGGAGACAGTGTCAAAAGCCTTGCTGAAGTCCAAATAGACAACATCCACAGCCCTTCCTGCGTCTACCAGGCGGGTCACCTGGTCGTAAAAGGAGATCAGGTTGGTCAAACATGACCTACCTCTCCTAAACCCGTGCTGGCTGGGCCTGAGACCCTGGCCATCCTGTAGGTGCTGTGTGATGACACTCAGTATAAATCGTTCCATTATCTTGCCAGGTACTGAAGTCAGACTGACTGGTCTATAATTACTGGGATCCTCCTTCCCACCCTTTTTGTGAATGGGTGTCACATTGGCCAGTTTCCAATCATCCGGAACCTCACCAGTGAGCCAGGACTGATTGTAAATGATGGAGAGTGGCTTTGCAAACTCATCTGCCAGCTCCCTCATCACCCTGGGGTGGATCCCATCTGGGCCCATAGATTTATGAGTATTCAAGCATCTCAGCAGTTCTCTGACTGCCTCCTCTTGGATAATGGGGGGACTATTCTGTTCTCTGACACCATCAACGAACCCAGGAGGACAGTTGTCCTGAAGGCAAGTTGTCTTCTCACTGAAAACTGAGGCAAAGAAGGCATTAAGTACTTCTGCCTTCTCCTCATCAGCAGTTACTAAGTTCCCTCCCTCATCCAATAGGGAGCAAAGGTTGGCCTTACCTTTCCTTTTATCATTAATATATTTGTAGAAACATTTCTTAATGTCCTTTACAGAAGTCGCCATTTTGAGTTCAAACTGAGCTTTGGCCTCCCTAATTTTTTTCCTACATTCTTTAGCAGCCTCCTTAAATACTTCCTGAGGGACCTGACCCTCCTTCCAAAAATGATATATCCTCTTTTTATTCCTGAGTTCATCCAAAACCTTCTTGCTTATCCAGGCTGGGCATTTGCCTCATCGACACCTCTTTCAGCACACAGAGACAGTCTGTTCCTGTGCCCTCAAAAACTCTTGTTTTGAAGAACACCCAGCTTTCCTGAACTCCTTTGTCTTTAAGGGCTGCTTCCCAAGGAACTCTCTGAATAAGTCTTTTAAATAGGCCAAAGAGTCTTTTAAATAGGCCTCATCCAATGCCACCCAACCGCCCATAGACCAACCCAGCTACTGCAGAACTGACCTGCTCAGCCCAACCTCTCAGCTGTTAGACTAATGCAACACAACACAAATGCAACCCAACACCAATGCAACCACTCTTAGATGCCACCACCCCACTGAACTGGCCTGAACTTGACTTCCATTTGGTGCTACCACCATGAGGATGAAGGTCACCTTGTCTTATGGCCCTCCTGGAGACCCTATAAGTCATCCCACAAATCTCACCTTCATCTCCTCCTCCAGCTGCCTCTTCAAGTCCTCCATCTGCTGGGTGTATGACTGCTTGCCCCTAGTTAATTGAGAGACAAGGGCCTCCTTTTCCTCCAGCTGGCGGGACAGCTCTCCTGCAGAAGTAGGGCAGGTTTACAACTGTGTCAGGGATTGAAGATGTGGGGAGGGGCTGAGGATGTGGGGTGAGGAGGGGTACAGAGGGTCAGGGTTCCCACCATTCTCAGTCTGGAGCTTGGCCCGTTGGGTGCTAGTGTCGTTGAGGACTCGTTGTGTCTCCTCCAGCTTGGCCCGGTGTTCAGCTGCCTGGTCCTCCATGGTGCGAGAGATCTTCTCCATGCCCACCTTGGAGGAGGAAAGTATGGAGGGAAGGAATGAAGCAGGTGAATAATGCCCATGGTGGAGATAAGATGTCCACCTTGACCTTCTTCTACCTTGGCCTTTATCAGTTGTTCCATGTTGGAGCTGAGGTCATCCAGCTCCAGCTTGAGGTCGCTCTTCTCCTTCTCCAGCTTCTGCTTGACGCGCTGTAAGTTGTCGATCTGCTCGCTGAGCTCGGCCACGCTGTCGGCGTGCTTCTTGCGCAGCGCAGCGGCCGTGGCTTCATGCTGCAGCGTGGCCTCCTCCAGATCTCGACGCATCTTCTGGAACTCTGCCTCCCGCTTCTTGTTGAGCTCAATCTGCACTGAAGTGACACCACCCGCCTCCTCCAGCCTCTCGCTGATCTCCTCCAGCTCCCGTGACAGGTCTGAGCGCAGCTTCTCCACCTTGGCTCTGCCTGTCCGCTCTGCCTCCAGCTCTTCCTCCAGTTCCTCAATCCGCGCCTGTGCTCCGGGGATGAACATGTTTTCAGCAGACTTGGCTCTACCCAATTCCTCCATTCAGCCCAACCAATTGAGCTGGAGACTTTTCAACCCACCTCACCCCAATAAGCTGAAAACTCTTCAGCTCATCCTAGACATCTGAACATTTGTCAACCAACTAGAAACTCCTAAACTCAGCCTAACCAGATAGAGACTCTTCACCTCAACCCAACCAGCTGGAGGCTCTCCAGCCCAAATAAGCAGAGAATAGATCCCTCACCTGCAGCTCTTTCAGCTTCTTCTGGAGCTGCAGAGCCAGAGCCTGCTCATCCTCAATCTTGCTGTTCTGCTGGTTGATCTCAAACTCTTTCCTGCAAATGAAAGCAGTTAGCAGTGAGGTCCCTCCCCTTGCCCCCTGATCAGTTTAGACTGGGGAAAGAGGTCCATCTTTACTTCTTGAGCTTCTCCTCCAGCTGCTGCTTATCGTTCTCCAGGTCCATGATGTTCTCCTGGGTCAGCTTCAAGTCACCTTCCAGCTTCCTTTTGGCCCGCTCCAGGTCCATCCGAACCTTTTTCTCCTGTTCCAGGGAGCCTTCAAGCTGTGTGGAAACATGGAAATGGGGGGAAACCTCAGTTTTCCATTATATCTGCCCCAGAAAGCTCCTAAGCACTATCCATGGTGGGACCAGAACACACTCACGTCATCCACTTGCTGTTCCATCTTGAGTTTGGCCTTTGTCAGGGTGTTGACTTTGTCTTCCTCTGCCTGCAGGTCATCCAGAGTCTGCTGGTGAGATTCTTGCAGGGCCTTCTTTTCCTTTGTTAGCTTGGCAATGGTTTCATCCAGCCCAGCCATCTCCTCTGTGAGGTTCTTGACCTGAAGGAGGAGAAACACTAGGCCTCCAGTGGTACCAGTACCAGAGGTAGAGTGCCAGTAGAGTGGAGTACCAGAGGTAGAGCAAAGCTGGGTGATGCTGCTGTTGTCCTTGGCCAATGAGGCCACTGCAGTGGTACAGAACCCAAAGGATGTTGAGTGTTCACATAGCCCAGATCAATTAGCCTTGAATCTCCTCAGCCCAACACAATTAGATTGTGTTGACCCAAATCCCCACAACTTAAGGTCAAGGCCTCTCTCCACCCTCACCTTGTTCTCTGTGGCATGTTTCTCCTTCTCCACCTTGGCCAGAGTCAGCTCTAGATCATCAATATCCTTTTTCAGCTCCGAACACTCATCCTCCAGCTTCCTCTTCCTAGCTGTCAGCTCTGCATTCATCTCTTCCTCATCCTCCAGTCTCTCTGTCAATTCCTTCACCTTGGCCTCCAGCTGGATCTTGTTCTTGATCAGCTGGTCACAGCGCTCCTCAGCATCATTGAGGTTGTCCTGCTCCTGTATTGGAGTGGTACATGAAGTAGGGTAGCCCTGGAGGAGTGCTGGTCACTGCCCTGACATGGTTTTGGGGGGTAGTCTCACTCACAGCCTGCACTTGCAGCTGAAGGTCGTTCTTCTCCTGCAGCATGGAGACCATCTTCTCCTCCAGCTCCTTGCGCCGGGTCTCTGACTTCTCCAGGGCCTCCTTCAGCCGCCCAAACTCTTCTTTCATGTTCTGAAACAAAGCCCAGGAGACCAGTAGCCACATCCAATCCCCTTCATCCATCAACCCCACCCAACCCATTTTGGATCCCAGGCTGCCTGCCTCATCCCCTCCTCCTACCTGCATCTCCTTCTCCGTCTCGGCACTCTTCAACAAGGGCTTGATCTTGAAGTAGAGCTTCATCCAAGGCCAGTTCTTCACCCCCATGAAGGCCCTGATGTTCCACTGGATCACCAGCAGTGAGTCCCTAGAATGATAACACAGATGCCACTACACCACAAACCTGGTGACCCACCAGAGGTCCCTTCTCAAGGAGAAAGACCCTTCCCCACTCACCGGCGCTCCAGAATCTTCTTGAACTCAATGCGCATGAGCTGCCCTCGGGCCTGGGCTTGGATGCGGGTGATGATGCGGGAGAGGCGCTCGTCCCGCATCTCCTCCAGAAGTCCCAGCAGCCCAGCCTTGAAGAAGACCTGATGGAGGAAGGAGGCAACTGAAAGGGTGAATTGCTTGGGAAGAGTTTGTAGACAGATGGATGGGTTGACGGGTTGTTGGGGGAATGAAGCGATGGATGATGGGGTGGATAGGCAGGTTGAGACATCAGTGATGAGACCATGGGGTCCACATGACCCCATGGGTGGCAGGACCATGGAGAGACCACGTATCCTTACCTTGGTGTGTCCAAATTTGTATTGGTTGTGGTCAATGTCAATGGATCCCAGGAGCTTCTCAGCGCCCTTACGACTGTCAATGAACTGCCCCTCAGGGATGGCAGCAGGGTTCAGAATGCGGTACCTGGTAACCAGAGAGGACACAAAAACTGTGAGGTCAGCCCCAGCTGAGTTGTCCACCACTCTCGGGTTTTGGTTTCTTTCTTCACTCGAGATTCAGGTGGTGGTTCGGTGTGGTGGTATGGGTGCGTCCTTTTTTGCCGTCTGAAGCCTTTGAACTTGGCCCAAGAATGGAGAGGAGTCTCAAGATCTTGTTCAAGGTTTCTTGCGTGTTTATTATTTCTTATCTTACAATTCTCTCTGTGTCCAGCCAAGATATTCATAGCAGCTCAGACACAGGCAACTCCTCTCGTGATGGGAGGTTGCTATTTTCTTATACAGATAGTTACGTACTTATTATTTACAATTTTGTGCTAATGTTTATTACTTATACTAAAAAGGTTATTTCTACTTTCACCCAATCTCCTTGAACCTACTTTGTGCCCACGTCACATCAGAAGATGGATGCCAAGGGTGAACAAAAAGAACCTAGGGCAACGCTCTAAAACCTCCATCTTGTCTTTCATTCACTGCTATTCTAAGAATTCTAAAACTACCAAATTTTCCACTCGGTGATTAACTACTGTTGGTCTATTACACCTTTGTGACTTGTAATTCTTCTCTCAACGTTGGAAGCTTTTTCCATGGACTAAAATCAAAGCTTGTGTCTTCTTGGGCTCTGTGCCAGTCAACCCCTCTGGACAGACCCCCTGTCCAGGTTTTAAACCCTCTTCCTCAGGTCCCAGGCCTCTCTGCTGAGGTCTGTGACCATCTAGGGCAACCAAAGGAATGCCCTGGACTCTGACACACCACCTCCCCCTATCTCTGTGCCTACCGCTGGCGGAAGTCCCCATAGAGGATGCGATTGGGGAAGCCCTTGCGGCAGATGCGGATGCCCTCTAGGACTCCGTTGCAGCGCAGTTGATGCATCACCAGAGGATTGTCCATCACACCTGGCAGTGGGTTAGAGGGGTGATGTCAACCACAAGCCACACCTACCACCCTTTTCCCTGCTCTCAGCCCTGCCCTTTGCTCACCTGGCTCCTTTCGCTCATTGGGGATGATGCAGCGGACAAAGTGAGGGTGGGTTGTCTTGAGGTTGGCCATCAGCTTGTTGAGGTTCTCCTGTTGAGGAAGGAGGAGGGAAGAAGGTGACTAATGAGAGACCAAGAGAGGGTCTGTGGGACTGAAGGGGTGATCCACCACTCAGGAGGCTGTCCTCCCACTGTCCCACACTGGGTCCACTATGTAGGTCACTCACCCGATGCAGGGCTGAGACAGTCTGAAAGGAGGAACCTTTCTTCTTGGCTCCTTTCCCCTTCCCTCCATCACCACCTGGAGAGAAGAGGGGTAGGGTAACACAGGAAAGAGGGTGACTAGTGGAAAGTAGTCAACTCCATCAACTCATCCCTCCATCACCCCACAATCTGTTCACCCACCAGCATCTGCCCCAGCATAGTTGGAGAACAGGTTGGCCAAGAGCTTCAGGGCTGATTTCTGGTAGAGCCCCACCACTGTCTCATTGAGGGGGTCCTTGTTCTTCTCCAGCCACCCAATGATGTTGTAATCCACTGTGCCAGCGTAGTGGACAAGAGAGAAATGGGCCTCTGGCTTCCCCTTGACATTACGTGGCTTCCCAAAGTTGGCCGACTTGCCCAGATGATTATCAAAGAGCTTGGCCTTGAAGGTCATGTCCGAGGCCTTGGGAAACATGCACTCCTCCTCCAGGATGGACATGATCCCCATGGGCTAGGAAGAAAAGACCTTGTTGGCTACAGTGAACACCAAGTACAACCAAACTGACCAACTTTGGGGTTCCTGCCAAGCTGCAAATGAAAGGGCCCTTCCCCAGCCTCATGAGACCCTGGGGGATGTGGTACCTTCTCAATGAGGTCA
>JANPWX010023642.1:0-19179 GCA_024734555.1 Trochalopteron elliotii
CCCTCCTTCTTGTATTCCTCCTGCTCCAGCACGAACATGTGGTGGTTAAAAAATTGCTGCAGCTTCTCATTGGTGAAGTTGATGCACAGCTGCTCAAAGCTGTTGAACTGGGGAAGGAGAGAGGAGATGGCCAATGGGGTTAACTGGATCAGCTCAACACCCAACTGGGTAGTATCAATGAGGTCAACTCAACACCCAAGAGGGGTGCCAACACAAGGCCCAAAAAAAGTTAAGTTTCCTGTAAAGGTCAACATGAAGCTTCAGAAGATCATCTCAACACCCAACTGAATCAACCCAACCCCCAAGCGGACAAATACCCTGCCCCCCGCTCAGTCCTCACATCAAAGATCTCAAATCCAGCGATGTCTAGCACACCAATGAAGTACTGCCTTGGCTGCTTGGTGTCCAGAGAGTTGTTGATCCTCACCACCATCCAGTTGAACATCTTCTCATATACAGCCTTGGCCAAGGCCCCAATGGAGTAGTACACCTGCTGGACATTCTGCCCCTTGGTGACATACTCATTGCCCACCTTTACCCGGGGGTGACACAACCCCTTGAGAAGGTCAGCTGAGTTCAGCCCCATCAAGTAGGCTGACTTGTCAGCATCTGCAGAGCATCAAGAAGACATGCTGTCAGATTGCACCTAACCTGGTGACCCCAAGACCTATGTCATCCCGTACCCACTCACCTTCAGTACCATCTGGTTCTGCCTGTTCTTCCCGTTGCTTCTGCTTGAATTTCATGTTGCCAAAGTGCATGATGGCTCCTGTCAGCTTGTAGACACCAGCCTTCTCCTCAGCCGTGAAGCCCAGGACATCAAAAGCGCTCTGGGTGATAGGTGGAGGGGGATGGTAAGGCCTTGCCACCAGCTGTGGCCATGGCTCTCTACTGACCACCATTTGTGTCCCTCTGCCCTTCCAGCTCATCAGCTCCTCCATACAACTGCGGACTCATCCACCCATGGACTCATCCATTATGGATTCACCCATCCATCCATGGATCCATCCATGCATCCATCCATCCATGCATCCATCCATGCATCCATCCATCCAAGGACTCATATATCCATGGATCAATCTGTCCATCCATCCATGGATCCATCCATCCGAGGACTATATCCATCCATTCACCTATCCATGGACTCTTCTAACCATGGATCCATCCATCCATTGACTCATCCACTTATAGACTCATCCATCTGTGGACTCATCTATTCACCATTAACTCCATCCATGCATCCAGGGATTCATCCGTCTGTTTGAGGACTTGTTCACCTATGGACAGATCTGTCCACCTAAATACTCCCCCTACCTGTTTTTATCTCCACCCACAACCTCCTCCACTCCCTGCCTCCTGTCCTACCTTCTGTCCCTCATCCCACATCATCCCACTTCACCAACCCACCATCTTCCTGTCCTCTACCTCTCATCCCTATGTTCCTCCTCTCCTCCACCCATCCATCTTCTACTGTCTCAACCATCCACCTGGCACTTCACCTTCAGGTCATCATGGGGATGTCCACCTGCCCACCCCACCACTTACGTCAGTTGCCAACAGCTCTTCAGAGTCATCGATGGAGGCCACAGTCACCTCTCCTTGGGAAACATAACTGTAGTCATAGGGGTTGTTCGTGATGAGAAGCATCTCTGCTCCGTGGGCCCAGGATAGAGAGAAAAACTGAGCATTTGCACTGGCTAAACAGCCCCAAATCATCCTCAATTGCCCCAGAAAGGAGCAGAGAATTGGAGGAGAGGAAGTGGAAGACTCAGTGCCCAGCACCCTACTCACCCAGCAGCTCTGGCTTCTTGTTGGAGAGGATCTGGTAAAAGATGTGGTAGTTCCTCTCAGCCTTCAGCTGGAAAATGACACGGGACTTCTCCAGGAGGTCTGAGGTAGGTATGGAGAGAAGGAGGATGGAGGTTGGGGTGAGAAGATGGATTGAGATATGGAGAGATATATGGTAGTATGAGGAGATGGAAAAGCAGGGGCATCTGCATGGCGGGATGAGGAAATGGAGGGAAGAAGAGAGAAATATGGAAGGTCAGATGGATAGCGGGATGAGATGATGGATCCATCAACCATGAAGACAGATAAATGGACAGACATGAGTGAAGGGGAGGCAGGCAAGGAGGGAGGGAGGTAGGCACAAGGAGATGGAGAGACAAAGAATTGGAGATGAAGGGTTAGGTGGATGGTAAATAAGGGGATGAACAGGTGACTGGATGGAGGGAGGAAGGAAGATACGAATGGATGAATGGAGTTCGTGGGTGGATGGATGAAGTTCATGGGTGGATGGAGGAGTCCATACATGGATGAGTCCTAGGATGGATGAATAAATCCATCGATAGATAAGTCCATGGATGGATGGATGCTGGACTACAAAACATCCTCTCATTGGACTCTCAACCCACTTACAGGTCTCAATGTCAGCTGATGCCAACTTCCCGGTGGCCCCGAAATGGATTCGGATGAACTTCCCCTGGGAAAGCAGTGGCAGGAGGTGGAGGTGGCTGCCTTCATGCAGCAGATCCCACACCATAGACCCTGTCCCACAAACTGCCCCACAGACCCTTTCTCATAGAACTGACCCCCATCACTCACAAATCGGGATGAGTTGTCATTGCGGAGGGTCTTGGCATTGCCAAAGGCCTCCAAGGCTGGGTTGGCCTGGATGATCTGGTCCTCCAGGGTGCCCTAGATGGGGTGGGACAATGCTGGGTGTGGACACCACTGAAGTACATTCTCTGCCAAGGGTACATTGACTGAGGCACTCACCTTGCTGCTATTGGTCACCTCTTTCTTGCGGTCACCAATGGCAGCAATGCTGGCAAAGTATTGGATGACCCTCTTGGTGTTGACTGTCTTCCCCGCCCCGGATTCTCCGCTGGAGGGGCAACAGTGAGATATTGGATAACATCCTGGTGGGTTCTTCATCCCACTCCAGTGCTATGGGGCAGGGTTGGACAAAGCAGGGCCTTACGTGATGAGGATGGACTGGTTCTCTCGGTCTGCCAAGAAAAGAGAGGAGTCAGGTGGGATGAAGTTGGGAAACATACTTGGGGTCTTGGGGTTGAGGCTGAGGTTCTCCATCCTCCCAGATGAAAATCAGTTCTAAGTCAGGAGCCATTTTTTGGAGTGGGGTCTTCTAGTTTGAGGTCCTCACAGGATATCGTTACCTGTCAGCATGTTCTGGTAGGCATTGTCAGAGATGGAGAAGATGTGGGGTGGAGCTTCACTCCGCTTCTTTCCCCGGTAGGCAGCCACCACCTCGGCATTGTAGACAGGCAGCCACTTGTAGGGGTTGACAGTAACGCAGAAGAGCCCTGAGTAAGTCTGGAGAAAAGGGCAGGTGGGTCAGAGCCAGGAGGTGCCACCCCACCAGGTGGGGACATCCTAGGTCTAGGTGGCCCAAGGGATGTGATGACAGGATGTCCTGATTTTGGCTGTCCGAAAAGGGGCTGGAGAAGGTACATCTTGGGTCTGGATGGCCCACAACATGCAGAGATGGGACATTTCGCGTGCCAGTGGCCCAAGGGGTCTGGGGATGGGACATATTATGTCCCGTCAAGTGGGCTATTGAAATGATATCTTGGATCTGGATGGCCAAAGGGGTCAGGGGATGCAACACCTCAGGTCTTGGTGGATGAGGCAGTCTAGAAATGGTGTATCTTGGGTCTGGGTGGCCCAAGGGAGCTGGAGAAGAGCCACCAGGTTCTAAGTGTCCTGAAGTCTGTGAAAAAGCCACACCAGGTTTTAGGTGGCCATAGACTCTCTGGAAGGCCTGTCTGGTTCTAGGTATCCCAAGAGCTTTAGGGAAGGGTCACTAATTTCCATCCACCCCCTAGGCTGTGGGGAAGGCCCTGCCTACTTCCCAGGTGCTGCAGGGGCTTGTGGGAAGGCTCACATAGATCAGCCAAGAGGCATAGCGCTCCTTAAGGTTGTAGAGAACAGCAGGCTCATGGAGGAAGGTCAGCATCGCCATGTCCTCGATCTTGTCAAATTTGGGGGGGTTCTGCTGGTGAATGTCAGCTTCCTTCACCGTCACCGTCTGGGGGGAATGGAGGCACATGGGGGTGGGGGTTGGGAAGTGTCCATGGCTTGGGGGGGTGCATCCTGGGGTAGGGAGTGCTCTATTGGTAGGATTTCTTCCATGGGTTGGGAGGGGTCTCCTATGGTTTGAGGGGTACCCGCCATGGGTTGGGAGTCTTCAATGCCTCAGGGCCCCCACCACTACCCACCCCCCATGCCCCCACCTGCCATCAATCCTTCCCATCCTTAACCCTTTCCCTCCATTACTCCCTCACCCCCACTAATCCTTTGCCCCACATGGCCCCTTGCCTCCCTCCCCTCACCCACCCCTATTCCCCAGTTGCCCACCTCTCCCAGCTCAGTCTGGACGGTGGCCTCCCCTCCCTGCCGCGCCGTCACTCGTCCCCGAACGAACTCCTCCCGAGGGTGGGGGACGAAGCACTCGCTGCGCGGGTCGAAGGGTCTGGTCTGCGCTGCCAGCCGCTCCCTCTCTCCCGGCCGCAGGAAGGGGGCTGCTGCCCCCAGCGCGGCCAGCACTGCGTCCGCCATCCTGCCCCACACAGACCGGGATCCTGCATCACCTGGGGGGCTCTGAGGCTGTGGCCATAGGGTCTCACCCCGTGTTCCATGGCCCGACACAACCCCACTGGCCAGAGCCCATTGCCATGTATGGGCCCCTAAAGCCACGCCCAGACCCCTATGGCTGTGGCAGACACTAGAGCCAGACACGGAGCTTTGTAGCTGTGCACAGCCCCGTGCGTGGGTCCCTATAGATGTGCAGGAAGCCCTATAGCCCTCTGCACACCCACGCAGTCATACACTGCCCCACGCACAGACTCCTATAGTGATTCAGGGACTCCCTGCAGCGAGTCCCCTATAACCATTAAAGGACCCCTAATAGTGATGTACAGGACCTCATAGCTGTGTATGGCCCCATGAACAGAATCCTATAGCCATTCATGACCCCATGTATTGAGCCCTATACAGTGCACACACCCCCTATAGCTGTAGGCAGACCCCATGCTGTAGTCATGCAGGGACCCCAATATCCATGCACATCCCCATGTACAGACTCCTGTACTGATGCAGGCACCTCCACAACCAGGGACCACCAACCCTTGGAGTGATGCATGGACCCCTGCAACACAAAGACCCCTATAGCCACGCACAGACCCCCACAGTAATTCAGGCATCCCTACAGTGATGCACGGAGATGCATAGCAGTGCAGGGACCCCTATAGCAATGCAGGGAACCTTAGAGTTCTGCACAGCCCCACATGCAGACCCCCATAGCAAAGTATGGATCCACTGTAGTGATGTGCAGACCCTATAGCAACACATACACCCTATTGCAGCATAGCCACACCCCCCCCGCCGAAGCACCCATCCCCACGCTGCTGCGCAGCATCACTCTCACCTGGAGTCTGTGGATCTAGCAGGTAAGATGAAGGGAGCTGGAAGGACACACGGAGGGTGAGTAGGGCTACATCCCATACCCCCTATAGACCCTCTTTGCCCCACAGACCCCTTTATGCCCCATAGATCACTCCACTGCATAGACCCCATGTGCCCCATAGCCCTGCTTGTGTCACATAGAGCCCCTGGGTGCCCCACTGACCATCAGTGTCCCCTAGATTGCTGTGCCCCCATAGATCTCCTTTCCCCACAGTCCACCTCAGTGCTTCTTAGGTCCTCTGTGCCTCATAATCCCATGTGTACCCCACAGGTCCCCACACCCCAGGGAACCCCTATGTGTCCCATAGGCCCCCTGTTCCCCATATCCCCCACAGATTCCTGTGCTCCATAGATTCCCATATGCCCCATAACCTTCCTGTGCACCCTATAGCCCCCCTTATCCTCCCTCAATATCCACATCCCTTCATATCCACATCCCACATTCCCACTATGCCCCCACCCTCTCCCTCTCTGCCCCACGCCGACACCTATGCCAGCCCCGCAACCCCAAGGCCTTTATAGACCATCATGGGATGGGGAGGGGAGGAGCATTCCTGGGGAGGGGGTGGCTGATAAGGGAGAAGGAGGGGGGCACCTCCCCCCCACTTCAGTAGCCACAAGGTGGCATCTCTCCCGTGACCCTGGCATCCAGGACCCACATATTCACCCCACAGGATGATCTATGGGGTAGAGCTATAGGGGCAAGCAAGGGCTGTCCAGACCCTTTGTAGGGGTGGCATGTGGGGTGGGCTGGGGGCCCTCGATGCCTGGTCTCTTGTGTAGGAGGTGTCCATGGAGTCCAAACGTTTGGATCCCTTGTGTGTGGGGGCAGGGGGAAACTAGGGAGCCCAGGCGCCAGGGTTCCTTGTGTGTGTGGGTGATCTGTGGGGACCAGGGTCCTTTTGTGGGGTTTTGTGATGATTCTGTGGGTCTCAGATGCCTGGGTTTCTTGTGTGTGTGGGATCACTGGAGCCCAGATGCCTGGGTTCTTTGTGCAAGGAGAGGATCTATGGGGCTAGGACTCCGGGGATCCTTGTGAAGGGGGTGCTTGTGGGGCCTGGATGCCTCGGTCCCTGGCCAATGTCCTGTCACCCGTGGGGTGGTGACAGCTCTACCCTGCCAGGTCTATATTGGGACACGGCCGGACAGTGGAGGGGAGATTGTTATCTCGTCCCCAGTGAGGCGCCGTGGGGCCAGCAGAGGTCTGAGGGACGGGAGAGTCTGGCAGCAGTCCCCGAACACCGTGTCCACTTTGTCATCAAGGAGGTGACAAGTGTTCCTGCGAGGTGACACATTCCCGCGGGCGGGGAGGTCCCGACCTCCCCATTGTGCCCCATAGATCCCTCCCCCGTGCCCCACAGACCATCTCCTCTGCCCCACAGAGCCCTTTTAGAGCCCTATAACTGCTCCATGGAGCCACAGAGGATCTCCACAGATCCCCATAGAGTCTTTTTAGAGCCCCATAGGCTCCACATAGGGCCCCATAGAGACATTACTCCACCCTTCCTCGTCCCGGGTTTGGCGGGGGAGGGGAGCCGCACGGATGCCGAGGTCCCCTGGGGTCTATCATGAGGCGCCGCCAGGACCGGGAGGGATGGGGCGACAGATGGACGGGGAAGGGAGGGTGAGGGGGGAAGAGGGAGGGACAGGCAGGAGACAGAGGGACAGTGGGACGCAGAGAACATGCAGGGACCAGGGGGACATGGAGGAGGTAGAAGAACTATGAGAGATGGAGGACACAGGGCTGGTGGGCCAAGAGGTGGTGGGGTGATGAATGGAAAATCCAGAGCAATGGAGGGACATGGGACAGAATGTCAGTAGGGCATGGGGGGTTGTGGGACATGAGGGGTTGTGTGCAGTGGGATGGAACAGCTGCTGGCTAGGGGAACACTGGGGCCAGGACAGAGGGAGCCCAGCACCTGCAGCAGGAGAAGGTGCAACTTCAGGAGCCAAGATATGCCTAAGGGGTCCACTCAGGCTCTGCCCCATATATGGGGGGCCCAGATGCTGCCCCCCACCTCCAGGGGTCCCTCCCTCCCCACCCCCTCATCTTCCCGAGATGTGTCTCTCCCCCCACATGGATCTAGGTTGGTGTGTAGCGTGTTGGGGTTACAGAACACCGTGGAGCAGATAGAGATACACTGTGGGGCAGCTCAAGGTTGATCTCATGGTTCACATCACATTGCACTGTGGGTCTGGTTGCATCATGCTGTGGGTCACACTGTGCTGCACATTGGTTGGTGATCTTGTGTGGGCTACAGGCGTCGTGTGGGTGCTGTGCCATGGGGACAGCCTCCCCACACAAACACAGCCCCACAAAAACTGCTGCTGCACAATGCCTTTTATTGGCTGACCAAGGTTAGGGGACTGGGAGTGGGGGTGGACCACTTGGAGGTCCATGGGATATTGTTGGGGGTCCAGAGCTTCACTCTTCATGGAGTCCCTTCTGATGGAGAACGAGAAAAAGGGACTGTGAGCATGAGGAAGTTGTGGGGAGACATAGGGCAGCTGGAGGGCAGGAGAAAATCCCACCTTGGCTCCAATGTCACGGCTCTTGGCCCGCAGCTTGTTGACCTGGGACTCAGCGATGTCGGCACGCTCCTCTGCCTCATCCAGCTCATGCTGCGCCTTGCGGAACTTGGCCAGGTTGGAGTTAGCCTGTTCCTCCTGAGGGGGCAGGGACACCAGTGAGGCTCCCACACACCTCTGTCTGGCCTCTTGCCACCCTGCCAGCTGTGCCTCCATCCTATCTTCTTGTTACTCCATCTGGACCCACCTGTTTTTCCAGACATCCCATCTTCCAGCCACCCAGTCATCTACTCAACAAACCATCCATCTAACATTACACCCATCCATCCACCCATCCATCCATCCATCCACCCTTCGCACCACCATCTCTACATCCTGCCACCTACTCATTTTCCCCACTTTCTCTTGACCTACTCTCCTCATCCCCTGACACCCCACCCCTTGACCACCCCAAGGTCCCCTGCTACTCCCCACATCCTCTCCCACACCCTAATCCCACAGTGTCCCCTCCTGGGGGGTGGTTCCACAGATGTCCCTTCAGTGCTCACCGCCTCCTCTGCCTGTCGTTTGTAGGCCTTGACTTTCATTTGGAGTTTGTCCACAAGATCCTGGAGCCGGACCAGGTTCTTGCGGTCCTCTTCCGTCTGTGGGTGAGACACATGTGGGTCAGGACATGACCCTACCTGTACTTTGAATTGCCACCCAAGCTATGAGGGACAGGAGACAGTTAATGATGTTCTTGTGAAGTGGAGCCTCTCTAGATCTGAGGGATCCCTCAGCTCTGGGAGCAGGAGGTGGGAAGTCTTCTTGCCCCTGATGAGCTCCCACCTGAGGTTCTGGATCATGCAAAGACCCCAGGAATGCTGGGACACCAAGAGGTACCCTGGGTGGCTCATGACCCAGACAATATTCTGGATCCCACTATGGTATCAGACATACGCACAATGGGTGGTTTAGTTTACCTATATCTCTCTGGCCAGCAGGTCAGCCATATTCTAAGTCGTACAAAATGAGACATAAGGCCCTGGCGCCACAGGAAGAGTGGATGGCCTCCAGCACCACCACAGGAGCCCCACCTGGTAGCTGAGTTCCTTGACACGACGCTCGGACTTGCGGAGACCCTTGATGCTCTCAGCATGACGCTTCTGCTCAGCCTCCAGCTCATTCTCCAGCTCCCGCACACGAGCCTCCAGCTTCTGCAGCTGCTTCTTGCCCCCTTTGAGGGCCAACTGCTCGGCCTCATCCAGTCTCATCTGCAGGTCCTTGATGGTCTGCTCCATGTTCTTCTTCATCCGCTCCAGGTGGGCGCTGGTGTCCTGCTCCTTCTTCAGCTCCTCTGCCATCATGGCCGCCTGCCCGAGGAGAGAAGCAAGCAGAGGAGGAGGACCAAAACATGCTCTCCATCACCCTCCAGTGGAAGGTGTCCTAGATGTTGGTCCCACCATGGCACTCACATCGGTGATGGCCTTCTTGGCCTTCTCCTCAGCATTCCTGCACTCCTGGATGGCCTCTTCCACCTCTGTCTGCAGCTGGGAGATGTCGGCCTCCATCTTCTTCTTCTGGTTGATGAGGCTGGTATTCTAGAGTTATAGGAGAGGATCTCAGGAGGTGTCTGTTGAACTGCTGACCCATCCTTCTTCAACCCCCCAGTACTTAATGCCCCTCTACTCCCTGCCAACTCTGAAGGCTTAAAGGATCTGGAGATCTTGACAGTTCAACCCATCAGAAGCCCACACCCATGGATGGAGGTGATGTCTTTTTTTGAAGGTATGTGAGGTCTCACCTGTGAGTGGAGAAGCTGAACCCTCTCACTGGCCTCAATCAGCTCCTGCTCGGCCAACTTACGGGCCCTCTCAGTCTGTTCCACCACTGCCTGCATCTCCTCCAGCTCCGACTGGAGGAGGTTGTTTCTCCTCTCCACGATGGCAATATTCTCCTTCAGGTCTTCATTGGCTCTTACCACATCATCCAGCTGCAGCTGGGTGTCCTGTTGGGATAAATACCATGGACATCAGCCAGCAGTTCCAAGGGGCTCCAAGGGAAGACCTCCTTAGAGGTGGGTGATCCCACCTTGAGGTGAGCCTGGGCTCCTTTCAGGTGGGACTGAGCTTCAGCAGCCACACGGTTGGCATGGCTGAGCTGAATCTCCATCTCATTGAGGTCACCCTCCATCTTCTTCTTCAGCCTCAGGGCCTCGTTGCGGCTCCGGGTCTCAGCGTCCAGAGATGTCTGCAGTGAGTCCACCACCCGCAGGTGGTTGCGCTTGGCCTGCTCCATCTCCTCATCCTTCTCGGCCAGCTTGCGCTCATAGTCTGCCTTGACCTGGTTGAACTCCAGTTGGGCCCTGAGGATCTTTCCCTCCTCGTGCTCCAGAGAGGCCTGGTGGAGACAGAGAGAAAGTAGAGGGTCACAGAGCAGACTAGGCTAAATTAGAGATTCATGGGGATGTGATTTGGCTCACCTCAGCCTCCTCCAGTGCAGCTTGGAGCTCCAGTTTCTCGGCATCCAGCTGCTTCCGGACCTTCTCCAGTTCGTGGATGGTCTTGTGGCTGCCACCCAGCTGCTCCGTCAGGTCCGAGATCTCCTCTGCCCAGATAAGATCTCATCAGACTTGGTGGAAGGTGGTGGAGATCAAGGTGGGCAGGGGGAGTACCATGGTCTCACCTTGGAGGTTCTTGTTTTCCCTTTTGAAGGTCTCCAGGTGCTCAAGTGACTCCTCATAAGCATTTTTCAGCTTGAAGAGCTCGGTGCTGAGGGACCTGGCCTCCTTCTGTGATGCCTCCAGCTCCACCTGTGACTCTTCAAACTTCTGCTTCCACTCAGACAAAATCTGGAACAAAGCAAGGGATCACCTCCTGTCCCCGTGTCTCCCATCTGTTCCTGTCTCACCACTGTGTCCTCCCACCTTGTCAAAGTTTCTCTGCTTCTTGTCCAATGCAGCAGCTGCTGCATTTGATCTCTCCACATCTGCCATCAGGTCCTCAATCTCATTCTGCAGCCGGTGCTTGGTCTTCTCCAGGGAGGAACACTTGGCATTGACTGCCTCCACTGCCTCCTCTGCCTCCTGCAGCCTCTGGGCCAGCTTCTTCCTGCCATGGGAGAAAACCTGGCTGTGGTGAACCATGGACCAAGTGGGCCAACTCAGACCTTATTCTACCTATTAGAATAATAGGGCTGAGGGTCTGGATTTCCACCATCTCCACATCCCTATACCTTCTCCAGATTCTTCTACAGTGGAAGGGTGTTCACTCTTCCCTGCCCCATAGAAGCTCCCTTCAGGGAGAGATTACTCACTTGGCCTCCTCCAGCTCCTCGGTGCGCTGGATGGCATCTGTCTCATACTTGGTCCTCCACTGTGCCACCTCAGAGTTGGCCTTGGAGAGTGAGCGCTGGAGCTCAGCCTTGGCCTCTGTCTCCTCCTCATACTGCTCCCTCAGAAGGTCACAGTCATGCCGGGCTGACTGGAGGGCATGGGCCAGTGCATTCTTGGCCTGGGAGGGGGAGGCAAGGAGAAGGTGAGCTTGAGCTATGTGTAGGTCCTCAAACTCAGCAAGCACTGGTATTTCTCAGCCAAACCTTCTCTAGATCATCCCAACCAAATTCAGCACATCTAGACCCAGAGAGATCTAAGATGGGTATCTTTAGTCTGGTCCAGTTTGACTTCCCCTCACACAGAATCACACAGAATCACACAGAATGTGTAGGTTGGAAGAGACCTTCAAGATCATCGAGTCCAACCCAGCCCTAACACCTCAACTAGATCATGGTATCAAGTGCCACATCTAGTCTCTTTTTAAACACATCCAGGGATGGTGACTCCACCACCTCCCTGGGCAAACCATTCCAGTATTTAATCACTCTTTCAGTGAAAAACTTCTTCCTAATATCCAACCTATATTTCCCCTGATGCAGCTTAAGACTGTGTCCTCTCATTCTGTCAGTTGCTGCCTGGATAAAGAGACCAACCCCCAGCTGTCTACAACTGCCCTTCAGGAAGTTACAGAGAGTGATAAGGTCACCTCTGAGTCTCCTTTTCTCCAGGCTAAACAACCCCAGCTCCCTCAGACGTTCTTCATATGGCTTGTTTTCCAAGCCCTTCACCAGCTTGGTTGCCCTCCTCTGGACACGTTCAAGCATCTCAATGTCCTTCCTAAACTGAGGGGCCCAGAACTGGACACAATACTCAAGGTGTGGTCTCACCAGTGCTGAGTACAGGGGAAGAATGACCTCCCTGCTCCTGCTGGCCACACCATTCCTGATACAGGCCAGGATGCCATTGGCCCTCTTAGCCACCAGGGCACACTGTTGGCTCATGTTCAGCCAGCTGCTGACTAGACCCCCCAGGTCCCTTTCTGCCTGGGCACTGTCCAGCCACACCATCCCCAGCCTATAATGCTGCAGGGGGTTATTGTGGCCAAAGTGCAGGACCCAACACTTGGATTCATTAAACTTCATCTTGTTAGACTCTGCCCATCGATCCAACATTTCCAGGTCTCTCTGCAGAGCCATCCTATCTTCCAAGCAGTCGACACACGCTCCCAGCTTAGCGTCATCCGCAAATTTACTAATGAAAGATTCAATACCCTCATCCATGTAATCAATGAAAATATTGAATAGAGTTGATCCCAGCACAGACCCCTGAGGAACACCACTGGTGACTGGCCACCAGCTGGATGCAGCACCATTTACCACCACTCTCTGGGCCCGGCCATCCAGCCAGTTCCTAACCCAGCAAAGAGTGCTCCTGTCCAAGCCCCGGGCTGCCAGCTTTTCCAGGAGTATGCTGTGGGAGACAGTGTCAAAAGCCTTGCTGAAGTCCAAATAGACAACATCCACAGCCCTTCCTGCGTCTACCAGGCGGGTCACCTGGTCGTAAAAGGAGATCAGGTTGGTCAAACATGACCTACCTCTCCTAAACCCGTGCTGGCTGGGCCTGAGACCCTGGCCATCCTGTAGGTGCTGTGTGATGACACTCAGTATAAATCGTTCCATTATCTTGCCAGGTACTGAAGTCAGACTGACTGGTCTATAATTACTGGGATCCTCCTTCCCACCCTTTTTGTGAATGGGTGTCACATTGGCCAGTTTCCAATCATCCGGAACCTCACCAGTGAGCCAGGACTGATTGTAAATGATGGAGAGTGGCTTTGCAAACTCATCTGCCAGCTCCCTCATCACCCTGGGGTGGATCCCATCTGGGCCCATAGATTTATGAGTATTCAAGCATCTCAGCAGTTCTCTGACTGCCTCCTCTTGGATAATGGGGGGACTATTCTGTTCTCTGACACCATCAACGAACCCAGGAGGACAGTTGTCCTGAAGGCAAGTTGTCTTCTCACTGAAAACTGAGGCAAAGAAGGCATTAAGTACTTCTGCCTTCTCCTCATCAGCAGTTACTAAGTTCCCTCCCTCATCCAATAGGGAGCAAAGGTTGGCCTTACCTTTCCTTTTATCATTAATATATTTGTAGAAACATTTCTTAATGTCCTTTACAGAAGTCGCCATTTTGAGTTCAAACTGAGCTTTGGCCTCCCTAATTTTTTTCCTACATTCTTTAGCAGCCTCCTTAAATACTTCCTGAGGGACCTGACCCTCCTTCCAAAAATGATATATCCTCTTTTTATTCCTGAGTTCATCCAAAACCTTCTTGCTTATCCAGGCTGGGCATTTGCCTCATCGACACCTCTTTCAGCACACAGAGACAGTCTGTTCCTGTGCCCTCAAAAACTCTTGTTTTGAAGAACACCCAGCTTTCCTGAACTCCTTTGTCTTTAAGGGCTGCTTCCCAAGGAACTCTCTGAATAAGTCTTTTAAATAGGCCAAAGAGTCTTTTAAATAGGCCTCATCCAATGCCACCCAACCGCCCATAGACCAACCCAGCTACTGCAGAACTGACCTGCTCAGCCCAACCTCTCAGCTGTTAGACTAATGCAACACAACACAAATGCAACCCAACACCAATGCAACCACTCTTAGATGCCACCACCCCACTGAACTGGCCTGAACTTGACTTCCATTTGGTGCTACCACCATGAGGATGAAGGTCACCTTGTCTTATGGCCCTCCTGGAGACCCTATAAGTCATCCCACAAATCTCACCTTCATCTCCTCCTCCAGCTGCCTCTTCAAGTCCTCCATCTGCTGGGTGTATGACTGCTTGCCCCTAGTTAATTGAGAGACAAGGGCCTCCTTTTCCTCCAGCTGGCGGGACAGCTCTCCTGCAGAAGTAGGGCAGGTTTACAACTGTGTCAGGGATTGAAGATGTGGGGAGGGGCTGAGGATGTGGGGTGAGGAGGGGTACAGAGGGTCAGGGTTCCCACCATTCTCAGTCTGGAGCTTGGCCCGTTGGGTGCTAGTGTCGTTGAGGACTCGTTGTGTCTCCTCCAGCTTGGCCCGGTGTTCAGCTGCCTGGTCCTCCATGGTGCGAGAGATCTTCTCCATGCCCACCTTGGAGGAGGAAAGTATGGAGGGAAGGAATGAAGCAGGTGAATAATGCCCATGGTGGAGATAAGATGTCCACCTTGACCTTCTTCTACCTTGGCCTTTATCAGTTGTTCCATGTTGGAGCTGAGGTCATCCAGCTCCAGCTTGAGGTCGCTCTTCTCCTTCTCCAGCTTCTGCTTGACGCGCTGTAAGTTGTCGATCTGCTCGCTGAGCTCGGCCACGCTGTCGGCGTGCTTCTTGCGCAGCGCAGCGGCCGTGGCTTCATGCTGCAGCGTGGCCTCCTCCAGATCTCGACGCATCTTCTGGAACTCTGCCTCCCGCTTCTTGTTGAGCTCAATCTGCACTGAAGTGACACCACCCGCCTCCTCCAGCCTCTCGCTGATCTCCTCCAGCTCCCGTGACAGGTCTGAGCGCAGCTTCTCCACCTTGGCTCTGCCTGTCCGCTCTGCCTCCAGCTCTTCCTCCAGTTCCTCAATCCGCGCCTGTGCTCCGGGGATGAACATGTTTTCAGCAGACTTGGCTCTACCCAATTCCTCCATTCAGCCCAACCAATTGAGCTGGAGACTTTTCAACCCACCTCACCCCAATAAGCTGAAAACTCTTCAGCTCATCCTAGACATCTGAACATTTGTCAACCAACTAGAAACTCCTAAACTCAGCCTAACCAGATAGAGACTCTTCACCTCAACCCAACCAGCTGGAGGCTCTCCAGCCCAAATAAGCAGAGAATAGATCCCTCACCTGCAGCTCTTTCAGCTTCTTCTGGAGCTGCAGAGCCAGAGCCTGCTCATCCTCAATCTTGCTGTTCTGCTGGTTGATCTCAAACTCTTTCCTGCAAATGAAAGCAGTTAGCAGTGAGGTCCCTCCCCTTGCCCCCTGATCAGTTTAGACTGGGGAAAGAGGTCCATCTTTACTTCTTGAGCTTCTCCTCCAGCTGCTGCTTATCGTTCTCCAGGTCCATGATGTTCTCCTGGGTCAGCTTCAAGTCACCTTCCAGCTTCCTTTTGGCCCGCTCCAGGTCCATCCGAACCTTTTTCTCCTGTTCCAGGGAGCCTTCAAGCTGTGTGGAAACATGGAAATGGGGGGAAACCTCAGTTTTCCATTATATCTGCCCCAGAAAGCTCCTAAGCACTATCCATGGTGGGACCAGAACACACTCACGTCATCCACTTGCTGTTCCATCTTGAGTTTGGCCTTTGTCAGGGTGTTGACTTTGTCTTCCTCTGCCTGCAGGTCATCCAGAGTCTGCTGGTGAGATTCTTGCAGGGCCTTCTTTTCCTTTGTTAGCTTGGCAATGGTTTCATCCAGCCCAGCCATCTCCTCTGTGAGGTTCTTGACCTGAAGGAGGAGAAACACTAGGCCTCCAGTGGTACCAGTACCAGAGGTAGAGTGCCAGTAGAGTGGAGTACCAGAGGTAGAGCAAAGCTGGGTGATGCTGCTGTTGTCCTTGGCCAATGAGGCCACTGCAGTGGTACAGAACCCAAAGGATGTTGAGTGTTCACATAGCCCAGATCAATTAGCCTTGAATCTCCTCAGCCCAACACAATTAGATTGTGTTGACCCAAATCCCCACAACTTAAGGTCAAGGCCTCTCTCCACCCTCACCTTGTTCTCTGTGGCATGTTTCTCCTTCTCCACCTTGGCCAGAGTCAGCTCTAGATCATCAATATCCTTTTTCAGCTCCGAACACTCATCCTCCAGCTTCCTCTTCCTAGCTGTCAGCTCTGCATTCATCTCTTCCTCATCCTCCAGTCTCTCTGTCAATTCCTTCACCTTGGCCTCCAGCTGGATCTTGTTCTTGATCAGCTGGTCACAGCGCTCCTCAGCATCATTGAGGTTGTCCTGCTCCTGTATTGGAGTGGTACATGAAGTAGGGTAGCCCTGGAGGAGTGCTGGTCACTGCCCTGACATGGTTTTGGGGGGTAGTCTCACTCACAGCCTGCACTTGCAGCTGAAGGTCGTTCTTCTCCTGCAGCATGGAGACCATCTTCTCCTCCAGCTCCTTGCGCCGGGTCTCTGACTTCTCCAGGGCCTCCTTCAGCCGCCCAAACTCTTCTTTCATGTTCTGAAACAAAGCCCAGGAGACCAGTAGCCACATCCAATCCCCTTCATCCATCAACCCCACCCAACCCATTTTGGATCCCAGGCTGCCTGCCTCATCCCCTCCTCCTACCTGCATCTCCTTCTCCGTCTCGGCACTCTTCAACAAGGGCTTGATCTTGAAGTAGAGCTTCATCCAAGGCCAGTTCTTCACCCCCATGAAGGCCCTGATGTTCCACTGGATCACCAGCAGTGAGTCCCTAGAATGATAACACAGATGCCACTACACCACAAACCTGGTGACCCACCAGAGGTCCCTTCTCAAGGAGAAAGACCCTTCCCCACTCACCGGCGCTCCAGAATCTTCTTGAACTCAATGCGCATGAGCTGCCCTCGGGCCTGGGCTTGGATGCGGGTGATGATGCGGGAGAGGCGCTCGTCCCGCATCTCCTCCAGAAGTCCCAGCAGCCCAGCCTTGAAGAAGACCTGATGGAGGAAGGAGGCAACTGAAAGGGTGAATTGCTTGGGAAGAGTTTGTAGACAGATGGATGGGTTGACGGGTTGTTGGGGGAATGAAGCGATGGATGATGGGGTGGATAGGCAGGTTGAGACATCAGTGATGAGACCATGGGGTCCACATGACCCCATGGGTGGCAGGACCATGGAGAGACCACGTATCCTTACCTTGGTGTGTCCAAATTTGTATTGGTTGTGGTCAATGTCAATGGATCCCAGGAGCTTCTCAGCGCCCTTACGACTGTCAATGAACTGCCCCTCAGGGATGGCAGCAGGGTTCAGAATGCGGTACCTGGTAACCAGAGAGGACACAAAAACTGTGAGGTCAGCCCCAGCTGAGTTGTCCACCACTCTCGGGTTTTGGTTTCTTTCTTCACTCGAGATTCAGGTGGTGGTTCGGTGTGGTGGTATGGGTGCGTCCTTTTTTGCCGTCTGAAGCCTTTGAACTTGGCCCAAGAATGGAGAGGAGTCTCAAGATCTTGTTCAAGGTTTCTTGCGTGTTTATTATTTCTTATCTTACAATTCTCTCTGTGTCCAGCCAAGATATTCATAGCAGCTCAGACACAGGCAACTCCTCTCGTGATGGGAGGTTGCTATTTTCTTATACAGATAGTTACGTACTTATTATTTACAATTTTGTGCTAATGTTTATTACTTATACTAAAAAGGTTATTTCTACTTTCACCCAATCTCCTTGAACCTACTTTGTGCCCACGTCACATCAGAAGATGGATGCCAAGGGTGAACAAAAAGAACCTAGGGCAACGCTCTAAAACCTCCATCTTGTCTTTCATTCACTGCTATTCTAAGAATTCTAAAACTACCAAATTTTCCACTCGGTGATTAACTACTGTTGGTCTATTACACCTTTGTGACTTGTAATTCTTCTCTCAACGTTGGAAGCTTTTTCCATGGACTAAAATCAAAGCTTGTGTCTTCTTGGGCTCTGTGCCAGTCAACCCCTCTGGACAGACCCCCTGTCCAGGTTTTAAACCCTCTTCCTCAGGTCCCAGGCCTCTCTGCTGAGGTCTGTGACCATCTAGGGCAACCAAAGGAATGCCCTGGACTCTGACACACCACCTCCCCCTATCTCTGTGCCTACCGCTGGCGGAAGTCCCCATAGAGGATGCGATTGGGGAAGCCCTTGCGGCAGATGCGGATGCCCTCTAGGACTCCGTTGCAGCGCAGTTGATGCATCACCAGAGGATTGTCCATCACACCTGGCAGTGGGTTAGAGGGGTGATGTCAACCACAAGCCACACCTACCACCCTTTTCCCTGCTCTCAGCCCTGCCCTTTGCTCACCTGGCTCCTTTCGCTCATTGGGGATGATGCAGCGGACAAAGTGAGGGTGGGTTGTCTTGAGGTTGGCCATCAGCTTGTTGAGGTTCTCCTGTTGAGGAAGGAGGAGGGAAGAAGGTGACTAATGAGAGACCAAGAGAGGGTCTGTGGGACTGAAGGGGTGATCCACCACTCAGGAGGCTGTCCTCCCACTGTCCCACACTGGGTCCACTATGTAGGTCACTCACCCGATGCAGGGCTGAGACAGTCTGAAAGGAGGAACCTTTCTTCTTGGCTCCTTTCCCCTTCCCTCCATCACCACCTGGAGAGAAGAGGGGTAGGGTAACACAGGAAAGAGGGTGACTAGTGGAAAGTAGTCAACTCCATCAACTCATCCCTCCATCACCCCACAATCTGTTCACCCACCAGCATCTGCCCCAGCATAGTTGGAGAACAGGTTGGCCAAGAGCTTCAGGGCTGATTTCTGGTAGAGCCCCACCACTGTCTCATTGAGGGGGTCCTTGTTCTTCTCCAGCCACCCAATGATGTTGTAATCCACTGTGCCAGCGTAGTGGACAAGAGAGAAATGGGCCTCTGGCTTCCCCTTGACATTACGTGGCTTCCCAAAGTTGGCCGACTTGCCCAGATGATTATCAAAGAGCTTGGCCTTGAAGGTCATGTCCGAGGCCTTGGGAAACATGCACTCCTCCTCCAGGATGGACATGATCCCCATGGGCTAGGAAGAAAAGACCTTGTTGGCTACAGTGAACACCAAGTACAACCAAACTGACCAACTTTGGGGTTCCTGCCAAGCTGCAAATGAAAGGGCCCTTCCCCAGCCTCATGAGACCCTGGGGGATGTGGTACCTTCTCAATGAGGTCA
>JANPWX010023976.1:0-11916 GCA_024734555.1 Trochalopteron elliotii
AAAGGGGATTATGAAGCATGCACAGTCATTCATGCCCAAGGCAGAAATGGGCAGTGATGAGGGCAGTGATGTAGATCTTACGAATCAAAACCAGGTGGGAATGGGTGGTGACACATATGATAAAAAGGGGTCAAACAGGTTATTTTGCTTTGTAAGTGAGGCAAGGGTCTCAGCCCTGCTCACTTACCCTGTGATATATATTTTTGCTCATGTATTATTTTTAGAACCAATATACTGTTTACTACTTGCAAATTATTTTAACTTCTAAGATGCTCAAATTAAAATTTCTGCTGTATTTAATTTTTTTTTTTTTTTGGACTGGAAAATTAGGCAGCATACATACATTAATAACAATTTGGTGCGGAAACCCGGGAGACTCCCAGTCCAGGGGAGAGATGGATAGCTCTCAGGATAGGTGCTCTCCACCATTGTTTTAAGATGGTCTCGAGGCTAAGCCAGGCTCCCTTGGATAAGAGGGTCTCAACCATAATAATACATGAGCAAACAAATTAGGTATTAGAAGCAGGCAAAGAGGCTCCCGTTAGTGCCAGCTTATAGGGGAAGTACCCATAAAACCACTTTGTGCATGAAGATCCTCATGAGAAAAGGAGACTGAGTATCACGGGGTTGGGTAGGAGGGTGACTGTGTGTATATGAGTGTGTGTGTGGAGTGTCTGAGACGGGGGCCCGGTAGTCCGGGACCCCCGAAGTGATTGAGACTTCATGGTACCATGTTTTTGAATCTCCGCGAGCGGACTGGCTGGGAAAGGAGGGAAGCTAAAAGGAAGAATGAGTGGGGACCTCGGGAGGCATTGACCAAGGGGGACAAGGGGGTCCCTTGGTTCAGGAACTTGTAAGAAGGTCCTTGAGGAGGAGGGAGTGGTCTGATGTCTGATCACTCAGTAGGGAGACTTAGAAGGAGAGCGATTGAGAAGGTTCAATTTCCTTTGAAAGGCTGGTAGCTGGCAATTTAGTACATGGTAGATGCTGAGAGGAGGTGACCAGAAAGTGTAGAGGAGGTTGGGAAAAAGAGAAAAAAGGAATAGGTGTGAAACAAGTAGTTGGAAAAGGTAGTATGGCAGAATAATAAGTGAGGCAGTTGAACAACGCAGTGAGTTTGGGAAACCAAGACTCTTCTGGTACCGAGCAATTCTTGGTTCATTGCCACCAGGGATGGGTCAGGGAAAGAGTAAGTCCTTGGACCCAGGGGCTACGGATTGTGCAGAAAATTTACAGGAGTTTGGGGTATCTGGGAACCATGGCGGGGGGTTCTCAGGAAGAGAGCATTCCCCAGGACAGTCCACTGGGGATTATGATACAGTTTTGGGATGCATGGGGATCCCAAAAGGTAAAAAGTAAGCAGAAAATGATACAATACTATATGTTTGAATGGATAAAGGAAATGATCCGAAAAGATAATTTGTATTGGCCAAAGTTCAGATCATTTGAAGATTAGAGTTGTCGGGCTTTAAATATGTATGTGAAATCAAAAGACCCTGTTAATCAAGAGGAGAGTGTTGCAGTGTGTGAATGAGGATTTCAAATTGGTATTTGTATTTTGTTTATTTGTCTGTACTTGGTTTGTTCCTTCCAAAATACCCCTACCCCTGCACCACTGATCATACCTGGTATCACCCTGTCCTGGACCCACCCCTTTCCTTCCCCAATTGGCTCAGAGCGTGCTTCTCCCAGCTGCGACCTGGTAAGAGGAGGGCACAAGGGCCAAATCGCGGTTCTGGTTGTTCTGGCTTTCTGGCACATGCTCCAGCAAGTGCAGCTCCTGGCACATGGAACTGGACTGAAATAAACACCTTTTCCAACCCAAGCCAGACCCACTCCTTCTTCCAGCCTTATCCATGCTCAGTCCACAGATTTGGAGGACCCACAAACTGTTTTGGGTTGGTCTGGGGTACTGCTTTGGCTGGTAAGCACCCCCACAGATATACCAACCCTCAACTGGCGCCCAGACGCAAGGCAAAGCTCCATTTCAGCTCGGCAGAGGACCCCAAAAGAGCAACATGCTCCAAAGAGGACACGTAAGCTCAGAGGGGTACCCAGCGAAGCGTGGAAGCAGGGCCGCCATCATGAGGCACTTGTGAGGGCCCACGACAACACAGACACTGAAAAACCGCAAAGTGGGATTTGGAGGAAAATTGCTCTTGGCAAAGTTCTGCATTCGCTGAAAAGCCATCCTCAGTGAGAAAGGGAAGCCCTCCAGCAGCAGAGAGTCCTTTCAAAGGCCTGGAAACTACATCAACACGAACTTTCTTCTTTACACCCCAGACAGTGAATTTAACTGTTTAGTTGTTCCTACAGGAACAGGGCTTAAGTGCCCACGGTTTCTTTCCTCTGAGGGAGGAAAGAATTTTGGGGAAATTGGCTGCGCAGCCATGGAGAACTTGCAAATTTACAGTTCTTTCGGTTAAAAAACCATCTCTGATCTCCATTTTTGCCTTTTCTTCCTTTGTTCCTGATAACCACGTGGCCTGGGCAGCTGTGGTTTCGCAAGCTTGTTTCTTTGTTCTACAGCGCCACTCCCCCCTTCCACATAAACACGTGGTCAGGAGTGGTCCCGCTGTAATTTCTGATTTATTCCTGCTTTTGTGGTTTTGTAAATCTCTGCAGATATGGGTACAACATTTTCTGTAGAAGAAAGGAATGTTTTCTTTAAAATTAGTGCAGATTTGTTAAGAGCAAAAGTGAAATATCCTGTAATTGACCTGAAAAGATTTCTCAAGTTACTTTTCACTTATTTCCCTGAAACAAATGTGGATCTCTGTAAAGATACACATTTCTAGGATTTAGTGAGTGAAACCTTTGCTAATTTGGCCCAAGGAGGAAATTTTAAAGTTGTGAAATATGCTAATTGGCCTCTCCAGATCCGAGCGATTTTGGCTCACCAGGACACAAAAGAGAAAAACCAGTTTCACAAGAAATCTTTTGTTCAGGTCTCTCTGTCCCCAAGCCCCACCCACCCCTTGCCTTTCCAATGCAGACATACTGCCGGAGGCAGTATAAGGTCGGTCCTTCCCTCCCCGCCTGGTGGACTGGCCCGCCAGCCCGGAAATGATCTCTCTTTTCTGACCCCTACTCCAAGCAGAAACCTGTCCCTGACCACCTGGGAGAGATGGGCTTTGTCTTCCAGAATTCTCGCTGTTGCTATGGCCAAGCAGTATGGGAAAACCCTTTCCCAGATTCCCCTGTGTGGAAAAACCCAGTTCATTTTATTTGTGTGAGTTGCGAAAAAACAGGGAGTCATTCGCATCCCCGGTGTCCCTCTGGCTTCCTGCCGGCACCTGCCCGACACCGGGAGGCATCTCGGTCCGAGCAGGAGGCGGGCAGGCGGAGCCCTGAAGGGGGAGGCAGGGAGGGACTGTCCTGTGATTCGAGCCGGTGCTGGCTACAGGCTAAAATCAGCGGGCGGGAGGCAGCACCAGTGGAGGAGCACCGCGGTGGTTTTCCTTCCCAAGACAGCCCCTTGTCCCCCCGGAGGGGAGGCGGGCATGCCTCCCCCCTGGGAGGCACTGCTGAAAGCAGAGCGAGCGGGATTCCTCTTCCCTTTCTTGTTCTCTGAGTGGCGCAAACAGCAGTCCCAGCCTGGAGCAGCAGGGTCTCCCACATTGCTGAGAGCATGATGGGTGATCCCCTCACGGCGGGTTCGTGCCACGGCGCGGGCAAGAAGAGCATTCCCTGCTTGGCTTTGATCACTGTGAAAGTGGCTCGCGGCCCCGAGCAAAGCGGTGCGGTCAAGGGAAACACCACCCCCTCGGCTCTGTGCACAGCAGCAGTGAGGCAGGGCGGGGCAAACAGCACCACATGGTTTTCTCAGAGCAGCAGCAATTTCCCAGTTCTGAGCGGGGGAAGGGGAGGTCGCCTCGGGGTCCCGAACTAGGACGTTGCGATGGGCACTGGTGGGGGCGCAGCTCCGGGCCACCCCACCCAGTGCTGCGACTCCCACCTGGTCACATGGGCGCCATAGAGTGAGTGAGTGGTTTCAAGAGCCCCCCTCGGTCTCTGTGGCATGGGCAAACCCCCTCCCTGCATCCCCCCGTGCAGTGGGGGTCCCTTTACCCATGAAATCATGGCCACGAGTGCGTCTCTCGGTCCCCCAGTTCCTCCTCCGAGCGCATAGGAAGGCTGCGGGCTTCGCCACCCCCCCCCACAAGATGGTGGCTGCTGCAGTGGAGTGGGGAAGACCCGTGAGCTGCCCCACGCCCCCCCAGGGGAGCCAGTCCCAATCTCTGCAGAGCTGCGGAAGAGAGATTCAGTCTCCTGCACTCAAACCCCACAGTTCTGAGATGGGGTGACCCCATCCCCTTGTGGGACACAGCGGGCAGGCAGACGTCACCCGGCGTCCTGCCCTGCCACCGCCGCCGTTCTGACTCGGCCAGGCCCAGCCTCACTGGGGCCACCCGCGGAGCCAACCCCAGCCCCGCTGTGACTGGAGACTCCAGGAAGGTGCTGTGTCACCCTGTGCCAACTCCACGTCTTTCTAGAAATGGCGCTGGCCATGTGATAACAGCCCCCCCTGTTCATTCTTCTCCCCGAGCCTCTCCCACTCTTCCTGCCCCGAGATCGGTCTTTTGGCTGACACCACTGAAGAGCCAGACCATCCCCCCCGAGGTTTGGCCCCACCCCGCCTTGGATGCCCGTGGTGGCCCCACCCCTCTCTCCCGCTGCCACGTCCCCTCCTCCTCCGTTTCACAAGCAGGCGATGCAAATCTTTCTTTCACTGCAACTCCCGTTTCTGATCAGCACAAAACAGGACAAGAAAAATTAGAATCAGAAAATTCCAAATTCAAATCATTGGCAACACAAACCCCAGATTCTCCCCTGAGCACAAGAAAAGAATTATTTAAACTAATTGATCAATCTGATTTAAATAAATTGGTAATAGCTTTAAGACAATTACAAAATAAAAAGCAGTGCAAGTTGGATTTCGCCCACATTTTGGTGGTTCCTACCCATGCTCTTGAAAAAGTTAAGGGAGCAGCAGAACAAATGTTTACTGTTGTACAGATTTTTAACTCTTGGAGATTTTTCAGAATTCTCATAACTCTAATAGTAGAGATGTTAAAGATACTGTGCATGAGTGACCAGACAACATCAAATCAACAAGGAAAACAGATTGCTGCCAAAGTTACTGCTGTTGGAAACGCTCTGCTTGCTTCCAACACATCAGCCCAGGAGGAGCAGTGCCTGCTGAAGGGAGAAATAACACCCTGGCTTTCACATGACCCTGTAAAAAAGGACTTCAACCAATTCCACGAACAGGAAAACAATGATGAGAAAGAGGAGGAGGGTGGGAGAAAACAGGGAGGGAAAGATGAGAGAGAAGAACAAGGTGGGAGAAAAAGGGGAGAAAGTGAGAGAGACAGAATAACCCTAAAAGCCCTTCAAAAAAACTTCTAAAAGAATGCTGCCTTGCCCAGCGTGCAGACAAAAATTCGGCAAGGGAGAGGAAAAATAAAATCATTTCTCCTTTCAAATTAGACTTAATTTGGCCTCCTTTGGAAAGCTTTGAACCAGCCCAAGCCTTTTCACAAGAAAAGGCCAAGTCTGTTTCACAGCTTGGCAAAGAAAAAAGAAAAAACATAGAAGGCAAAACAAAAATCACTGAAAAAATTTTTTTCCTTTCTCCTTTTACTCTTCCCACACTGTTTTTTTTTGTTGTTTGTTTTGTTTTGTGTTTGTTAAAATATCTTAAGTTCTCTTTGCAGTCCCAGATCACCTGCCCAAAAACAAGGGAGAGTCCCACCAAAATCCTACTGCTGTTCCAGCCTTCCAGTTTCTGTGACACCTGCTGGTGAAAACAACTTTTCCTGAAACACGAAACATCCATCAGAACATCCCAAATGTTATCAGCAATGCTGGAACAGACTTGAAAGAACTGTTACTGAACTGGGACTCCTGGGCAGTCTGGGTTTCTTATCAAAGCTGAACTGTCAATTTTGTTTATTGTTGTTTTTGTTTTAATTGTCTTTTGTCCTGTCAAATGTTTAGTTTATATCTCTAATGACACCACACCCCCTGTGACTGCCATGCTTGCTGATCTTGAAGATAGAAAAAATCCAAAAAGTCATCCTGATGGAAAAATGGTCCTCTGACCAAATGTGGGACACAATTTCATATTTTAAATCTAAAAGACTGTCTCCTCAAAAACAAAACACATAGCTTTAAGAAAAAGAAGAGGGGGAGATGTTGCAGTGCGTGAATGAGGATTTTGAATTGGTATTTGTATTTTGTTTATTTGTCTGTACTTGGTTTGTTCCTTCCAAAATACCCCTACCCCTGTACTCCTGATCACGCCTGATATCGCCCTGTCCTGGACCCACCCCTTTCCTTCCCCAATTGGCTCAGAGCATGCTTCTCCCAGCTGCGACCTGGTAAGAGGAGAGCACAAGGGCCAAATCACGGTTCTGGTTGTTCTGGCTTTCTGGCACATGCTCCAGCAAGTGCAGCTCCTGGCACATGGAACTGGACTGAAATAAACACCTTTTCCAACCCAAGCCAGACCCACTCCTTCTTCCAGCCTTATCCATGCTCAGTCCGCAGATTTGGAGGACCCACAAACTGTTTTGGGTTGGTCTGGGGTACTGCTTTGGCTGGTAAGCACCCCCACAGATATACCAACCCTCAGGAGGGTGAGTATGCTGCCTTATGGATCCCTGCAGGGAGAGGTGGGTTTGTTGCTCAGAGGCAGGAAGGTGGGGGTTCCCCATTGTCTCCCTTATTAACTAAAGGGCAAGTAGTCAAAAAGAACAGACAGGAGACATGGGACCCATTGAATCATCTCCCACCCCATTACGGACAACCTAACCAGCCAGCTCAGCCTCAAGTCCCTGAGTATCCTCCTGTGAATTCAAATGCAACTCTTATTCTAGAGAAACCAGTGGCTCACACAACTAAAGAGAATAGGAGACAAGGGGGGGAAAATGATGGAGATGATGGGGAAACAGAAAGGGAAAATCAATTATACCCTCTTAAAGAGGTTCCTATGGAAAATCCAGGACAGGGACTATCTATTGGTTTTGTGAGTGCTCCCCTGAATGCAGAGGATGTCAGAGAGTTTAAGGAGAATATTGGTAAGTTGTTAGAAAATCCTTCTGGGGTGGCAGAGAGGTTAGATCAGTTTTTGGGACTGAACACCTTTACCTGGGTGGAATTACAGTCTATCCTAGGAATTTTGTTTACAGCAGAAGAGAGAGAGATATGATCAGACAGGCAGGGATGCAGATTTGGGATCAGACCAGAGGGGATCAGATATGGCCTATGCAGGATGCAGATTGGAATAATCGGCATGCAGGGCATAGGCAGAATATGAGTGATCTCCAGTGGATGATTATTTGGGGAGTTCGGGAGGCACTGCCCAGGGGGCACAATATAGGGGAAGCTTTGAGTGAGCATCAAAAGCAGGTGAGTCCCCAGTAGAATGGTTGGAGATCCAAAGGGATCTCTCTCTCTGGGATGAGAAGCAAAGAGCGGAGGCAAGAATTTTGGTGGCAGCAGTTAATGATAGAAAAACCCTCAGGAAAGAATAACCAGCAGAAGACAGGTACTATTTCTGGGGACACAGGACCCATGTGTTTTTTCCGATCACAAAAAGGGACATCTACAGAATTCTTGTCCTACCTCCAAGGGTACGGGACCCACCTGTTTTTCACAAAAAAGCACACTTGCAAAAGTGTAGGAAAAGGCAGCAAGATAAAAAGAAAATTTTCAAGAAGATAATTAGAGAAGTCAGGGGCTCCATTTAATGAAGGCGACTGAAACAATCAGCAGGGCCCTTGATAAAGTTTAAAAATTAGGTCCACATAGTGAAGAAATTGTATTTTTTAGTGGACACTGGAGCTTCCAGGTCTACAGCAGGAAAATTACCACAGGGATGTAAAATAAACTGTGAACATGTCCCAGTAGTTGGGGTTAAGGGGAGGCTTTTCTGGCACCTGTAATTAAAGGGGTGCAAATTGAATTGGATGCAAATTTGGGGTGAATGACTTATTGCTGCTACCAGAGGCTAAAAATAATTTGTTGGGGGGAGACTTGATAATAGCCTTGGGAATACAAATAAAATCCTGTAAAGGAAAATTTAGAATTTCTTTTTTTTAACCAAGGGGAATAATTTGGAGATATATCATTTGGCATTTTGGTAAGGTAGGGAGGTTAAACATTTAGCCTAATTAAAGTTGAAATACAAAATCTAGAAATACCAGTCGTAGTGAAACAATATTTAATATTATTGGAGGGATGGAGAGGATTGAAACTGGCAATTGAAAACCAAGGAATATTAGAGCCTTGCATGTTACACCATGACACTCCCATTTTGCCAGAAAGGAAATTTGATGGGAGCCACAGACTGGTTCAAAAACTTGTCTAGATGGGCTTATTTGGGAACAAGGGCACGTTGCGATCATTTTTTAAAAATTTTATGGATGTATAAGGATATTTGAAATTGGAAAACAGATTACACAAGGATGTCTCACCTATCAAAAGGTGAATAAAAAATGTTGAGGAGTCCTCCCTTTGGAGGATGCAAGATGGCCTGTAGACTGTTTGAGAAGATCCAGGTTGATTTTATGGAATTACCTGAAGTAGATTGGTGGAAAGAAATTTATTAGTTATAATAGATCAATTAACTCAGTGGGCAGAAGCATTTCCAGCAGCTCAGGCTGGTAGCTAAACGGTAGCTAAAATATTGTTGAAGTTTTATCATTTTTAACCTTGATTTATTAAGAACAAACTAGGCATTCTGGAGAGGCTGCCGACCATGATTCCTTTGAGCCTGAAAGCAGAAGAACACTGATGGGGAAGAATAAGAAGAACTCCTTATTCAGTGGGAATGGCCTGAACGGAAAATTTCCTCCAAAACCGCCCATGAGCAACATTAACAGAATTTATTGAGGAACTGCAATTTCAAAAACTGAGACTGGTAACACCTGTTGTTGAAAATGACCAAAAACAAGTAAAACATTGGGAGTGCAGTAACCATAGTTTAAAGTGTCATCCATGGATATGTATTATCTGCACACTTTGCTTTAACTTGTGGTGGAGAGTGACCAGAAAGGAAGAAAAGGAGAGACAATTGATTTGCTTATCTTGCTTTGGTCGTATGTATAGGCAGCTAACTATAGAATGCATTTTTAGCATTTTTCTTGGGATACCTTTGGGATTGGGAGACAGAATTCTCCCAGCAGCAGTTCAATTAATTGAGAATTTAAATCAATTGATTCTTGCTGTATTAGATACAGCACAAATAAGAGAACGGGCAATTCATAGTCTTATAGATCAGTGTATCATACTTGATAGTTGTTGTGAAGAAGAAATCTTTGTGCCACATCATAGGCATGTTCCGGGGGTGTATTGGCACTGTGAATGTGTCTATTGGAGGCAACAAAGACTCAGTGAAAGACCCTGTTCTAATAGCAGAAAATAATTGGTAGATCTTATTGTGGTTGGCACATCCTTGAAGCTTTGGTAAATAACTATAAATTTGTAGTGTTTAAGCCTGACTTACTTTTTCCCATTTTTCTTTTAGAATAGAACATATATAGAGATAACCCACCTGAAGAAATAGGTTTTTTTATGTTTGAAATGGCATTCAAAAACGTATATACAGACTCTGTAAGGCTGTGGGTACTAAGGAGACTAAAAGCACCAGTGACTAGATCCCAGGATATGACCTTTGCTACCAAGAAGACAGACATCTCGGGCCTTGGCTGCAACCCAAGGAGCCTTGAGAAAGGTAGAAAGTCAAAATTCCTGAGGATTATTTTCACTGTGATCATCATGGTACCCTAGACAATTGGCCAAAGCCAGAAAGCCACACGGGACAGAGTTCAAGAAATAAGAGTTGGAAATGAAAAAGCACAGTGATTCCAATAACTGTGGCAATTGTAATCACTCTGTATGGATTAAAGACAAGATGGAATCTGTGTGACACACCCATGTTAGTTCTGCCTGCTACAATTGCAGAAATTTCATAGAAGGGGAAGATGTACTGGGTAGGGAAAAACTTGGGATATAGTGGACGAGCTCCCTATCCTCATAGCGATCAAACCTACTCTCAATATGAGAGATTCTTTTGTTTTGAGACACATGATAATGGAGATGATCCGAGTCTAGGCGTAGGAGGTCGGGCACTAAGGGAAAAACTAAAAGAGAAAATAAAAGAGGAAAATGAAACAAAAAGAAACAGAATAAAAACCAGGAGGAAATAATTAAAGGAACTGAATGAGTTGTGTAAACACTTAAAACAACATTACAATGACTGTGATTTGCCAACCTCGAATCAAGAACCTGCTTGTAGAACTGATGCAGGAAATTGCCACAGAACTAGGATTGTCTAAATGTTGGATTTATGGGGTATAAAAATGGCTGAAAGATGGCCTTGGAAAGGTGAGAGTTTGGCTCCAGAACAATTTCTAAAATAGAATCACACACAAATTTCTAATACATTAAAAAGACATGAAGGATGGGTTTTAAGCCACCAAGTAATTGGAACCATTTGTATAACTCGAGAAAGAAGGAGATTCAATAAAGTGGTGGAGGATACTCCTTATAAATCTACATTAGTAGTAAATGTGGATAATGGTTCTAAGTTTGGCAACCTGAAATTCTTGCTGGGTACTGGGGAAAAACAAAAGAAGTAAATTGTAAACGGGATGATCAAACTGATTTATATTGGTATAGAAGTCCTGGAGCTAACCCCTACCAATCCATAAGTAGCCTGAAATCTTACTGGGAACAGCCAGAGAAAACTGATAGGAGATGGAAAGCCTCAGATGGGATATACTGGATTTGTGGGCAATGGGCATACAGTGAATTACCTCTAACGTGGGAAGGAACCTGTACTTTGGGAGTAATACGACCCTCCTGCTCTGTTATGCCGAGGTCTAGGAGCAGTATGTTAGGAACACCACTTTATAAACCTTGCAATGGAACAAAAGAGACTTGAATTTTGATTTTCCAACATCAGGAGGAAACTAGAAATGGGGAAAGGATGAATGGTCTGCAGAAAGAATTACAGTGTATTATGACCCAGCAACTTGGGCTCAAGATGGGTCATGGGGATACAGAACTCCAATTTACCTATTGAATCGATTGATAAGATTCCAGGCAGTAGTCGAAGTGGTGTCAAATCACACTTCTGATGCCCTAAAGTTATTAGCCAGGTAATATTCACAAATGTGAGCATTTGTGTACCGGAACAGGATTGCCTTAGACTAGCTGTTAGCAGAAGAAGGAGGAGTTTGTGGGAATCTGAGTGCTGTGTGGAAATTGATGATCATGGGGAAGCTATCACAAAACTTGCTGAGAAAATCGAAAGGGTGGCACATATACCAGTACAGAAATGGAATTCAATTTTCAAGCTGATTGGTGGGAGAACATCTTTGGAGGGGTTTGGTGGAAAAAATTGGGATTTATGTTATTGTGCTCAGTTTTGGGACTTTTGTTTCTGCCTTGTATGATTCCATGTTTTATTAAGCTAATTCACTCAGTGATTCAAGGAATGCGAATTACAACAGTGCCTATAGATCCAGAGTTAGTGGCAAAAGGAAAACCAAAATCTGTTATGATATTAACAACCAAATCTACCCAGATTCAGGAAAAAGGAACTGACAAAATGTGGGCTGAGCATAAAAAGATTGCAATGGCCCAAGAAATGCTGACCAAATTTGAAAAAGAGTGTGAAAAACTTGATGCAGCATGAGAAATGCCAGAAAACTTTGAGGTTCAAATAAAACAATGAGAGAATTCAGATTATTGGGAATACAAGGAATATCAAGGCACAGCCCTTAAACGGAGCACGAATCAATGTGAACAAAAAGAGAAATGAGGGAATTGTGATAAACAGGTATAATTTGTGCTCATAAAATTGAAACAGTAATTAATATTTCCAAAATAATATATAGAAGT